>CM019150.1:27433794-27671164 GCA_009733165.1 Naja naja
GATGGAAGGCTGAGTCAACCTTGAGCCTGGTGGGATTCGGGAGCTTCAGCAGTTGTAGGCAGCTGGATCTTAAGAGCAGGCATTTAACAGCCTGAGCCACCAAAGCTCAGGTTGGGGTGGCCTAATCTATCAAAGGCCTGAGCTAGTCCTGCATCACTGTTTCCCTTTCAGAGGCCCCAGCCCTTAATCTCCTTGTTTCTTCCCCCACGACCGCCTCTTTCGTCATCCCACAGCCATAACTTTACCTTCCTCCCATGGCTGGCTGCCAGGGAAGGCAAGCCAGGGCTGAGGCATTGTTGTCGCTGGGCTCTCCGCCAGCCCACATTGCCCTTGTCACAAATGCCTGCAGCCACCATGTGTTTTTTCAATGCAGCTGAACTGCAGCCGCACCGAAAAAAAGACATGGCGGCTGGAGGCTTTTTGCAGCAAAAATTACCAACCTCTGGCTTTGCTTGCTCCACTTCTCCAATGCACCATTGTGGCCACATTCTAGGTGCCAACCCTGCAGGTCCCCCCATTGAGCCTGCTGCACTGGAGGGACTTGCCCAAGCAAGTCCGAGCAGAGTGGTGCAGCAGTCAATGGGTGATCCTGCATGGCCGGTGCCTAGAACGTGGTGGCGGTGGCGCATTGAAGAAGCAGAGCAAAGCTGGAGGTCGGTAATTTTCACTGCAAAAAGCCTCCAGATGCCACATATTTTTTTCAGTGCAGCTGAACTCTAGCTGCACCAAAAAAAACATGCGGCATCTGGATGCTTTTTGCAGTGAAAATTACTGACCTCTGGTTTTGCTTGCTCCACTTCTCCAACGTACTGCTGTGGCCATCAGCAATTGTTGCGCATGCATGCGATGTTGCGCATGCGCAATAAGGACTGATTGGGCAGGCGGAGAGGAGCAGGGCCAGCCAGGGGCCAATTTTACCAGTTCTCCGAACTACCGGGAATGGTAATGAACCAGTAGAATCTCAGCCCTGAATTTCACCCTGCGAGAGGTCCACCTCCAGCATTCCTCTGCCACCCCCCTTGCCTCTTAGCACCCCCCAACACATCCCACCACCCCCAGGAGGCGGTAAACGCTCACTTTGTGAACCACTGGTATAGATCATAGATGTTTATATGTTTCTGTGGTGAGATTTGAGAAGCATTTGTTGATTCTATAACTGTCATGCCCCTGTTGGAATCTGATTCTGCGGGGAGGTCGAGCAGCTGACAGGGAATGGGAGCGTGGCTCTGGTGGCTGTGGAAGAAACTGGGGAAGGGCACAGTCTGGCTGGGCATTCAGAGGAAGACCCAGGACCACCCCCTCTTCATCCTAGGGCACACAGGGAGGAATGGAAAAGGGAGCAATGTGGGTTACAGGGGAGAAAAGGTCCCTGATTCCCTTCATTAGCTGCAGCTGGGAAAACAGGATTTGAAAAGGGTGTTTTCGCACAATACTTTGCTGGAAGCAAAGCGTGAATTATTTTGGTTTGTCAAGTCTTATCTGGGTTCTGGCATCCTCCCAACTGTGTGTGTGTTTCGTTATCTTTTGAAGTCTGCAATTCCTTATCCTGTCCTGTCTCATTAATTGCTGCAGTGTGATTTGTATTGGTTTTTATTTATAATTTATATGAACTTTCAGACTGAATTTCTTCCCTTTAAAAACTGTTCTTGGGAGAGTTTTTTCTCCAGCTGATGATAATTGGACTTTGGGGGCCAAGTTGGAGATATTAAAGGGACTTTACCTTCTTTTGTGAGTTTGTTGCTTTTGTGCCACGCCCCAGGTCATCACAATATTATTGCTAGCACATGTTCTTGAAAATAAAGATTTGTTAGGAAAATTTTGCAATTGAAAAAATACTGGATACTGGAAAATACTGATACTGGAAAAAGTAATTTCATATATATGTATGCCTGTATGTATTTTGCTGTAGTTGCAAATGCTAATTAAGTTAAACAATTGGTATGTCCTCTTCCCCACCTCTCCATTGTCTATGTGCAATTGTCCATGCCCTTCTTTGCCTATTTAGATATCTATAGCCCTTCAAATGGTATCATGTAGATTTCTTAATAATCAGAAATCTATCACCTTCTTCTGGGATTTTTTAATTTAGCAATTTAATTATTCATCTTGGTGCCAGGGAAAGAAAGGGGCATTTGTGATATTTTTCAGTTTTAACAGTCAAATTAGTATGGTTTTCAACAGGTAGTCTACATCTTGATTGAAGAGATGGGAAGTTGAAGTCTCTATAGATAAATTATTTATCTGTAGTACCATATGTGTTGCATTTCATTCTGAAAAATGAATACTTAAAGAGAATCCAGAATCAACCAATTCTGTTTTCATTAAATGTTATACTAGGCATGGAAGCCTGTGGGAACTTAAGATTTGGTTGTTCTGGTCCTGTTTTTATTCTTTTCTGCTTCATGATGGAGGATTCACTCAGCTTTACAGCCAATTTTTTCTTCTTTAAAGTTATGTTTCAATCATACACAAGATTTCCTGTGTTAGGTCTGTTCCAGATTGGAAAGATATTATAGGTTTGAGGAATGGAGAGGGAAGAAACTTTCTTCAGACCCTTGTTTAATTTTTAAAAGTAGAACTATAAATAAATTGTTTATACAACAATATACATACAGAATGTAACTTTTCTCATTGTAAAGTATATATGTGATTTAAAATGCTGGTTTGAAATATGAAAGTATGTGGGCTTTCAAAATCTAGGCTGATATATATGTACAATTAATTAACTCATAGTAAGTTATACACAATTAATATATTTTATTTTATAGATAGATATAGATATAGTGTGTGTGTGTATAATATTACGTATGTATTATATGTGATATTATATTAAATGTAATAGAATTAGATATATTATATGATTGCAGATTATTTAATATATAATGGTTATATATTATTTCATATATCATTTTAATATTTTGCTTTGTTTTATAGTTTTGTTTTTGTAGTTTTTGGTATGTTTTAATAATTAAAAGATTTTAGGCATTTATTAATTATTTTAACTTTGTTGTATGTCACCCTGGATTGCTTGATTTGTGATAAAGTAAATTGGACAAAATAAATAAATATTTGGGAATTCTGAAAACTGAAAACCACAGGCACTGGTGGTAATATAATGAGACAGGTTAAAGGCCATTCCAAGATTTTCCTTCTTATTAAAATTTCTTTGGGGGAAGGGGTGAAATGGAAACTATCAAATGTAGAGCATAATGCTCCTGACCTCAATGCCTGCTCTAGGCTCCCAAATATTGGGTCAGTTCCATTCTTCATGATTTTCTGAATATTGTAGACATTGTGTATGTGAGAATGGATACTTTGGTTCAGCCCTAATTTATTCCTTTCTCTCATAGCTACAGTCCAAAAATCTGTTCTCCAAAGCCCCTCTTTACATTTCACAAAGCTCCTGCTGATAGTGTTCCCATCTGTAATCCAGTTTCTGCTGATGTAGAAAATTCACTAATTCACTGATTCATTGATCACTCGTATCTTAACCATCAATATCTAGATTAAAAACTTTGAAGAAGAAGAGTTGACCTCATTTCACTGACAAGAAGTTCTGAATGATTTTCAGATAGTTTGAGTTCTTTCATCCTTTCACTAGAGTAGAATGAACAAATTTGCTTAGTCATTTATGTTTATCATATCATGTCTAAACAATCTTTTCTTCAGTTAAACATACCCAATTTCTTCAGTTTTACTCCATGAAAAACAGTATTTTGGCCTCCCTCTGGATATGTTCCAAACAATGTAAAAAGTTTACCCATGCAAAAACAACAACATGATAGTCAAAAACTGGGAAAAATGCATTTATTATTGGCAGAAGGAGCACCAAAACTACTCCTTGCTTTGAATAGTATTTGTTCCATTCCAAACTAAATCTACTTTACACCACTGGTAGCAAGGATGAGAAAAATACTCAGTGTTACACCATGAAAATTAGGAAGTAGGGAGAAAGCTTGAGAAAGGTTTCAGCAGCAATCCTGTACACATCGGCATATATTTAAAAAACTTCCCTGTATTGTGTGTAAGCCAAGAAACATGTAATGGGAAGTCTTGCTAAAGACTGCCTTGTTATTCACATCTGGGAAATAAATGAATTAAAAAGAAATCATTGCGTTCTAAAGTGAAAATAAGAAACTTTGGGGGAATGAATGAAACTGCCAGAATTTTATCCCTAATTTATAATTATAAGAATTCCTTGTTCTCATAGGCAGACTCTGTAAAACCTGGGAGCTACATGTGCTTAGGAGAAAAACCACCCAATAATCCAAAGACCACCCACAATTCATTATTTTCAACACTTGGTACGTGTATGTGGTCACAGAGATGTATATCTTTGTGTGTGTATACATTTACACATTTCCAATACTACCCACAATCAGAAATTATGTTTTTGGCAAATATTCTAAATATATAAAAGGAAAGAAAAAGCAAAATAAAATAAAAAACTCAAAAACCCAGTTTGCATTTTACAAACTTCTGAAGTCTTAAAAATCCTATAGATATATCTTTTTATGAAAACTTCTATATTCATTTGGAATGTTTCAGAGGGAGAGAGAGTGGGGTGGTAGAAGACTTTTTATGAAATGTTTCTACTAATGCTAATAAAAATGACACGATTCAATCAAGACTTAAAGACTTTTAGACTTCAGTCATGTATCTTAGCACAAGAGATCCATTATAAAAACAGCCAGAGGGGTGGAAACATTCGTTTTTGAAACAAAATAATATCAGTAGACTGATTTGAGGGTATTTTATATGACGTAGCTCTGCCCCAGCTTTCTTAGGTAGCTTGATTTCATCACACAAGGTTTTTTAAAACATCTTTTTAGAGTTCTGTAAAATCCATTTTTTTCAAAGCTAGAGAGCTCTTTAGAGTGCTTGTTATTCCATAACATTCATCTTAGAGAGTAGTTAGCTCATCATTGATTAAATATAAAGATTCTGGATTGAATTTAAGGTGTCAATACAGGTGTGTGATTCCATAACAAATGAGACCTTTTTCAATTATTGGTAACTTGAAGCAAAATAGTGGAAACAGGAAAGACATTTTTTTAAGCAATTGGAAGACCATTTCCAAACGGCACTGTGCATTAAGAAAACAGCGAAGGTTGTACATGTGTTTTTAGAAAATGAACTGTTCCCCCATGTCTATAAGAGCATAAAATGAAAAGATTTTAGATACGATTCCGTTCAGTGAATCAATTGCAAAGCCATGCAGTGCCTTAACAAGCATTCTATCCTCAATCTAATGGAAATTTTTACGAGGATGTCAATGTTAAGTTGATTCCTACAGCAGAAAGCACATACAAAAGATCCAATTACAGCTGGAAACCTAAAAGACAGTATTAACCCCCAAGTCTCCAAATGTGCGGAGATGAGAAGAAAAGGCCATTGCTGCTGTTCTACTGAATGGCCTTTCTCCTTAGGCCTTTACATTTTGTTTTTAATTCTTTGGATCTGAGGTTCAGAATGACCCCACGGCTTGCGGTTTCATTTGCTATAAAGTGAAAGAGAAAGTAAGCAAGGTTTTTTCCCCTCTGCAATAATCATATTTTATACTATCTACAAATTCCATTTTGGGATCCATTATTCCTTGCTTTCTAAATGTATTTAAGCAAAGGATTGCCCCCAGTTCTGTAGAACAATGGCTTTTTGTTTGTGTTTTGAAATATTGGTTTAGGCCCATGCATTTTTAGGTAAACTCAGCTGAGAAATTAAGGCTGAATAAAAGTGCATGGGGTTTTTTCCCCATCTAAGATTAGAGGAAAATTTTGGAAAGGGAACAAGTAGTGACTAACATTCAAGTACCCGTGGTGGCACAGTGGTTAGAATGCAGTATTGCAGGCTAATTCTGCCCACAGCCAGGAGTTTGATCCTGGCCAGCTCAGGGTTGACTCAGCCTTCTGAGGTTGGTAAAATGAGGGGGCAATATGCTGACTTTGTAAATGACTTAGAGAGGGCTGTAAAGCACTACGAAGCAGTATATAAGTCTGAGTGCTATTGCTAAGTGCTAAATTCTACCCTCTCCTAGACCATCAGCATTGCTCTTCTTCACCACTGGAATTCTGGCATAAATATTGAATCACCAACTTCATGGATCAGTTCCTTGTTCTCTGCAAATGAGATATATTTTGTGCTAGCTTTTGTCTTAAGTTTTCATTTTGTTACGGCAACATGATTTTGTTCATAAACTGAAAGACGTCTAGCAAAATCAAGAATAAATCATAGCAGACAATATAATATGAGTCTGGATTCAGATCTTGATTTTTGTCATTTATAAACCTTCCGTCACAATGTTCTAATTTAGGGGTGTTGGCCTGCAGATGCTCAAATTAGGAGACACTGTAAATAGGTAGATAAACTATTACTGATTGCATTAACACAACAAAACCAACAACTGGAACTCTCACTGCTGGAGACTCAAGTAGAAAAGGTGATTGCAGTCCATTTTTAAAAGAGGCAGTGGGTTGCATCACACTTCCTAAGAAAGACGGACTTAAGCACGGATGTTAATAAAAGGTTGAGATTTGATTCAGAAATGCAGTGAAATTAAGAAATTCACTTGGATCACTCCAATTATACTGAGCACATAAGAAGAAAACACAGCATCCTTTAAAGTTCTTGACAAGACTTTTTTCTTGGTGCTTTTTTCATCAGATATGAACTGACTACTTCCTGTGCTCCAAGTAAATTTGGCTAGCGTCCAAAGAGAGGTGACCCCACCCCACTCACCCCGCCAAAAAAAAAAAAAAAAGGCACAAAGCCAGAATTCTTAGTGGTGGTTTCTTGGTTCTTTGTTTTGAACAAAGACAAGTAGAATACAGGCTTTGGGATCTTTTAATCTCCGCTGATTCTGTTTATGCTTAAGTTGTGGACATTTGAGACATGTGGGAATGTAAAAAATGTCTTGTTAGAAGCCAAACTTTCTCACTTAGCCATGCACTATTTTGCAGATTTTATCTAGATTTCCAGAAAGAGAGAGAGGAGGAAAAAAAAGTCCTCTAGCCTTGTTCTCATTTCAGAAGAGAAACTGAACTAGTTGCTGCTTGTTCAAGTAGGCTATTCTCATAAATCGTTTCTATTGGCAAAATGCTGAGGGACAGGTCCAAACAAAGATTATGGACTGCGTGTTGCACTAGATGTGTGTTGAATGGCACTCCCTCCCTTCAGCACCTAACTCATCATCTTTCAGCTGTCTTCTTGTGAATGAACCAGACCAGGGAGGTACTAGATATTCTGCCCTATCCCAGAAAAGATATCTGCGCATATTTTCAAGGCTATTTGTATCCCTTCTTTCCTCCAAAGCTAGGAGGAAGATATTATTTTATTCTCACTTGAGGTATGCTGGCTGTATTTACATGTATGCAAAACAGCATATTTTACCTCATAAACCAGTTGCTTCTGGTCCTCTTCTACTTTTCCACAGGTGGATAAACAAAGCTGAAAGGTATAATTCATCACAATGTCAAGGCTTGGTTTGGGGGGTTTTCACCCTATCCCCCCCCTGCAAATCTGAATATGTAAAAAGTTGTAACCTATGCTAGTTTGGGAATGATCTTAGGTCCAACCAGCATATTAATCTACCTAATATTTTCTGATTTATGTATAGGCTTGGTAAGGGGTGAATGCGAATAAAAAGGCTAAATCAAAAGTCAGAATATGGGACTTGTTATGTATACTAGCTCAAATTAGAAATGTGAGTATTATGGTGTGTGCTTTATTACAAATCAAGTGTTGAAAATTATTGTTTATTTTACTATATTGTGCTGCTTTTTTGTTTTAGGGGGTTTTACTTTTAAATTAAATTGTTTAGTAGTTGAGTGGTGTAAAGGTAAAGATTTCCCCTGTCCAGTCATGTCCAACTCTAGGGGGCAGAGGGAGCCAGCATTTTCCAAATCGTTTTTCCGTGATCATGTGGCCAGCATGGCTATACACCAAAGGCTGTTACCTTTAGTGGTATCTATTTATCTACTCAGATTTGCATGCTTTCTAACTGCTAGATGGGTAAGAATAACAGGAACTCACCCTTTTGTGCAGCATTCAGTTCTCGAATCGGGTTGTCAGTTTTTTGGTTGACAAGCTCAGTGTCATTAACCACTGAGCATCCATTAATTGAGTAGTTTAGAAGCATAACAAAGCAGAAAAAGAGTCCCTCTTTGAGGGACATGGGTGGTTCAGAAATGTGATGAGAGAGAGAGAGAGAGAGAGAAAAGAAGAAGAAAGAAAGAAAGGAAGGAAGAAATAGGCTTAAGTCATCAGCACAAAGCTTTAAACGTGGTAACTGCTTTGAATTGTTCCTAATGTAGCTCCATTACACCAGGGGTCGGTTCAGACCGGTTCTATAGAACCAGTTGTTATGATTCTGCACAGTTCAGAGAACCGGCAAATCGTGCCCCTGCCTGGCTCCTCCCCTCACTGCCTGCCCCTCCCCGCCCCTCCCTGCCCAGTCAGTCTTTATCGGGCATGTACAACATTGCACGCATGACCGACATCGCTGACTGCATTTTCCCCTGCCCAGTCACTCCTTAAGGTATTTCTTTTTCCCCCTCCTGACGATCAGCTGTTCCAATGATCAGCTGTGCTGGGATCCCACTCACTTCTTACTGCTTTGGATGTTTCTCTGATGCCCAGGAGGCAAAAAGGGGCACAGAGCAGGGACAGAGGAGGGGCACAGCCCCCCTCTTATTTTTTGCCTTTCTGGGCCCCAGAGAAGCTTCCTGAAAGCAAAAACACTCCCCAGGAGGCTTCCCTGAAACCCAGGAGGCCCAAAAATGGAGCATGGCAGGGTACTGCATGTCCCCCCAGGCTCTGTTTTTTGCCTTCCTGGGTCCCAGGGAAGCCTTCTGGAAGCAAAATGCCCCCAGGAGGCTTCCCTGAGGCCCAGAAGGCAAAAAACAAAAACAAAAAACTGGGTGGTGCTGCCAAAAAGAAAAAAAAGAAGCCAGGCCCACCCAGTCACATGGCCATGCCCACCTAGCCACACCCACCTAGCTACGCCCATAGGTTTTAATTTTTAATTGCTTTGACTGTGCTGGTATTAAGTAATATCTATATCCTATCATCATTATATGCGTTATAAACTCTAAGATCATATTCATAATGAAAAAACACTAACTGAACCAACACTAATCCTGTACATTGTAAATATGAGACCATCTCTAAAATACCTTTAAATCTAACTTGTATTTTGTTATTATGCTGGTTCAATTGTTTGCTTTAAGCTACATACTGTATCTTTAAATGTTCTATCAATTGCTAAATTTAGAAAGAGTAAGGAAGGCTGCGTTGGTCAGTAGGGAATGTTGACATTGAATAGTAACTGATATCCCTGAAGCACAGGTCAATAACCTGACCTTTTTGCCTACCATTAAAACAGCTGAGCTTTTTGTTATGTTTGAAGACAATCGAACCAACAGATGGTTGTTCAGAAGCTGTGCAATGGTCAACTGCACCATGATGTTAGTAGATCAAGTTCTCAGAAAAACTCAATGCATCTTTTAAATGATTCTGAAAGAGCATGATGTTACTTCAAGATACTGCCATTTATTGCAAACGGGCATATTTATTTATTTATATATTTGTCAAGCAAGTATTAGATAACAGGTATAAGTATAAACATGGTTATGAATACATGAAATGGATATGAATAAAAAAAGAAACAATAGGACAGGGACAGTAGGCATGTTGGTGCGTTTATTCACGCCCCCTACAGACCTCTTAGGAAAGAGGTGAGGTCAATAGTAGACAGTCTAAGGTTAAAGTTTTGGGGGATTTGGGGAAGAAACCACAGAGTCAGGTAGAGTATTCCAGACACTGACCACTCTGCTGCTGAAGTTATATTTCCTGCAATCAATTTTGGTGCAGTTTACCTTGAGTTTGTATCTATTGTGTGCTCTTGTATTGTTGTGGTTGAAGCTGAAGTATTCATTGACAGGTAGGACATTGCAGTAGATAATTTTATGTACTATATTTAGATCAGACCAAAGGCGGAGTAGTTCTAGGTTGTCTAGGTCTAAAATTTCACGTCTGCTGGCATAAGGTATTCTGCTATGAGTAGAGGAGTGGAGAAATATTTCTGGACTTTCTCGACTGTATTAATATCCAATAGTAATGCAGGTTCCAGACAGATGAGCTGTATTCAAGTATTGGTCTAGCAAATATTTTGTATGCTCTAGTTAGTAGTGCGATATTACCAGCAGGTGATTTGAAGATCTCTTCTATTCTACCTCCCCCATCTTTTCTTATGCACACAAAGACACCAAAACAAAAGTACAAACATCACTTACATTGCACAATTGAACAATTCTACCCCATTAAGCACAAACTGCACACTGTGCAGACATTTCTAAATAAGGGGTTATTTTTGTACTTATTAAATGTGGCAATAATTATTAATAGTAGAAACACAGTCACACTATTATGATTATAATTGTAATTAACACATGAAATTATATTAATCAATTAAGATGTCATTTCAATAAGAAAATAATATTAGCATTTATCAGATTCAAAACTACTATGGTTACATGTCAACAAAACCTTATGTGAGTAAAATATTTTCACTACCCAGTAACAACAAAATAATATAAATAGAATTATTATGCCTAGAAGTTTTACAGTCTATGACTGAGAAAACACTGAAAGGTCTTACACAAGTCCTGATAGGTACTATACAAAGGAGAGTTAATATTTAAGATTTAATATATTAAACTTGCTACTTGTTGCAGTCAACAATCCAATGGAAGGAACTACTGTCAAGAAAAAAGGACAGTTTCAATAACAATTTCTGTAAAAATAGGGCTGTATAACAGTGGTCCCCTATTTTTCCAGCTTGGCGGACTGGCGGGGGAGAGGAGATGGTTTTGTGTGAGTGGTGGTGCATGCGTGCACACATGCAAATTCATTTACATGAGCTGTGGGTGTACTTGACCATGCTTATGCAAATGGAGCTGCGCATGCGTGTGCATCTGCCACTCACACAAGTAGAGCTTTGTGCACTCACATGCTTGTCTACCACTCATGTGGCCAGTTCCAAATGGGCTGCATCCCAGGGGTTGGAGGCCACTACTCTAAAACTTCTCTACAGACTGAAGGACATTTTTGGAAGTAAACCTTGATCCAAATTTGCTGCTGGGCCTTAGGTGGCCTAGATGGACATGATGCATAGCACAGTTTATTTATTTATTTGTTAGATGGGAGTTCTAAGTTACCTACAGTAGAACCTCAGGTGACAACCATAATCCATTCTGAGAATTCAGTCATGACCTGATTTTGACATCCCCAGAAGCGCATGCATGGGAAAAAATGGTGCAGTGTGGAAGGGGAAATCGGCGTGGAACAGTAAATCGGCACACCTCTGTTTGATCATCATCCAAGCACCCATTCGCGACCAGAGGTAAAAACTTTTGGTCGTGACCCAAATTGGTCACGAACGGGAGCATTCATGACCAGAGGCTCCACCTGTACCTGGAACCTGATCTCCATCTTATTTTCACAGCAATAACCTTGTGAAATGATGGGATAGCTTCACTTTTAAACAATCAAATCACTCTGAAGATACAACATAATAACACATATATTGGCCTCCCAACAATGCATTGGCACTTTGCTGAGCAGCTCTGAGCAAGGGCAGAACTGCAGCTCAATGTATATACTTTTGGCCTACTACATTGCAAAGGCAAAGAAATTGCAAAGAAATGGGCAGACACGTATTACAACGTCACTTTGGAATATTTTTTTAATAAACCCATCAGTGTGACCTTATTATTATTTATACTTTTCTATTAGGTTAACATGCTTGCCATGCTATGAATGAGATTTGGTTAGTGAATTGAAACAATTTGGTTTACTGGCCACAGGTTTTTCCACGGAGGGGGAATATAGCCTGCTGTGAATGTTCTCTTTGTTTTCTTACAAGGGTACTTGAAGCTGTTAGGGGAGGGGGTATGTGTATCTTACATTGATAGTGAATGCAGCTTACCTGTGAAAGGAGAGAGAATGAATGGCCTGTAATCACCTGCCACATTTCTGGTTGGCTGAGAATAGAGATCATTGAATTTTTCCTGTCCTAGTCCAGAACTGATTCTTTCAGGTGGTATAGCAGCTACAACAATTTCAGGATAAAGATAGTTTAGCCACGTTGACTAAACTGGTAATCTCAAGGTTGGATCACTGTAATGTATTGGTAGTTTTATCTGGACTGTCCTTGAACATGATCTAGAAATTACAATTGGATCACAAAGCTACTAGTGGGATACTAACAAGGACAATTGTCAGGAGCTGTGTAAGACTGGTCCTGTAAAAGCTGCATGGTTTGCCTATTTCTAGCATAAATTGAAGATTCTTGGTGGGAAATATTTCAGCACCATTTTTATAGCTGTGCTACAGTTTTTGAATGCCTATTCCCAAAAAATATGCAAGCATCAACTTCACTGATATTATATAATATGTGGTGAAGATTGGCTATTATTGTAAACAATATAATTGGACCTATTGTTAAAAGTTTTAATTTTTTTACTGACTTTAATATGAAACTTCATTAGCAACGGAAGAATATGTGGCTATACTCTTCAGTAGTCCTAATTTCTAATACTATATATACATACAACATCAAAAATATTCCTCCAAAACCTACATTTGGCAATGTTTTTTTTCAAAGTTATTTATAAAATATTCTAATGCTAATATATGCCCATTTTAATCCATATGCTTTCTGTTTACTTGAAAGTTAGTCACAGGCAACCCTTGCCAGGATATCTTTAAAGAATATTCATACAGCCAAATATGCTTTAAAAAAAAGGTAGACATAAGTATAACATTCATGGATTAAAATTTGCACAGACATATGTTCTTTCTGGTTCCTTTTATAAATATAAATAAATTAAGCTAAAAGGCTTAAGTAGAAGTCTTTCAGCTTGTCTAATTGCTTACGTGTAATAGTCTGCATTTAAGTAGTTTTTCAGCCACAACTTTCAATCTTACTTCCTTTTCAAGGTATATTCTGATGCCCACAGTTGACACTGATCTTTCTACACTAGAGATGCTTGGGTAATTTGATCTTTCTGAAGTCAGAAACAAAACTGGCCTGATCTGTACTTCCCAGGCTAATGGGAGGATTGAAATATAATTATCCTTTGGATTTTGCTCTTTGCAGTGAATTTTGCAGCTGAAAACAACCTACTGTATCAAAATGTTATTTAAAAAGTATATTTAAATAAGATATTTAGAAGTGCATACATTTATACTTTATAAATATACTTGAATGAGAGCAGACCTTAAGGTGTTGTGTCTTCTGCTCTGGAATTTCAACAGGCTGATGAAATTAAGGAATAGCTGTAGTTTAAAAACCGCTGATCAATGATTTATATATTTTTGCTTTTAGTTTTCTCAACTTCCTTCCTTCCTTCCTTCCTTCCTTCCTTCCTTCCTTCCTTCCTTCCTTCCTTCCCCATTGATCTTCATTCAAATTTTTCATAAGCCCTTGGAAGGGGGAAAAGAGGAAGAAGAAGCTACTGTAGGACTACAGGTAGCAAAAGAAAGAATTTTGCTTAAGGATAGCTACTGCCAAAGTTCTCACTGTATGTTGGACCCAAGATGGCTACATAGGTGGAACATGTGGAGCCATTGAAGTGATGGACCCAGTTTAAATCATGAAGATTACTGGATATGTGGGTAATTTGGGATCAGTAACTCTTGACCTTTCTGACAGGCTTGTAAATGAGGATTGGGACTGAATACCTAGATAAATAATTAGGGTAAAGTTCAATATGTCTTTTTCTAGTAGCCATTATTAAGAGAAATTAACAACCATGAATGACAATTCCCAACTGAAAATTGGGAGTATGATTGTCTGCTCTATAAACAAGGCCGTACCTGACTTTCTGTTTCTATCACATTTTTCTTTGCACTGTTTCTTCCCTAATACTGTTTTCTACTTTCTCAATCCTTGTAAGAAGAGGATGAGGATGAAGAAGAAAAAGAAAAAAATAACATGATCTTTAGAAACAATATATGGTAAACCGAACAAGTAAATATATACAAATCAATATAATTTTACTATGGTTATTCAATCACAGAATGAGGCTTTCTTAACCCTGAATTTTGAGACTCCAATACAATTTCCCTGTAAATTCTGTAAGAATGATAAGAATTAAAGCCAGAGTAAAATTTATTTATTTTTAATTAAAAATAATAGGGAGATTCCAAAAGGCTTATCTTGAAAATCTAAACATTCACTCAATTTAAAGCATCTGTATTTTTAAGTTTCTTTTTATTAAGAATTCATTTAATATATAAACAGCCCTGTTAATTAGATTACATGGTTAGGGCAAAACTGTATTTTTGTTGTAGAGTTATTGACCATGGAAATTCATATTCATCATTCCTTTCTGTAATCCCTACTAAATCCATTCCAATTCTGTCAATCAAGAGAATACAATCAGGATATTTACAAATGCATGGAATGAAAGATTAAGGAAGAATTTAGCAACTTTGCAATACTGATGTGAACAAGATGGAGGGAATAAAAAACATCCACTTGCAAAATGAGCTATTGTCAGGAAAAAAAACCATAGATATTGATTTACCCTTTATTTTCTGGTGAAGATGCACTCATAAGCAGGGTGGGATTCAGTTTTTTTAACAACCGGTTCTGTGGGCATGGTTTAGTTGGTGGGTGTGGCTTGGTGGTCATGTGTCTGGGTGGGCATGGCCAACTCGACATCACTCATGTCAAGGGGCTTCTCCTCTGGCCTCTCATGACAGTGGGGATGCTGCAATGGTCATAAGTGTGAAAAATGGTCATAAGTCACTTTTTTCAGTGTCATTGTAACTTTGAATGGTCACTAAATGAGCTGTTGTAAGTCAAGGATTACCTGTACAAAATACAAAAGCTTCTTTGCTTGCAAAAGCTGCCCTAAATATCAATCATTAGATTAAAAATACCTGCAAGCCAGAGTTACAAATCAGGCAGGGTACCAGAACACCTTGAGGAATGAAAATAGTTAAAATGCAGTGATAACTATCAAGCAGCCAACTCTTGCTCATAAAGTGAAACCCTTTAGCAGAGAGGTTATTTAAGCTCTCCAGAAAAAGCACATCCAGGAAAAGCAATCCTTAGATCCATTTGCACCACTTAAAGCTGGTCTCACTCACCTCACAAGATATCTTAAGTAAATCATCCAGATTTAAGGAAAGGTCACATGCCCCCCAGAAAGGCAATAAAAAAAATAAGTGCCAAGCTTGCATCCTGCCTCTTGGAAGTATACCCCAAAAGGACAGTGCCAGATAGTACTAAAGCAGTGAGGAAGACCCCCTCCCCAGATAGAAAAAGAAACTATGAGGCAGGAAAAAATTCAAACACAATACAATAATTAAATCACAACAGTAGCTGTTCCTTGTTGAAGCTGAATAGGGAAAATTATCCCATCAATAAACACAGGATTAAACTTCACCAAGCACAGAATTAACCTTCACAAAAAACCAGTTTTAGAACAAAACTCAGAAAGAGTATGTAAACTCACGTTTGAATGTCAATTTTTCTAGCTAGCCAAGAAGCCTTGCTGAATGTCACTCATCTTGGTTCCCTGTCACTAAAAGCTTTGCTTCATTACTCAATTATTTCTTCAAAGTGCTGATTGTCCAGGGAAGTATTTCCTCCCAACAGCAGTGTAAAAATCTTAAAACAACCCTTCCCCTTTAAGAAAGCCAAGCCCCAAAGCTCTGGAGTCTAGGCTGTCTGCCAAGAATGTAATAAGGGTGGGAAAAAAACAAAAGGAAATTGCTTCTAACTATGGGTTCTCCAAACTGCTTAGAAAGTTAACAAGGGGTTCTATGGAACCGGATAGAACCAGTAGAATCCGACCCCTGCTCATAAGTTAGTGAACAATGGACAATCCAGCTCTGGGATAACTAACAGTGGGACTTTTTGTTCAAACTATCACACACTCATTTTGTTTGGTTCCTCTATTTTTCTTAAATAGTAGTTTAAACTATAGTATTAACTGCAACCTCTTGCAGTTAATACTGTTCTTTGCAACTACCTAGTGCTCCCTGGAATAATGCCTAAAAAATCTGTGTCATTGTTGTTTTCATTTCCTTTCATTAAATGTGGCCTACCAGAGCTATTAATTGACTAATTGAGATGTTAGGACAGTGGTGGCTAACCTATTTGAGCTCCTGTGCCAAAAATTATGTGTGTGCTTGCACGCTCGCACTTGTGTGCCAGCACCCAGAAGGCAATGTGCGCCCCCTCCCACGCATGCACATATAATCCCCACCCACCCACCCCCGCTGCCCCCTTACCTGCACTGCATCTCACAGTTGATTTTTGGCCAGTTTGAGGCCTTTTTTGGCCTCCCAAAGGCTTGAGGAAGGCTTCTGCAGGCAGTCTTTGCAGGCCGAAAACTAGCCCTGTTTTGTCACTTTCGGTATTTTCGGAAAAACAGGAAGTGACAAAATGAGGCTAGTTTTTGGCCTGCAGAAGCCTGCAGAAGCCTTCCTCAAGCCTTTGGGAGGCCGAAAAAGGCTGCAAACTGGCTGAAAATCAGCTGTGAGGCGCACACATGCCCAGTGAGGTAAGTTTGCCTGCAGCTTGCATGTTGGCACAAATGACTTTGCATGCCACCTGTGGCACGCGTGCCATAGGTTTGCCATCACGGTTATAGGAAGATGCCTATCTAACTTTTTGTTATTCAGTTGATTTTGTTCTGAATCTCGACATCTGCCTAAAAAGGAATTGAGATTTTTGAAAACTACTGGTAATTGTATCTTGGAGTTTACACTGCTGTCATCACCTCCTTCCTCTGTGTGTGTGTGTGTGTGTGTGTGTGTCTGTGTGTGACTATTACTTTAAACATAGCATATCAATATCAAAATTCTGTATCCAATATCTGAATTTCAGAACAAGAAGCAAGAAACTATAATTAAATTAAGTGCACTGAAGGCAGAAATAAGCTTGAATTTTCTGACTCCAATAAAATGGGAAAAATTACCAAAAAAGTATATTTTTGTATGGCTTTTTTTGTAAAAAGTATGTGCATTACTACATTATTGTATTTAGTACAATAATGCAAATGAAAATGCATATGTACCAAAGGAAGGAATGTGCACTAAAGTAATATAAATGTTATTGTGATTTAAAAACAAGAAATTGTGCAATTATGCAATGAAATTGACATATTCATGGATTATAGACTGAAATTGATAGATTCACCAATATTGTACCTAGCATATAGTGATTTATGATATCATTCCAAGATTATGTTTTTAGCTCCACCAGAACATATTGAACCAAAGTTTGTGGTAACTTCTCAAATGTGGATCTTCCCTATTCTCCTCTCCTCCCCTCCCGTCCCCTCCTGTCCCCTCCCCTCTCTTCTCCCATCTTAGAAAGCTAACATTCATACAGTACATATAGTATCACTTTTATAAAATATTAAAATTGACACAAAAATCGTTCTGGTTGAATGGTTTGTACACCTCTAAATATAATAACACCAAATTCAGCAGCATGAATGTCATTATCCCTCATTCATTATAAATAATAGGGAGCAGACATTGTTCAACCCTGTTGTCTAATCAGATAACTACAAAAGTCTTGGAATGAGAAAATTATGGCCTTCTATTTGCAGAATAAATTTTCTGACTGTTCTTTAGTGGTGAGATCTATCTATTATCTTGCTAGTTAGTTTTATTACGAAACATCATATTTTCAGCTTTCAGTTATGTGAATACAATTATCATGGTATTATAATTCAGTCAAGGTTTGCATTCCTTTCCCACCCACCCACATAGATTTTTCTAGTTGATGCCTAGATTTCAAAATTGTTTCAGCCTCATATTATCATGGTGCAATCCTTCCCCAGATAGATGGTCTCCAGAAATTCAGTTTATTACACCAATGATACAATTCATATTTGTGCTTTCTCCAAATATCCCTGCTTTATTTATTCAATGCCTCTCTTGAAAACACTGAATAATGGCATAAATTAAGTGCAATCAGAGAGCTTCATGGAAAGCAGATGTGAGTGGAAGGCGAGACTTCTTGCAAAACTTTACAAGACTTCAAAGCCTAGAAGGAGTCGAACAAAATATTAATCTATGCCAACTTTTCACTGGTCTTCATAAAGGACCATAACCAAAGAGGGAAAGGGGGAGAAAGGAGGAATCTTGGCTCCTTGTTTCAATCTTTCCTGGCCTAAGGCAAGATTTTTGGAAGGAATAAACTGGAAGCAAACATGAAAATGAAAAAGTTGAGTGACAAGGCAGAGACCAGCTGGGCTGGCAGTGAACAAAAGAAATGCTGTCCAGCTCCTGTTTAAGTGAATCTTCAGGTTGTCTGGTTTTTAAGAGGCCTGTTCCTGGTCTGCGTAGTTTTCATAAACAGCCCTGATGTGTTTTATTCTTTTTGGAGCATTTTCAGCTGCATGTCTATAGTATTCTGACTCCTTCCCTTCAAAACACAAGAGTAGTGCTTGTAAACTAGCCTTGCCCAAATCTACACTTCTATTCACACATGCAAAAATTTATACTTGTTCATGTGAAGAGTGTGGAATGAGAGAATGTTAATAAAGAGGTCCAGTGAAACAATAATGTGGATGCCAAAAAAGGCCCACATTGTAGGAAATAATATTTAAGAAAGCAATCTCCAGCCTATTGCATTCCAGTTTAGAAGAGTATTTAATTTTATGTCATGGAAGGATTAAAATACTGTTAGCACTGATTTTGGGGGGGGCGAGCATGGAGATGGGATCTGGGTAGAGTGCAAAAGATTGTTTTTATGCTTGCACAGATTGCTGCACAAATAATAAATCACACAGAGAAAAAACCATTCATGCACAAGTCAGTGAATATTGAATGAGGATAAAATGGATACACAGGGGATTATGGTGAGATGTCATGACCACCTGAAGAATGGTACTCATAGCATGTAGGATCAAGGAGAGCAGTGCCCTCTATTTGCACTTTGCTGAAAGCAAAATGAAGTTCCTCTTACCTTGATGCTGTGGATGTTATCTTTTCCTATGCTTTCAGGTAAAATATATATATCGGTCAGTCTCAAATATATCATTAGGATGGTAGGTTGGATGGATGGATGGATGGATGGATGTAGGTACAGACAGATTTCAGAGCTTTCAGATATGCAATTCTGACCATTTTCCTTGCCCAAGTGGATGCCTTACTGAAAACAGGATGGGAAGAATATAATACTACTGGTTATTTTGATTGTTTTTGTTTCTATGAATCTGGGAAAGGGCTTCTGAGACTTTAGTGTTCGGCTATGGGGATTAAAGTCAGCTCCAATGTATTGATCCTTGCTATATTTTTCGATTTTAGAATTGACAATGAAGATATCAAAGTGGTTGATAGCTTCTGCCTTTTAGGATCAACCATCAACAGTAAAGGAAATACACTGAAGCTACTACTTGGTAGACCAGCCATGAATACCTTGAAAAAGATATTCAAATGCCACGATGTGTTTATACCTAAAGAGGTAAAAATTGCGCAAGCCATGGTTTTCTGTTTGGCACTCTACCGTGTTTCCCCGAAAATAAGACACTGTCTTATATTTTTTTTGGCTCCCAAAAACACACTAGGTCTTATTTTCGGGGTAGGTCTAATATATTTATGGTGCCAAATAGTGGGTGTGAGTGTGTAGGAGGGGTGTTTTGCGGGTGCACAGTTGCTCCCTGAAAAGTCTTCCTGGAACTGGAGATTTACACTAGGTCTTATTTTCAGGGTAGGTCTTATATTAGGGCAGGTTTAGAAAATAGTGCTAGGTCTTACTTTCGGGGTAGGTCTTATTTTCGGGGAAACACGGTAGGGAAGCAAAAGTTGGACTTTAAAGTATTTAAAGTATTGATGACTTTGAACTTTAATCTTGGAGAAAATTACCCGAGATTACCATGGACAACCAAACAATAGCTTCATATAATGTACCCAAAGTACAATATTTTGAGTCTGGTTATTTGTGCTTCAAGAGAGCACAAATTTTCTCCATAATTTCTATTCCTAATCTGTTCGTTCAAATTTCACACAGGTGAACTTATTACTAGTATAACTGAGTCCATCTGTCTTGCTGCTGGTTGTCTTCTTCTTCTCTTTCCTCCTGTCTTTCCTAGTGTTACAGCTTTTTCCAAAGAGCTGGGTCTTTGGAAAATTACCTGAGATTACCACGGACAGCCAAACAAACAAACAAACAAAAAAGCCCAAATCAATTCAGAGTTCTCCTTTGTGAAACTTGAAAGAACAGATTAGGAATAGAAAGTCATGGAGAAAATTGGTCTATGTGGTTGGTAGGCATCAAAAATAATTTGATAGAACATAATATAATTGCTAGAAACTTCTGATTGGTACCTAGATTTGTTAATGGACTTAATGGACAAGATGAAATTAAATCTGAAAGATGGGGTAACTATTGATAAGGAGAAAACCAAATTCAAAGGCTTGTGGTCTAGACAGATTACAGTTTTCACCCCCCTGAAAAAGTGAGGAAAATAATTTTATTTGTAAATGTATTTTTTAAAATACATCTCCCTGGCAGAATTTACAAGATGTTTTGCTTATTTCTTAAATGTGTACTGTGGCAATCATTTCCACATGTGCATTTGCACCTGCTGTATAAATTAATCTATGGAATTTTTAGGCATTTCTTTTCTGTACACTTTTTATTTTATGAAAAACAAAGTTAGTTGTTTGTAGTTGTATATGGCTGCCTAAGGGACACTGGGCAGCTGACATATTAAAAATATCAATACACTAATAGAATAAACTACATGAAACAATACAATAAAATATACCCAAATGTATTCCCTTTACCTAGAACTATTAAGATACTTGCCTTTAAAGTACATTAGATCAAGGAGAACAAGGAATACATATACATATTGTGTATGGATTTAAGAGTTTTGTGATGATAGCAAGTTGTTTAGGTTGCATTACTCTCCTGTGTATGATTATGTGGGTATAGATCTACCTAACGCAAGCAGGTAGTTGCAGATATATTGAAGATAATTGCATGAAAATGAATGGAATTTCTCTTCTACGTCTGTCAGATCTGCCATCTTTAATGTCTTTGCTTCACTGGCATCCTGCCATAAAATGCAAGGGAGGGGAGAGGAATTTGGGGCAGTAATATGTGGGCCTGGGAATGAGAAGACAAACAGCAGGAGGCAAGACTCATTGACAAGAACCAGAGGTGCCAAACCAGAATAAACCAGCTGCCAAGGGCACCTGGCTTGGGAACCGAATGCAAAATTTCAGTGAGAGGTGCCAAACATCAGAGCCATTAGCAAAACATCAAAAAGGCATACTATTGGACCCTGATGGACTGGTCAAGTGGGGAGGGCCAAGGAATATTTAGATCTAACTTTACTTTCACTGTAATCACTTAACTTTAGTAAAAGATCCTATCACTTCAATCAGATGCAGTCAAGGGTCTTTCTTTCCTAAATGTCTAAGTTGGGGCAGGTCTGACAATGTCAGATTTATCCCTCAGTCCTCATAAGGATTGATATATTTGAATTGTAGATGAATTAAAAGGTAGATTCAGTTTTTCCTGTTTTGATATGAAATCTGCTAGCTCATATTGGTTCCCTGATTATAATTGGGCCTTAATGATATATTTGGTTTCTTAAATCAAGAAATAGGTTAATTAAAGGCAAATTAATTCATATTTCTGGCATTCTTGTTGCAATTTCCCAATTCAAATGTTGTAAAATAGAAAAACCAATCCCAGGATTATGGCATTGTATTATATTTTTCAGTCTAGTGGAGTATCATTGTTCTGCCTCTTGGCTTATGTGATTAGGAGCATCAAGGTGTTTTAGAGGCAAGTTTTCATATTTCTGAAACAAGGCCCTCTTCACATTTTGAGTGCTACTGCCCAAAGCAACTCTTAAGGGAGGCACAGTGATAATTCATGGCTGACAGCTTCATTTTTGTAGGCAAACTAAGTGGTAGTAGGGCATCTTTCAAAACATGAGAGTTGCCCAGCCATATCAGTAATGCAAGAAAGTCAGATGCTGGCAAGCAGTTATAATAAGCCGGATCTAGAGATGCAGAACAATTGCTGCAATAGTTTCCTTGTAAGGAAAGGTGCACAATTCATACACATTTCCTCTGTTTGTCTGCCTGTCTTGGCAAGTCCTAACTCAAGCTATTTATGTGTCATCATCTCCCTAATCAAGCTTGAGACTATGATTCCTGAGGGACCTGATGCTGCCTCTTGCTTCTCTGTGTTAGGTTTCAATTGCCTGCCATACAGGATCTATTAGAAAAGTGGTGAAATGTAAATGGCTCTTGAGCTGAAGGATGGAGGAACTGGAAATAGCTCAAAAATGGACATGGCTCTGACCAGTCGTTAAGTGACTTATATTCATGGCTGCATTTCCTGGAAAGTACTCAGAAAGATAATAACTTTAAGATGCACGTATATTTCTTCCAACTACTATCTGTGTGGCCTACAGTTTAGCAAACAGGTATGATACAATAATTTGGTGATTCCTTACATTTATGAGCTGGCTATATACCTACTATCACCCTGCTTCTTCCCCTAAAGATTGCAAATAAATTGAAGATCTAAATATAAGAAACAGGATACACGAAGTCTGGATGGTGGTAAACAAAGTAAAACTAAATCAAGATAACTTTTTGATCAGTGAAAAATCTGGTTGCAGAGAGAAATGTTCTGGGAGATTTTTTTTTTTGTCCCTCTAAAATATCAGGTTTAAATTTTGATGGTGCTGCATCTGTGGTGGGATTCAATTTTTTTTTACTACTGGTTCTGTGGGCGTGGCATGGTGGGCGTGGCAGGGTAAGGATACTGTAAAATCTCCAGTCAGAGGTGGTATTTGCCGGTTTTCTGAACTACTCACAATTTCCACTACCAGTTCTCCTGAACTGGTCAGAACCTGCTGAATACTGTTAGATTTGCATGAAGAGTCAGACGCAGAGTGCTTCAGTGAAGAGTTTATTAGTGACTACAGCTCATAACAGACCCAATTTGGCTGGACTGCGCTGCTACTTATAGCCAGCAGCCGCAGTTGCCAGCCAATCAGAGTGCAGGGTTTTCCTGCACTATTTAAACCAATCATTTCTGACATTTTACAAGAACAGTTCAAACTTAACCAATGACATTCAAACCTGCATACATAACAAATACCACCTCTGTGCTGCATGATAATTGGATTACAAAAGAATAACAATAAAAAACAAAGCAACATATTGTTAAAAAATAGAGCAGCATACCAAAAACTCCCCACAAGATTGTAGCATCGTAACTAAATTTGAAAGATTACTAATAGAAACATTTCATCTTAATTTGCTTCCAGAACCAAACAAACAAAGCTTCCAGGGGAAGGCTGTGTCATAGTAAGTGTTGTGGCCCGCAAGCATCCAGTGTAGCTGGTGGCAGACTTGGACAGTGAGGAGGATGGGGAGGAACGTGGGCCAGTCCTGGAGTCTGGGGAAGGCTCTGACGAGTGCTCTGCATTGGAGGCAAAGATTGGGCCAGGGGCGTCTGACAGTTATCAGCTGCCTTCGGAGTTGGAGATCAGTAGGGCAGAAGAACAGCTGGAGCCTGTTCCCAGTGTATGCATGCGCAGAGTTGCCAGGAGAAGGGAACAGTTAAGGAACAAGGCCAACTCGGGAGTAAGGGCACAGTTGGACAGTGAATGGCCCCTCCCCTAGGCAACAAAGAGGAACAAAAGGGGAGTGGTGTTTGCAGGAGACAATTAGTTCAATTCATTAGGGTGAAGATCTGTTCCCAACTTCTTACCAAGTAATTTCTGCTACAGCGTGACATTTGGAAGATATCGGCCTGGCAACTCTCCAAGCCTGATAATGGTCTGTGGTTGTGAAATCTCATGAAAGACTCTTTTCTGGGACTTTGCTGGAGAGGGATTCACTTTAACCTAAATAAAAGGGGTTTTATCGGGACAAGGAGTCGGCTTCATGATCTTGGGAAGTCTAGGTCAGAGCAGTAGGGAGGCCAGGAAAGAGAAGCAATCTCATCTCATCTCTCCTAGCTTTACCCATCTAAGGAATCCCAAGCAATGTCTGCGTATCAGGTGAGTTCATTCTACCTGGAAATGGCAGTCCTGAAATTACTTCGGCACTTTCATTGGTCAAAGGCAGCATTTTACTTTGCAGACACAAACCTATTGCTAAGCAGTGCTTATGAGTAGCTTTGCAGTATAATGCATTCCGGTCACGTAGTGTCTTTTTAAGAGACAGGGCTCTGAATTTTGTATCAACTACAGTTTTCCAGTGTTTTCTAGAGGTAGACACTAAGAGGTCTTTAAAGGAAAGCTAAATAGTGGTGGTTCAATGAGTAGTGTGAGAACACGAGTTACTGTTGTGAGGTACTTCCACTCCAGGTAGGACCATAACTGGCATACCATTTGAAACTGGGCAACAACCTTCATGGGCACAGCCTTCACCAACCTATGTGGAGGACTCTTAGTTCTGCTCCCGCTCCCTGAGCAGCAGTATTTTCAAAAGACATCACCAGAATTCACAAACAACCTCAATGGACAAATGGCAGCTTAGCCTTGCTTGGTTTCCCATATTTTATCATGGAGGCTTTTACAGCTTCCAAGCAATTCCGTTTTTTAAAACTGCCTCTTAACGTGAAATGGAATGGGAAAGTATTGTTTTGCACCTCCTCTCTTATAATTGTTGGAACTGGGCTCAGTTGTGTTTTTTGTTTAGCAAATACTGTAACTGCTAGTTGCCTGATGCTACCTGGCTGTGTTACCTGTTAAATGTATACAGATTTCTATATAAACATAGTTGATAAAATCAGACTGTACAGAGTCATTATATTTTTGTCTTTCCAGATCTGTAAGTGAAAATGATGCATTATAAACATTTTGCTTGTTTTTTATATAAATGGTAGATGGATTGTCATTTGCTAATTCTTACTTTGAAATAATGTTTAAGGTTAATAAGATAATTTTAGTACATAATTTTCAAAAGGAAATTGGTTAAATCACCAAAAGAACTAAACTAAGCGTATGTTGGCAATATTTTAATTTTTGTGATCTGAATAAATTGACAGTGAAATGCTTTTTCTGATACTCCAATAATCATAAAAAGTTTGCACAATGAGCTTTTCAACAGTTAGCTTTGGTTTTTCTTGCTTTTGAAAGTATCTATCATAGAATCAATTAATACAATACAAAACCTTGTAATAAATTGTAATACTTTAATAACTCTAGTATCATCTTTAACATCACTACAGAAACATCCAAGAAAATCTGTCTACCCTCCCCCTATTTTAACTTTTTCTTCTTCTTTTGTTAAACAAAAGATAGATCTGAATCTTGCCTCATGCTGCTCACCATTCCATAAATGTTTAATTATTGTAATATGTTAAGATGGTGCTTGTGCTTGAAAGATCACATCAAAAAAAGGTAAGGAAACATGAACTTTTGGGGACAAGAACAATTCAAAACACCTGCATTGATTAGGTTTTCAAGGTCATTTCTTTTTTTCCTGTCTCTGTTTTGAACCAGCTGCCAGTTTTAAACAGACAGTTTTAAATAAACATGGTCGTTGTTCCCCTGAAAAGATCCAAGAAATATTTGTGGAGAAAAGAAGTGTTTGCAGCTCAGGAGTCCTTTTAAGGAGCAGTTTTCTTCTAACTTTGATCTTAAATTTAAGCTTGTAGGGAATTATTACAATTCTATTTTGGCACAATTTTTGTACTCTCATTGCTTTAGTGCATGCCACCAACTGTCCCTGGCAAAAACTCATCTGCTATAACATCAAGGTAACTTGTCAAACATCTTAATTCTTTGGATTTCAAACCTACCTTTGCAGAAAATGGATGCTTGCCTATGGCTGTTTATCGCTTAGCTGTTTTGGCAGACACTGGCCTTTCCCCAGAAGCCATCTGTCACCAAACACCACCACTTGGCAAAGACACAATGCAGTCAAGGGTGGGAGAGTGGTGTCTTCACAAACACAAACAGGAAGGCCAGGCCAGCTCACTGACAGATTTCTAATGCTGTCTGCAGGGCAGCATTTCTGTTTATCTAGCTTCTGTTTAATTCTGCTACCAGGGTCTGATCACTCTATCATTATGGTGTTACTCTGTGGCCTTTCCCAGCTCTACTTTTTAAAGTTCAATCAAGAAATGGAGTAAACAGAAACTCAATGCTTTGCTGTCTCTCTCTCTCTCTTTCCTTCCCCCAGTCTCTCCTCCCCTCTCCATCCTACCGCAGCCCATCCACAACCATGACAAGGTGGATGGGATGACTGCACAAAGTTCTTGGCTTAGATAAATGGAAGGCTTAAAGAAAGATAACAAATATTCTGCCAGAAGATGCTCTGATGTGATATTTCATGCTGCTAAGTTGAATTCATTCCCTTTCTTTTCTCAGTGACGGAGCTACTGGTATTTTAGTCTCCAAAAGAAGATAACTGCCTTGATGCTTTCCAGAGGCAAGGAGGCATGCAAAAGACTTTCATAAGGTCATGGTCTGCTTGTTCGCTAATAGCCATAGCGCTGCAGCTTGCAATTGATTTGCTGCACTGTGCCCTCTCCTGCAGTATCCCATATCATGCTGTCATGGGCCAGGAAAAAAAAGAGGGTAGGTAACCGTAAAGAATAATATTAAATCTTGACTTTCTCTGGCAGCCTTTCTAATTCAGATGGAACATTATCGTTTTTCAAAGCAAAGTGCAAATTGTGCACTATCAAGGTGCTTTAAAAGATCACATTGTTCCCTTTGATTAGTTCATCACCTGCTGATTGTGCAGATTAGAAGTGGGTAATTGATTATATATAAGTGGTGAGAAGAGGAGATACAGATATAAATTGTTTATTTATTGTGGCTGCTGTTCCACAGATCTCTTACTGATAGGGCATATTCTTTCCTGTAGAAGTACCCCATCCGTGGCATCTCCAGACAATTACAAGGATCTAAGGTTGCAGGGTTTGAAAAGCATACAGTGGGAGACCTTGAGAAAGTTCTTGAGAAGCAAAACAAATACCAAAATAGTTGGGACAATGACCTCACCCACTATAAGATGGCACTTATATTCACAAGATTCCATGTATGCGAGAGCAGAAGTCTTCTTCTCAGCAAACCCTTTCATGAAAAAAAAACTTTTTCCATTTATTAGTCTGCAAAGTACTTAATAACCAAATTAAGTAGGATTTCCTGAGAAACAATTTGAGGTAATGGTTTACTTGTTTCACTCAGATTAGAAAGATTCAGGTTCTAGTCTAACCTCAACATGAACATCCCTGGGTGATTTGGGGCTACTCATTTTCTCTTAGCCAAGCATCCTTCACAGGATTTTATGTGGAAATAAAATAGAAATCTTCCTGGGTAAGCCACCTTGGCTCTTGAAAAAAAGGGGAGATATTAATTAATATTATATTTTAAAATTTAAAATATGTTCTTCAGAGGATGCTTATACTAACTAGATAAGATATGTTCTATTGCTATGTAGTCTTCTGGAATGCCAGCAAATAAGCTGGATGAACAGGATCAAGGAAATCACTCAAATATCTTTAGTCACCAGAAGAAGATTGAGATGTTAGGCAGGAGGAGATATTAAACAATACTTTGGTTTAATGCATCAGGTCATACAACTAACCAAAATGATTTACATCAGTTGTGTATGAATGCAAATATTTCAATACCTGAGTTTCCGGATGAAGTAGGAAAATAAACTCAATATGTCTGATGTAATGTACTGTGTTTTCTAGAGTACTGGAACTCACTGAAATAATATTTACCAGCACAGTCAAAATACAGAAAATATAGTATTTTTTGCTAAAGGAATCACTATTTTTGCTAACATAAATATTCTATTGTTCTCCCATCAACTTGGCTGCCCAGCTCATCTTTGTGACATTGCAGCCATGTAATCCCCATTTGTGTCCTTTCCCATAAACAAAATCAATGGGGAAGTTGGCAGGGAAAGTCACAAGTAGCTCAATAAGTTGTTTCTGCTGCTTTTTCTCCCAAAGGGTATCAATCAATCAATCAATCAATCAATCAATCAATCAGAATAGAGCTGGAAAGTGCCTTGGAGGTCTTCTATCCAAGTTCTTATGCAAGCTGGAAGCCCTATACCAGAGGTCTTCAAACTTGGCAACTTTAAGACTTGTGGACTTCAACTCCAAGAATTCTCCAGCCAGCTATGAAGTCCACAAGTCTTAAAGTTGCCAAGTTTGGGGACCCCTGCCCTATACCATTTCAGACAGGGAGCTGTCCAGTCTTTTCTTTAAAACCTCCATTAAGAAAAGCACCTACAACTTCGGAAGGCAAGCTGTTCCACTGATTAATTATTCTCACTGTTAAGAAGGTTGTCCTTAATTCTATGTACAATACTTAGTAGCACCCTTCCCATACACTGGCCTGGCCTCCGTAGCATGCATCCACCCTACCCAAGACTTCCTGTTGTGTTCTCCATGATAACTGAAAGTAATTCTTAGACCAAGGATATATTAAATATTTCAATTTTGCATGATGATAAATGTTAGAATATGGGAAGAATTTACATTTTTTTCAAGATAATAGATACATAGATTATAAATGATGCATTGTTCCTTGAACCCTAAGGCCAGTTTACATTTATATAAGTGAACATCCAATGCCTTGCCTCTATTTTTAGTATACTTGAACAACACTATTAAAAACAATAGAGAAGAAGTTCCATTAAGTCATGGATCCAATCTTATTTGAATTTAGGTTGGATCCAACCCATTTTAACTATATTATAAAAATGCTGCATTTGATGCCACAGTTGAAAATGAAGTTTTCTTATATTATTTGAGCCCATGAAACAGATTTAATAAATAGTTTGGCTCAAGGGTGGGATTAAAATTTCTTAACAACCAGTTCTGTGGGTATGGCCTAATTTGTGGGTGTGGCTTGGTGGTCATGTGACTGGCTGGGCATGGCTTGTATGTAAATATTATAAATATTTATGTAAATATTGATTTTTTTTATTAAAAAAGAGCAACTTTTACCCAAAATCAGGCAAAGCAGGCAGGCAGATTGAGTTGCTCATAGAATGATTTCCTGCTTTCTAGCTAATCTAAAACTCCTGGCACAGCAGAACAGCTGATGGCCAGGGGAAAAAAGGAAAAATAGCAACATAACAGGCAAGTTTGATGGCGCACATGCCAGGTAAGGAGTGAGTGGGTGGGCGGGGCAGGGCCAGTCAGTGCCGCAATTTGCCGATTCTCCAGCAGGTAGAATCTCACCCCTGGTGAGAGTGCGTTCTGTGCACGTGTGCAGACCATTTCCGAAAAACCTCAACTGTGCCACCCAGACAGATGACAAGTGCTGCGAGCGGATGTGCAGCATTTTAAAATCCTCTTCTTTCCTGCTTTTTCAACCTCAGCTATGCCGTGTGACTTCCAGCACAGCTGATCTATGCACAGCTGATTGTCGGGAGGGAAAAAAAAGAAATACCTTAAGTGAATGTCAGGCGGGCAGGTAAGCAAGCATCAGGCGGGAGGGCGACTGGGTTGGGGGCGCAGCCAGCCAGAACTTACTACCAGTTCGGTGACCCACGCCAAATTCTTGCTACTGGTTCGCCCGATCTGGTGCAAACCGGCTGAATACCACCACTAGAATTAAGTGTTAATTAGGAAAGATTGCCATAAATTGTATCAAAGTTGGACTGGAGATAGAAAAAAATCTGGATTCCCAAAGGACTAGATTCATCGGAAGAGTATCGGTTTATAAAGTCCACTAATTAACATGGATTGTTCAGCACAAAAGTGTGCATTATTTTCTTTGGGCAAAGAGCTACACTTGGTCTTTGCTTTCTGGGTGTAAAAAGTTAGCACCCACCTCTCTCCTAGAAGAATGAAATATTTTGAAAAATATTAAAAAGGCGGAATATTATATTTCCCTGGATGAGAAATGTGCTCTTGGAAAGCAGCCCCCACTTTTCTTAATAGCCCTCAGCAGATGTCAGCACTTAAGAGATAAAGAGACAGCTAGCTCTATCCATAAGCGAATACCTTCACCCAAGATCCAACAAAGGTAGGATTAGCCCTCAGCCACAATAGGAATTGCCCAAAGCCCCTTCATTACATCATTTATTTGCATCACCCCCAGCAAATTTCAAACAAACTTAGGTCAGACAAACTCCTAGGATTTGTACATGGTCCCATGGGAGTCTGACAACAGCCAATAGAATACATGTTCTTGCACAGGAACAGGAAGTTCAAGTGCAAAACCCAGGAGAAGGTATAAATATGCACCACTCTCAACTCCAGGTGGTCAGCTACCCAGAACCCACGTGGTTCTGCTTCATCATTAAACCATTTTTCCAATCAGCCTCCATGTTTCCAGTGTCTTTCTCCTGGCTTGGGACTGAACCAGATGGATATTTCTTCTGACACATGCCAGAATGGTAGTCCCAAAAGATGCTGGGGGCAGATCAAATAAATAGTAAGTCCACAATAAAAGCTAAGACAAAGTTAATGCAATTACTTCCTGTGAAGAGCTATAATTATTATGGTTGGTTGCATAGTCAGCTTGTTGTTTAGACTGTAGTTGGCATTTCATCATCAATAGTACCTTCAACCATCTGGGATGGACACAAGAGCCAAATCTGGGAAAAACCTACTGTTCCAGAGGCTTTAAACTTTAAAAATATACAGTAACTGTACTGATTCCTGGATGCATTTTTCTACTAGTAGCTTCTGCAGTGGCAAACTCCCCTTCTCATGGCGTCTTCTAATCTAGTCACATATAAAGTTTCTTTTCTTTCACCCACATGACAAGCACATATGCTGTGGTCCTCTCTCACCACATGGTTAGGTGGCTTCTTTTTCCAACTCCCAGCTCCCCAAAAAACATTTCCCCCAGCAGAGAAGATTAGAAAGGATAGGAAGTGCCTGTGTGAAAAGACATCCCGAGCCAAGATAAACACAGGTCAGAAGATTAAGCTTCATCAGAACTTTAAAGCTGAACCAAGTTAAACAAATGAGCTGTCATGAGTGTTTTTTTTTAAAAGTGCAGTTGGAGTGTTCAGTATTGGCGCATTGTCAAGAAAATGGGGGAAATAAGCCAATGGCTCCTGCAGTGCAAAAGTTTGAAAGATTTTGTTGTTTTAATGCTGCATTTCTCAAAGGCAATGTTCATATCTAACTTCAAATGTCATGATTTCTCCCCTCTCCCATTTCTCCCCCCAGTATTTTCAATTCACACTCCTTCAGTTCAAAGCCAGATTATCAAGAGATTGCCCCACGTTGGAATTTGCCTGTGATGTTTAAAAACAAAAGCAGGATTTAAGAAGCACACTGCTTGAGGTCAGATCAGTGAATTCGTCAATGTTTATTCATGCAGAAGAAATAGGAATGATCAATTATAGGTCTAGATTTGAAACCTAGGTAGTCCTTCTTTGCAGAAAAATCTTGTGCATGTGTGCATCACCTGAAGTCTACTGGGCCTCTTTAACTATCCCCTGGCCTTGATTTGTAGAATACATCAGAAGCCTCTTAATGAAAACAACTAAATCCCCCAATTTTACATTATTACCTATTTATTATTTGAATATATAAAGATAAAGGATTTCCTTGCAAGTCGTGCCTGACTCTATGGGCTGGCATTCATCTCCAATTCATAACTGAAGAGGCAGCATTGACCTAAGGGGCATGACTATATTGTGAAGGTGCACAGAACCTTCCTACTGAAGTCGTACCAAATTATCTACTTGCATTTACATACTTTCAAATGGCTAGGTTGGCAGGAACTGGGGCAAGTAATGGAAGCTCACTCCATCATGTGGTCCTTGGTCTCAAACTGCTAACTTTCTGGTTGACAAGCCCAGCATCTTAACCACTCGGCCACCATGTCCCTATTTTAATATATACTTGTCTCTTTTTGTCCATAGGGCACTCATATTAAATCTCCTGTTGAGCCATCATAAAAACCAAAAAGATGTCTCACCCCTGTAACTTAAACATTCTTTTACAGAAACCATTTGGGATGGTAGCAGAGGCTCCAGAGCGACAGTGAGTGGTTGTAATTAGCTACAGTGGGTGGAGCAATGATGCATAAGGGTGGAGCTAAAAATTTTATTGAGTTTTGAGAGAGAGGTTTATGTAAAAAAATATTTATGTAATTTAAAATCTGTTTCACTATCTAGGGTTACCATGTTTTCCATAAAAAAGCAGGAAATCATGCACTCATGTTTGGCAAGGATGATCAGAGAAGTTTAGAGAGCGTAGGAAAGGAATTTGAGGTTCACCACATTCAAGTTGTCCACCCTTCTTTTCCAGGGACTGTGACTCAAAATAATGCAAATGTAGAAACTGAAAGCCTCAGCAATTGGCAATACCAAGTTGACTTTGGCTAATCTCAGAACCTGACCAAGTTTGGCCCTGGTTGGTACAGGCATAGGGGTCTAGTTATGAATTCATGGACTCTTCCTAGACTAGAAATTGGATTTTTTGAAGAAGAAGACAATATCAAAATATTTCTGTAGCACTGCTGGAATATTACCCAGATCATTCATCAAACTGAGGTTTATGTTAATGTATCTTTACCTGATGCCTTCAAAAACTGAAGCATAATAAATTTCCTGACCAGATGCTCATTTATTCCAAATATATGCACTACTATTTTGGAAAACCTAATGTCTACTCAGGTAAAGATAGCATTTTATTACAGATTTGCTCAAATTATTCAAACCTTTACACATTCATATTGAGAGGCATAACCATACAGAAAATAATTTTTAACTGGCAGTAATTGATACATTGGATCTATAGATTTGCTTATCATAATATCAAGAGATTTGGATAAATTTAACAATATCCAGGTTTCTGGATGGGACAGGATTCTAATATAATTCTGCTACCATTTTTTAATGACTGTTTTTATATGGAATAAAGATACAGTTTGAGCAAACAATTTAACTTTAAAATAGAGCAGGGAATTTTTTTTACATAGGACTGAAATAGCCATTATTTTGGTGCCAAGTGAATTTCTTTTAGAGGGTATTGTACAAATGGGGAACATGGCTCTTTCTTTTGTGGCCACATGGTTTAATGGTTTTAATGGTTATCTGAGGGACTATTTTTCTCCCACAATGTCTTTCCATCTCCATATGAGCCAACAAAATGGGCATATTCCAGATCTCCTCTGTCAAGCAATGTCACCTAATGGAACCTAGCAACCATATCTTTATCACAGCAGCTTTGTAGTAGAAATGGTCTAATTCTAATAGATTCACTCTAGGCCTTAACATTGTTCCACACAACATACTCTTTGAACCTTCATTTCTTCCAAGAATCTGGTTCTTAATGTTTATTCAATAAGGAACTTCCCATTGGCACAACTGTCAAATGAACGCGAGAATTCCTTTAAATATATTCCACCATAGAAAGGATGACAGTAAACCTTCATTGAGCATTCTTTGAGGACTCTGATAAATCCAAAAAAGTACCACACTTTTGCTGCGTTAAATACGGTTTTGTTAATTTTATGAAATATACTTATAGTTTTAAACAGTCTGGAATGTATCAATTTATGAAAAACTTTGGATAAATCATGGCTGCACTACAGCAAAGAAGGTGATAGTGCAGTCCTAAAAATATTTTGTGTATCTGACTGTAAATTTTAGTTCAGTGAAGTTCATCAACTTGCAGTCTTTAAATGAGCTTTGTTTTGACAGATAGGCCTGATTGAACAGAAAGCATGATTGTATTTCTGGCTAGTGTCAATTTAACTCAGTACTTCAAATTTGAGTTGTAATGATTTGTATCAATACATAATTCAGATTTTTATATTAAAGCGACAATTTAAAAAAATGATTGTTTTTTTGTTATAATTCTTGTTTTGTTCATTTCATGTTTATCATTTTCTTTTCTTTTTCCTATTTCTCCTCTTTTGTTAGTTTTGCTTAGGTTTCTTCATTTTTATATTAGAAGACCCTTCTTATTGTAACCATAACATAGAGCCATGCAAGAATATAAACAAAAGTATGTGAGAAATGAGTAACTGAACAAAATATCGGGCTGTGATGGGAGTATCCCGATACTCCCATGTTACACCCCTCCTGCGCGACCTGCATTGGCTGCCAGTGGTCTTCCGGGTTAGCTTCAAGGTGCTAGTAACCACCTATAAGGCCCTAAATGGCTTGGGTCCAGGGTACTTGTGGGAACGCCTCCTGCCAGTATCATCATATGCCGATCATCCTGTTCGCTCCCACAGGAGGGGCCTCCTAGCGATACCATCGGTCAGACATTGTTCGCTGGCGGTTCCCAGGGCTAGGGCCTTCTCATTGGGAGCCCCCGCCCTCTGGAACCATCTCCCCGTGGATCTCCGTTTGGCCCCTGACCTCCGCTCCTTCCGCCGGGACCTAAAGACTTGGTTATTTCAACAGGCCGGCCTGGAATGACCCAGGTGGGATTTTTACTTTTTTATTATTTTAATTAATGTTTTAATGTTTTTATTGTTATTTATTCTGACTTGTTATATTTAATGCTTGTTTTATGTAAATTTGGTCCTGTTTTATTGTTAGCCGCCCTGAGTCCTTAGGGAGAAGGGCGGCATACAAGTCGAATAAATAATAATAATAATAATAATAATAATAATTTATTATTATTATTATTATTTCTCTTCCCAAAAGACTGTGTCAACTAATGCAGCTACACTTACACTAGGACCTTTGTAACTGAGTATTAGAAATATTTTTTGACATACCCTTTCTCTTCTGACACTAAGTTCTTATAAATCTTCTGAGACTCTCTGCAGTTCTACATGCATGGCAAAGTTAGGGACAGGAATTTGAGCAGAGAGTGTCATGAATAGTTGGGGGCTGTTTATTACTCAGAGTTACTCAAGAGCTCTTCTGTCAATGGGGCATTTTATGGCTTATTAGTGCTCAGGGGAGACGTAAACTACCATTACAGTTCATTACCAGCTACCATTACAATTCATTACAACTTGGCCCAATCTGTTGTGTTTGAAAACACCTATTCTTGCATGATCCTTGCATGATCTTTCCCAAATAACTCATAACAGCAAAGTTTGTGATTAATGGAGAACAACAGGTTATTTAGTGACACGTTTGAATTCCTTGCTTAAAAGTGGTAAGAGCATTGTAGATTACACAGAACAGGTGATATAACTAGGAACTTTGGCAGTAGGATTTTTTGTTTATATAGCTTAGTTATGCTATGCAGGGTTAAAAACTGTACATAATATAATGTTTTGTGTTCATTATAACATTAAAAGTAATTGTCTGCAGCAGTTTGTCACTTCTTCATTCATAGACCTTGATTATGAGCACAAAGCATAGTGTTGATCTATCTCTTTAGGTTGCTTCAGGTGATCCTTTAGGCTTGTGTTCTTAATAGCTTCAGTCTTCTTCAGGTATTTTAAAAGGTTGTAATTTATATATGCAAGGGAAATATAAACCAGTGGAACAACTTGCCTCCAGAAGTTGTGAATTCTCCAATACTGGAAGTTTTAAAGAAGAGATTGGATAACCATTTGTCTGAAGCGGTGTAGGGTTTCCTGCCTAGGCAGGGGGTTGGACTAGAAGACCTCCAAGGTCCCTTCCAATTCTTCTATTCTATTCTATTCTATTCTATTCTATAGTGGGTGGGGAATAAGCACATAACCATCCTATGTGCTGTCTTCTGGGTATGGAAGGTAGCTCTCTAAATTGAAGAAAATTTCCCCAAATCCATGGAGAATCTCCATGAAGTTCAAATCCTTGGCAAATCTGATTCTCAAACTCTATGACAGGGGTCTTCAAACCTGGCAAGTTTAAGACTTGTGGACTTCAACTCCCAGAATTCCTCCTCCAGTCATGTTAGCTCAGGAATTCTGGGAGTTGAAGTCCACTAGTCTTAAACTTGCCAGGTTTGAAGACCCTTGAAGTATGGGATCCACAGATAGCATATGGCAGCCTTCCTTCTATTCAGCATCTTTCAGGTATCTATGTATCATATCCTAAAAGACCTGAAGGACGCCAGGCTGAAGAATGCCAGAATAGGTTCTTTCTGCAGATAAACAGGTGAAATGGGAGAAGGGAACAACAGTTTAATATATTTCTCTCAACTTTCTCTTAAGATGTACAATGCTTCTGAATGCTTAAAAAGAATGTCAACTAGCTTCATGCTGGAACTCATGAGGCTGGTATACACTGGTCTCAACCAGAGCAATTTCAAGGAGTTTTATCAATAATGATAAACTCAGTAATAAATGCTGATGAAGTGATAGGAAGGCATCTACCAGTCCTTTTTTCTATCTCTATCCACAGTAATCATGCTCAGAAGGGATTGAAAAAGGATTATAGGACTAATGGATTGGAAGGCATTATTGCTGTAAACAGTTTTCCTGATCTCAAACTGCTGAAGTATAAAGTAGCCAATTAGGAACTATGTGGGGTCCTTGGTGCTCTCTGGGCTTGCTTGTTTTCTTGCCCTAACTAGGTAACATCACCAATGCTTTATTGGCAGGAGCTATATTTCACAACCCAAGACTCAATTGCCAATTGGACAAAGTCTTCTCATTGCTGAATTACCTATAGCCATAGGGCCATATGCAGTCCCCCAAAACCGTATTTTCAAATCCTGGCCAGAGCTTCTTCCAGCTGCACCATCTGATTTCAGTTTACTTGTATTTTGATAAAGGAAACACAAAAACTTTAACGTATGTCAAAAATTAGTAAACATAGTTTTTGGGTATAAATGCGTTCTTGCTTGAATTAGTGTACATTGCCTGCCTGAATAAGCTCAATGAGTAACTAGAGCAGGTTTCCATAACTGATCCTCTAAAAATGTGAAATACTTCCTTGCATCTAAAGAAGACATACAGGGATGAGGAAAGAAAACACTTTCTAAAAGAGGTTAATAAACCATTGGCTTTTAATTCTTTTTCCAGACTGGCAGGCTTGTGGTTACAATTTATTGACACGATAGCCTCTTTTGAGAATGATTTTGAGAATTATATGTTTTTAAGTCTGAGAAGTGTGTATGTGTTATCATGCCTGCATATGAAATTACCTACAATGTAAGTAAGTGATATATATTACCGTGTTTCCCCGAAAATAAGACCTACCCCAAAAATAAGACCTACCCCCAAAAATAAGACCTACCCCGAAAATAAGACCTACCCCAAAATAAGACCTACCCCAAAAATAAGACCTACCCCGAAAATAAGACCTACCCCGAAAATAAGACCTAGTGTGTTTTTGGGAGCCAAAAAAAATATAAGACAGTGTCTTATTTTTGGGGAAATACGGTACGCGATTTGTTCGTGGTTTCGTACATGAATAAATGTACATTGATGTACATGAATATGGAGTTTTTTTCATTATATATATATATTTTTCATTAAATATATATATATATATAAGACCTACCCCGAAAATAAGACCTAGTGTGTTTTTGGGAGCCAAAAAAAATATAAGACAGTGTCTTATTTTCGGGGAAACACGATAATAAATGCAATCATTTATTAGGAAGCATACTAAGCATACTAATTGTAGCGTACAATTGCACTAACATGATGAAGATGACAGAAACATCAGGTCAGACACAGACAAGCCACCCCCCCAAAAGCAGACAGCTATTTTTTGCAGGCAAGAGGGGACAATGAAAGGGGGAAAGGGATATACACAAAAGTTAAAAGAACTGAAGTAGTATCTGGATAGAGATACTAACAAAAGCCATGCTATATGTCAGAAAAATACACTGGGAATTAAAGGTATTGTTTCAAGAAGGACAAAGAATCACATAAAGAAGAACTAAGCAAATATAAATAAGCAAGATAACAAACTTTCTCCTTTACTTAGAAGTGGGGAACACAAATAGCAAAATAATATTCTCGGTTTATCTGTTTGGTTCACTCCTTTGCTGAGGTGATATCATGCATGAACTGGCCACTCATGTCAATATCAAAGAGTCCATCAAACAATTCAACCACCTGCAAAGTTTGGTTGATATGTAGATGGAAAGCGGTTACCTTTGAGATTATGCAGAGGAAAGAAGCACCCGAAGCTCCATTAAACCTCTGAAGCATTATAGATTAATCTGAAGTGATTCAAAAGCACCTGATTCAATTCATGTCTCAGATCCATTAGAAGAGCTGGTTGAAAAAAGATTGTCTCATCTGAACATGCCTTTTCAAAGTTTGCACCATCCAAATATGGCACTCTGAATTATAATTTTATATTCCATAGACTCAGCTGTATTGAGTCTGTCACATGCCAGAAATCTGGAGCTTTCCTGACAACTCAGTTGAAATTAGAAGCTATAGTAAACCCTGTGAAGTAAGTGGGAAAAAATCCTATCTTTTCAAAGTTTTTTTTTCTCTTTGTAATTTTTTTTCTTTGTGCCAAATACTTTTCACTTTTTTTCCTATTTGCCTAAATTATTCCCAGGCTCAGGAGAGGAAAAAAGAATCAAATGTTATGTTTGAGTTCAGGTTTTTTTTTCTTTCATTCTGGCAGCTAGCCAGAAGATCCCAACTTTCTTGGAATAGTCTTAATATTATTAGTTTCCATCCAGATTCCGTCAGAAGGAACCACATTAGAAATAATAATGTTTGATTTGGAAAATAAAATATGCCAAGCTGAAAAGCTATAGAAACCATTCCTGCCCCACTGGCGGGGACAAGTATTTCAAACTTTAAAAAGAAGAATGGAAAAAGAAGAATGTGAAAATCTAAGTAGCATTGATGGAAGCAATTATTTACTTTTTCCATTATCTTCATCGGTTCTATATGGCTAGTCACTTGAAAAGGGATCTGTGTCTTCTTCACCATTGCACAAAGAAACACAAAGAGACACTGTAGAGCTGGGGTGTCAAACTGGGTTTCTTTGAGGGCTGGATCAGCACTGTAGTCTCCTCCACGGGCTGGGGGGAGATGGGACAAATGCCTCCTGCAGCACTTTACTGGCTGAAATGGGGCACGGGGATCTGCACACGGCCCCTCACCGCCCATTTTCAACCTGGATGGCCTCCTGCAGCACTTTGCTGGCCAAAATGGGATGCAGACTACTTTGGCTGGCAGAATGCTGCAGTAGGCCATCAAGGCTGAAAATGGGCCATGTTTTGGCTGCCAGAGGCACCACAGAGCCAGTACTTTGCTATTTCCAGGCCGGCCCCATGGGCCAGATTTAAGCACCCTTGCTGTAGAGGAGCAGTCTCTTTTTTAGATCCAGAGAATCAAAGAGGGCAAAACCATGTGGCCATTGAAGGCTAGAGACAGAAATATGGTTAGAATTAGGATTAGGGTTGGGATAGATGCATCTTCTCAGTGGCAGTCCTTATGGAATACCACAAGAATGCAGGAAGTCCCCACCTTTGTCTCATGAAGTGTTTCAAACTACCTTATTCTGACTGGGTTTAAGACTTAATTTAAGGCCTTTTTTAAAATTACATTTATATGCCGCCCTTCTCCGAAGACACAGGGCAGCTTACAATTTTTGGGATACAACCCAGTGTGCTCAGCAATAGCCTTCATTCCATTGTATATGCCTGCTTATTGCTAAGCGGCATTTTTACAAAGTCAGCTTATTGCCCCCAACAATCTTGGGTCCTCAATTTACCTACCCCGGGAGGATGGAAGGCTGAGTCAACCTTGAGCCTGGTGGGATTCGAGCCTACAGTAATTGTAGGCAGCTGGAACTTAAATGTAGGCATTTAACAGCCTGAGCCACCAAGGCCCCATCCAAGGCCTTAAATCCAGGAACCCCAAACTGATACTTGCACAGCAGCTGCACTATGCTAACTTTGATATAAAATCCCAGTGGAAAGTAAACTGAAAGAATAAAGTAGATCAACGACTGATGACCTCCTTTTACCGGTCCACCATAGAAAGCGTCCTCACATATTGCATTATGGTGTGGTATGCTGGCTTGACAGCCGCGGATATTCAGAGGGTGATGAGCATAGCACAAAACATTGTGGGCTGTTCCATGATACCACTAGATGACATTGCTAGGGCTCACTGCCTTAGAAGAGTGAGGAAAATTCTCAGGGACAACTCACACCCTGGTCAGCACTTCTTCACTCTCCTACCATCAGGTAGAAGATATAGAAGCATAGCCAGCTGCACCAACAGGTTGAAGAACAGTTTCTATCCATAGGCTGTCAGACTTCTGAATGGAAAATAACTTCATGTCTACATAGAATGGCAGACTTGCAGGGCCAGCACATTGTTCAACAAGGTAATATGGTGCAATAAGATTGGGACTGGGTTAGGGACTTCCATCTTCACTGTGAGTTGTGAGGGAGGGTGCACAAAGGGAGGCTCAGCCAATCTCATTGTACACATGTTGTACTCTGACAATAAAGATAATAATAATAATAATAATAATAATAATAATAATAATAATAATAATAATACATGGTTAAGGAAAAGACCTGGTTATGGCTGACCAACGGAACACTGATGAAAGAGACAGAAGGCCTGATTCTTGCAGCCCAAGAAAAAGCCATCAGAATAAATGCAATCAAAGCCAGAATAGAAAAATCTGCTGATGACCCCAAATGCAGACTCTGTAAAAAAGCAGATGAAACCATCGATCACATACTGAGCTGTTGTAAGACAATCGCTCAGACTGACTACAAAAAACGCCACAACACAGTCGCTCAGAGCGTCCACTGGAATTTGTGTCACAACTACCATCTGCCTGTAGCAAAGAACTGATGGGATCATAAGTCTGAAAAAGTGGTCGAAAATGAGCATGCAAAACTACTGTGGGACTTCTGAATACAGACTGATAAAGTTTTGGAACACAACACCCCAGATATCACAATTGTGGAGAAGAAAAAAGTGTGGATCATTGACATTGCCATACCTGGTGACAGCAGAATCAACAAGAAACAACTTGAAAAAGTCACCAGATATCAGGACTTGAGAATCGAACTGCAGAGACTCTGACATAAACCAGTGCAGGTGGTTCCAGTGGTACTCGGCACACTGGGTGCTGTGCCTAAAGACCTAAGTAAGCACTTGAAAACAATTGACAAGATCACCATTGGTCAGCTGCAGAAGGCCACCTTACTGGGATCTGCTCGCATAATCTGCTGATACATCAAGCAGTCCTAAATGCTTGGGAAGTGTTCGACTAGTGATTTGTGACACGAAACCCAGCATAGTTATCTTGTTTGCTGTGTATACTGTCATTTTTGTGTATAATCATCATCATCATCATCATCATCATCATCATCATCATCATCATCATCATCATCTGGATTATTGAAGGTCCAGATTCCTGAAAAAGTAAAACTGATCCAATACAAAAATTAGCGAGTTTCGATATCACATGCCAGCACTGGAAATAGGATTAGCACCTTGCATGGCATCTGCCAAGACTCTGTTTAAATGGGGCAGTGTATCCTATCCTGAATGTGAGTGTGGTGATCCTCTCAGACACTGGATCATACAGTGACTAGCTGCCATTTTTTAAAATTCATATTTATATCCCGCCCTTCTCCGGAGACTCAGGGCAGCTTACAATTTTGGGGATACAACCCAATGGGCTCAGCAATAGCCTTCCTTCCATTGTATATGCCTGCTTATTACTAAGTGGCATTTTTACAAAGTCAGCTTATTGCCCCCAACAATCTTGGGTCCTCAGTTTACCGACCCCGAGAGGATGGAAGGCTGAGTCAACCTTGAGCCTGGTGGGATTCGAGCCTGCAATAATTACAGGCAGCTGGAACTAAGTGCTAGGCTATTAACAGCCTGCACCACCAAGGCCCACCACCAAGGCATTTGAGAGCTTACGGGGGGAAAGGCAAATTTTCTCCAACAAATAGCAATAGCACTTTATACACTGCTTCACAGTGCTTTACAGCCCTCTCTAAGCTGTTTTACAGAGTCAGCATATTGCCCCAAACAATCTGGGTCCTCATTTTACCCATCTCAGAAGATGGAAGTCTGAGTCAACCTTGAGCCAGTCAGAATCGAACTCCTAGTAGTCAGCAGAATTAGCCTGCAATACTGCATTCAAACCACTGCACCACCATGGCTGTATATTAAATGGCCTAAATATTACTATATAGAATATTTATTCCATTCTCATGAATTAACATATTTCAAAAGGTATAACTTACATATAACTTACATATACCTCTCTGGAGGGCGTGGGACAGGGGATTTTCCTCTGTCCTGGTCCTATTAGATCTCTCAGCAGCTTTTGATACCATCGACCATGGTATCCTATTGCGACACCTCAGGGGGTTGGGAGTGGGAGGCACTGTTCTGCAGTGGTTCTCCTACCTTTCGGGGCATTCGCAATTGGTGTTGGCAGGGGGGCAGAGGTTGACCCCGAGGGCACTCACTTGTGGGGTCCCTCAGGGGTCGGTCCTCTTGCCCCTCTTCTTCAACATCTATATGAAGCCGCTGGGGGAGATCATCTGTGGCTTTGGGGTGAGGTTGTATATTTCCACCCCAAGCCAAATCAGTGATGCCCTCTGCATGATGTCCCATTGTCTGGATGCAGTACAGATCTGGATGGGCAGGAACAGGCTACAGCTCAACGCAGCCAAGACTGAGTGGTTGTGCGTACAGGCATCTTGGACCAGTCAACTGATTCCACCTTTGGTCAAAAGGGGAGAGGTGTTGCCCCCTGTGGACAGGGCCCGGAACCTGGGAGTCCTCCTGGACTCACGGCTCAGTTTGGAGGAGCAGGTGGGGGCCGTGGCCAGGGGGGCTTTTGCCCAGGTCTGACTGGTTCGCCAGTTATGCCCATATTTGGACCGAGATGCCCTTCGCATGATCACTCATACACTTGTCACGTCCCAACTCGACTACTGCAATGCTCTCTACTTAGGACTGCCCTTGCATACCATCCGGAGGTTTCAGCTGGTGCAGAATGTGGCTGCGCAGGTTGTGATGGGAGTTTCCCAGTACTCCCATGTTACAGCCCTCCTGCGTGAGCTGCATTGGTTGCCGGTTGCCCTCCGGGTGAGATTCAAGGTGTTGGCATTAACATTCAAAGTCCTTCATGGCTTGGGTCCGGGGTATTTGAGGGAGCGTCTCCTGCCAATATCGAATACCGATTGCCCTGTGCGCGTGCACAGACGGGGACTCCTCGGGGTACCGTCCGCGAGACAGTGTCGGCTGGCGGTGCCTCAGGGAAGGGCCTACTCTGTTGCAGCTCCCACCTTGTGGAACCAACTACCTCTGGAGCTCCGTTTGGCTCCTGATCTCCGCTCTTTCTGCTGCGATTTGAAAACCTGGCTGTTTGAACAGGCCGGGCTGGACTGACCTCCTGGGTTTTTTTTTTTAATTAGTTTTAAATTAATTTTAGTTATTGGGCTTGTTTAAGTTTAATTCTTTTTTAAATATTTATTGTTGTATTTTAATTGTGAGCCGCCCCAAGTCCTTTCGGAGAGGGGGCGGCATACAAGTCCAATTATAAATAAAAATAAATAAACTTCTTGAATTCCTCATATCTTACAAAATTGACTACATATTTCCTTCATACGTGCATCATAGTATTATATGAGTTTTTATATATTTTTACTACTGTTATCCACGTACTCTAATGTCATACACTAAATGCATACATTATTTTCACTGGGTTTTGGCATGGATAGTGGATCTTAATGAGCTTTATAGTTTGATTTCTGTGGTTTGGGATAATGGTGATTATTTTCACTGCATTAGTTTTAGTTTATTGAGGTACATTGTAAACCTTCCTGAGATTTTTTTTTAACTAGGACCATATATAATTTTTTTTTAATTAGATTTATATGCCACCCTTCTCCGAAGACTCAGGGTGGCTTACAATTTTTGGGATACAACCCAATGAGCTCAGCAATAGCCTTCATTCCATTGTATATGCCTGCTTATTACTAAGCGGCATTTTTACAAAGTCAGCTTATTGCCCCCAACAGTCTTGGGTCCTCAATTTACCTACCCTGAGAGGATGGAGGGCTGAGTCAACCTTGAGCCTGGTGGGAATCGAGCCTACAATAATTGCAGGCAGCTGGAACTTAAGTGCTAGGCATTTAGCAGCCTGCACCACCAAGGCCCATTTGTATGTATGCATGTATAAATCAATAATCTTTACTATATAGAAAGAGTCCTACTAAAATGAACCAAACCTCCATCATCCTGTTCCTGCACTAGACATTCAGCTATTATTGAAAAGTCAAGAAGAACCAGACTCTTGAGGGGGTGGCTCTTCTGGGCTACAGCTGTCCATGGGTTGGAATTTAAAAACAAATATGATTATAGAGCTTCCTTATATCCATTGTTACTAAATGAAATAGAGAATTTTTTCTCAAATGAAGCAGGATGATAAACATATGACCTTCTTATGAGCATTTTGGCCAAGGTCTTAAATCTGCTTTGGGACTTAGTTCTTTTGTCTGAATTCAGTTTCAATCAACTGCGTCTTGAGATTGACTACCTCTGTCTCCATTTTAAAGTAGCTATAGGTCATGAGCCAATGCCTTCATCAATTGCACAAAGCAAAAGTATAGTTGTAGAAATTCACATTATCTATGCTCCTAATTACAGATTATACAGAAATGTTAGCAGAAACAGAAAGGGCACATATTCTGTTTAAAAGAGCAGAGCTGCCAACATCACTTTGGCAATTGAAATCAAAGTTTCCATTGTTGATTCTTGAGGGCACAAGAATATTATAGAAAGTAACATGGGAATCAGTGCCAACTGAATAAACTATTTACTCTGTGTTGAAATAGTGATGGCACAGGATCATATTAAGATTAGTTTTTGTTAGTGGTCTGAAATATATTGATAGGGCCACTCAAGGAACATTGTGTGCATAAATGTTCCCTAACAACCAGGTAGAGCCAAGGAAGTGTACTTTTTGTTACGACTATTTTGTATCGCTGTCTAGTATTGTTACAGCTTGTTATTGGTGCCTTGGTGGTGCAGGCTGTTAATAGCTTAGCACTTAGTTCCAGCTGCCTGTAATTATTTCAGGCTCGAATCCCACCAGGCTCAAGGTTGACTCAGCCTTCCATCCTCTCGGGGTAGGTAAAGTGAGGACCCAAGATTGTTGGGGGCAATAAGCTGACTTTGTAAAAATGCCGCTTAGTAATAAGCAGGCATATACAATGGAATGAAGGCTATTGCTGAGCTCATTGGGTTGTATCCCAAAACTGTAAGCGCCCTGAGTCTCCGGAGAAGGGCGGGATATAAATATGAATATATATATATATATATTTGTTTTCGTAGATTTTCACGGGTAAAGGTATGTAGGTCTTGGTGTATTGGGTCTTGTCCCATGTAAGATTGAGAATACCTTGGCAGCGTTGACGAAATCTCATCCGTCATCTTCAGGCTGGTGTCTTCAGCTTCTCCCAGGAGAAGCGAAGCTGAAGACACCAGCCTGAGTCGTCAGATGAAATGACTCTCAATCTATATATATATATATATATATATATATATATATATATATATAGATTTTCACGGGTAAAGGTATGTAGGTCTTGGTGTATTCGGGTCTTGTCCGTGTAAGATTGAGAATACCTTGGCAACTTATCTCCAATACTGAACACTTCAACAAGAGAATAATTAGGAAGCCATCGAAATAGAGAAACACCCCATAACATGAATAAGCGGGATGATACTTCCGCCTACCAGACATCTGGAAACTAGCCCTAATCAACAAAGCGAGTCCCAGCCACGAAAACCAACACGGACCCAAAATAACACATGATGCCACCACCAATCTCCTTCACCAGACTCAAACCCAAGCCCATACAGATGAAACGCAACCACCATCCAGAAACCAGACCATGGCTGCAACACCAGCTGCTACACCCCCTCCGACCCCAAACTAAGCAAACTGACACCGCTATAAACACATAGCCAGACCTCAAACTCGAGCCAAACCAAGGCCCAGAATGTCACATCACAGCCTTCCACCCAGGATACTAGATCACAGAACTCAGGAGATTACAACACAAAACATCAGGAGGTTGCAACACAGACAATGACCCAGGAGACTACAGCACCACACCCAGGATGTCACAACAATAGAACTCAGAAGGTCATCACACAGCCCATTACCCAGGTCGTTACAACACAAAAGGCTGAGAGACACACAGCCAGCACCTCAGCCACACAGGGTCTCAGGAAAAAGCCATCCAATCTGCATACATCAACTCCATCAACCAATCATGAAGTAACAACACAGCCAACTCTGGAGTTTAAAAGGAAAAACAGCCACGATCACTTCTCCCAGAAGAACGAAGCTGAAGACACCAGCCTGAAGATGACAGATGAGATTTCGTCGAAACGTTGCCAAGGTATTCTCAATCTTACACGGGACAAGACCCGAATACACCAAGACCTACATATATATATATATATATATATATATATATATATATATATATATGTTGAGAACCATGTTATTCGCTAGCTTACCCTGTTTGGAAACAGTTCTGTCTATCTCAAAAACTGTTTTTTTGGGAGGGGGGCTGTATAAAGCTTGTAAATTTCTCAGATCACAGGATGCTTATTCAGACACTTTGCTGGTCCAGATATTTTTTGCAAAGGGAATTGTTTGTTTATTTATTTGTACCTTCATAAATTCTTCATTAAAACAAACTCACAAAGTTGTAAAAGAAACACAAAGATTTGTTTTGTTTTAAGATAGAGGAATATGCCTACATATTTTATACTAGCTCCATCTCTTTCTCCCCCATTGGCCTTAGAAACACCGAATTTCACTTCCTCACCCCTCCTGGAAACTTAGAAATGTGTGATACCTTGCAATTTTTGAGCCTTGCCTACCGTTTCATCCCTACCAAGTGAGCCTGGTGTGGAACGCATTGTGGCTTTCACAAGCATCTGGACCACAACTTCAGCTTGCCACTTCCACTTTTTATTCTCTAAATGTCCCCTAATTTCTCCATGTCTCTCATCTTCATTCTTTCCTGTGTAAAATATGCCATCCTTATTTCCTAAATTTCTGGGTTCCACCTTTAACCTTGTCATATGTTAGTACTTAATTCCAAATGACTGCTTGATTTAGATTCTTGCCAAAGACTTTCTTCCTTCAATGGTGTCTTCAGAGACCGCTTCCTGGATCACTCACAATCGAGTCCTGCCACCATACAAATAGCAGATGTCTTCAGTAAATCCAAATTAAAAGGTGATCCTCATCATCTGCTTCTTTTGTTACACAATTCATTGCACTGGTGCATCAATTGTTGCATCTCTCTTATTATTCTGAAGGGAGTGAGATACTACCATTGTCACAATCTTCAGTAGTCAGCTTATATAAATAGAAGGAATATTTGCTTATCCAGAAATATATTTAGATCTTCAGCTTTACATAGGCATAAGAGTAAACAGACTGGAGAATATCATCAATATCTAAACAAGAAACCTTGCATTTGAGAAAGCCTACAGTAATTGATGATACTGTGTTTTATTATTTTTACTTTGTCTTGGTGTCTGAAGATGCTAGGGCTCCCCCTAATGGTATTGAAGAAAATTCACAAGCTGCAAAATGTTTTGTGGAATATAAACAACCAAATAGGAAATATCCATTATGTATGTTTTCTTCTCCATTTATATAGCCTTAATTTTCTCTCTAGTTTTTCATTTCATGTACACTTGCACATTTTTGAGAGTGCATCAGCTTAAGGTAGCTGGGCTATATCAGTTACTTAATACCTATTTTTCACTCTTCTAGTCCTAATAAAATATTTTAAATATTTTATGAGATGATTAATCCCTTTAAATCACCTCTTCAAAAGAAAAAAAAAGCAAATGATTAGTGTGAAGAACGTCTATGATCAAACTGGAAGCATGAGCCAATGAAATTGTCTTTCAATGATTTCTCAGCAATACTTGCAAAAATCTTGACATACAATTTATTTGAATTCCCTTTGCCCTCACTCGTTTTTGCATTTCAGCTTTCAAGTCTTTGAGGGATGTCATTAGGTTGTCAAACATGATTGGCTATGCAGAAGGATTTTATATCAATCATTCCTTGCAATGGTCTATTAATTTTTGCTACAATCTCCCATGCCCATGATTAATCTTGGAAACATTAACTTTATACTCGGCTGACTTTCTTGGTCCTGAGGAACATACATCTTTACAACAGTAGAGCTGGCCCTGCATGGCTACATTTTCTTTGCCACATCACAGATTTGATAAACTTTCCAGATACAGGCATTATTTATGGGGGGGGGGAGATGAAGCTCGCAAGTGCAAAGAACACTCTGCTGCTAAGCAGTAGCCAAAGCAATAGCACTCACACTTATACACTGCTTCATAGAGCTTTACAGCTCTCTCTAAGCAGTTTACAGAGTCAGCATATTGACCCCAACAATCTGGGCCCTCATTTTAGCAGCCTTGGAAGGATGGAAAGCGGAGTCAGCCTTGAGCTGGTCAGAATTGAACTCCTGGCAGTGAGCAGTGAGTTAGCCTGCATTACTGTGTTTTCATCACTGTGGCACCACAGCTCTTGACCTCAAAGAGAAGGCTTGGAGGTAGGACAGGTTTAAAGTGGAAACCTCATTTTACCCTGAAGTCTCCCCAAAGCCTCTAACACAGGGGTGTCAAACTCATGTTGTCACGGTGGCATCACATGACTATCGGGACTTCTCCCCTCTTTGCTAAACTGGGCATGGGCATGGCCGGTGCATGATGCATCCAGCCCGCAGGCCGGGAGTTTGACAGCCCTGCTCTAACATGAGTTACTTTTTCCATTTTTTTGGAGTAAGAGGTAAAAAGAGTACCCTTATGTCCTCCTGAGCCTTCCCATTAAATTTGGGACAAAAAATGGCAACGAACACTTGTGGGTGATATCACCACATCCTCAGTCATTCTCCCTACAGACTATCATTGTGCGCTGCCAGAACTCCCAAAATATTTCTGTAATATTGCAAAGGTTTCTCAGGTGCTCCTCCATTTCATTTTATGTCAAACAGCTGCTGGTTGAGAAGCGGAGCATCACATGAAACCCCTTTTCTTGCTACTGAGTTGAGATCACTGCTCATTACATGATGGGAGCATTTTCAGGTTATTAATTCAGGGGCAGCTTTGGCAAAACTTCACTTTCCATCAAATACCCTAACAATTAGGGTTCCACCTCCCTAACAGATGAGCTCCCTCCCTCCCTCCATATATGGATAGAGAAATGGAGACAATTCGCAAGCATAAAATAACCAGAAAAGAGCTATTAACAAGGCCCTGCCCTCTCTCCCTCCTGTGAAAGATGCCTTAAAAGGGATTTCCCCAATAGTTAATTTAAGATTTAATTTTTAAAAGCTTGCTAGACTGAATAACATCGCCTGTGAATGATTATTTGGTAGGGATAGTTAGCCTGCAACCCAATCTTATGCAGCCGTTTATAGTACAATCTGGAGTCGTTTGCATCTCTACATCTGGATGTGCACCAAGACTGTGTCAACAGTTTTAGACCCTGCGCATGTCTGGAATTACATACCTCATCGTAATGTATGTAATAGAGCTTTCCAAGGCCTGGTCTTCATGGGCTGATGTATGTTATATCCTGTCTCCATAATGTGCAAAATAGCAGAGTTGGAGGCAGTGAGAGAAAATTTGGAGGGGAAAGGAAGGGAAGGAAAGTCTGTTTGTAGTTAGGGGTGAGAAGAGGGCTAATGCTTCATATATTGTTCCCTGGTGAGGTTTTGAATTTGACATCAAACCCTGATTACTATAGACTTCTGATATGGACAGATGTTGATCTCCAGCTCAAAAGATGTTAAAAATCCTTCCCTAGGAAGTATTTGTCTGGGAAACCAAAGAAAATACTGTACAAAAAAAAGATTTAAAAAATCAACTGAAGATTTATTTGTAACAGAAAATCTTTATGCAGCTCATCTCCAACATCCTTCCCCAATTGTTCAAAAGTTTCTACCTTATCAGGAAGAAAAAGGATCAGTTCACATACATGTTTTGATTGCTAATACATTTCAGGTGTGAGGAAAGGTGTCAGGTTGTGGTTTGCAGTGGCCACAACTACATGTGACTTTTCCTGGAAGGAAGGATATCTGTTCTCACAAAAAAACCCTCTTCTATATATTCTCTTAGAAGGGAACATTTTTAAACCATTTTCAAACACACTGCCAGAAGATATTCTTTCCTTCATTATATCTGCCTGGAGACGTTGCAAATGACATGTGTTAGTAATCCCTTAGTAGGACAAAGATATAATCCTGTACATACCGATAACTACACAGGAGACAGACAGAAGGAGAGAAGCATACATCAAATGCAGCAATATCTTCCTTTTCGGTGTAACTAGGTTCCTCTAAGTATGACTCACTCATACAGCAGTGAGGGATTTGATTGAAATTTAATGATTTAGAATTTTAAATTAGTATGCAGTATCAAAGCTTACTAAGCACTATTTTGTGTATCATTTCAATTTTTTATTTCCTTTTTCCTAAGAGTTCACTAAAGAAAATGTTCTTTCTCCTTTCAAATGGACTTTTGTTTCATGATTTTTCCTCAATATAGACATGAATTATTTTAAATAGTGAAACAAGCAGCAACAAAACCCATTGGACCCTATAGTAAGCTTCTTAAATAAGATACAGTTGGTCCCAATTTAATGACCACAATTGGGATCTGCAACTCAGTCATCAGTCACTAAATGAAACTATGTCTGTGTTTATGGTCTTACTTCTTTGTTCCTTTGCTTTACAGACCTGCAAAGATCATAAATATGAGGATTGGTTACTTTTTCATCACCATCATAGCCATGAACAGATGTTAAACAAGGCCTGTACTTTGTTTGCTGTGCGGCACAAGTGGGCAGCAATAGCAATAGCAATAGCACTTAGACTTATATACTGCTTTACAGCCCTCTCTAAGCGATTTACAGTCAGCCTATTTCCCCTGAACAATCTGGGTCCTCATTTTACCTACCTTGGAAGGATGGGAGGCTGAGTCAACCTTGAACCTGGTGAGATTCAAACTGCCAAATTGCAGACAGCTGGCAGTCAGCAGAAGTAACCTGCAGTACTGCACTCTAACCACTGCACCACCATGCACCACGGCTTACCACAACAGCATCTGTAACTCACAGTTAAGATAGTAAGATCTTAGCATTCACTGAGCTTGGTTTCTCTTCTTGCAAATGTTTGATTATCAAACTAGATATCACAATCAGCACTTTGACACCAGGGAGTGAGGTTTGCTAACTGGTCCAGCTGCCACACATAAAAATCAATTTTATTAACCTCAGCTTGGCCCTGGCTTGCCTTCTTCTCTCTTGTGGCCCTTGGGTATAATTTTAGGATAGAGAAGAGTCATCTTGCATAGGGTAGATACAACCATCAAGATGGTAGTTATCAGCTATAAAATGGAAGTCCTGCCCATATATGTGTGTGTGTGTGTGTGTGTGTGTTGTTAATGACTATACAAAAGAGGCAGGGTTTTGAACATGCAACTGAAGCCAACATCTTTACTTTTCTGATCCCCCTCAGATACTCCTATGTACTTGCCTTTAAGCTTAAATGGGTTTATATGTCACTTATTCTGCTACAGTTCCTATTGTATAAAGGAAAGCAGGCACATTTTTCATCAAATATTCTTCAAAATGAGATCTACATCAGGTTTTTAAAATAACCCAACAGATTTGCTCAACCTCTGTCTTCTCTAATTTAATGCCCTCCAGATGTGTGGGATTACAACTCCCCAAATTCACAAACAGCCAGCTTTGGAGTTGCAGTCTCATTATATCTGAAGGACCCCAGACTACAAAAGACGGCTCTTCACTAAGCAACCAGTTCAGGATTTGGATATATCAGAAGGAATGTTGCTTGGTTCCCTTTCTTAAGCAAACAGATGTCTGGTGAGAATTGATCTTTTCTCGCATAACAGTTTCCGGCTTTTCTGCCCCAAAGGGCTCTCTCTGGACCCCATTTTGAAAACTACTTTTGGAGCGGAAACCGAACTAAAATTATTACTTACCTCTGCCTATTATTAAATTACCATTTTGATTACTACTGTCTGTTACAAAATTGTTGGCTGAAACCCAAACAACTGTGTAATGCGTCTAAGGGTCTTCCCCTCCCCAAGATATATCTGGCAGGGGAAAAAAATGAGTTTGTCATATGCTAAAAAATTCCGCCTTTAGAAAATATAAAAAAATCTGACTGACTTTTATCCAACCTTTGATAAACTTTGAATTAGTTCAACTTGTTCCTTTTTATCCTCTCCTCTGTTTTGTATTGTTGTACAGTTGTCTCATTAGCTGACTGACTGACAACTGAGGAAGTTCAAATACAATATAGAATCTAGGTAAGCAGAAAAAATAGCTATTAATATCTTTTGTAAGATATAAGGTTAAGAGATCACTATGACTATGTTCCCACATATGGTAGCTTACTTATGGTAGCAAGCAGGGGTGGGCTGCTTGGGGTTCGCAGGGGTTCAGGAGAGCCCCTAGCTAAGATTCTGTGCAGTTCAGAGAACCCCCAAATCCCACTACTGGCTGGCCCCACTCACCCCGCCTTCCGCTCCCAGGAGTCCCCACGCAGCCCATTTTGGATGCAGGTAAGTGCAGGGCGCACGCGGAGGCTCAGGGACAGCAAAAAATGGGCCTCCCAGAAGTTAGGGAAGGCTGGAAACAGGCAGGGCCTGTTTCTGGCTTCCAGGGAGCCTTCAGAGCCCAGGGAGGCCATGTTGGAAACTTCAAATCTGGGTCGTGAGTACCTTTTATTGGATTGATTGAATGATCGAACAGTTACTAAGATACTGGTCATAAGTTGAGAACTACCTGTAATTGGTAAATGCTCCTATTATAAGATTGACTCGCAAAGGAAAACTTTGCATCGGACGGTTGAGATTGCAACTCCAGGAGTGCCAGACTGGAAAATGCCTACGTTATTTCAGGCAACATAATGGGAAGGGAAGTCTAGGGCAGGGCTTCTCTTCCCTGCTTCGAAATTGACATCCTTCCAAGCTTTCTCAACCTTGGCAACTTAAAAATCTGTGCAATTCCCAGAATTCCCCAGCCAGCATGCTGAATTGAAAAAACTGGATTAGATGCAGGGCCGTCTTAACAGCATTATGGGCCCTGGGCAAAGCAGTGTACTGGGGCCCCTATGACAACTCCTCACAGAATAAAAATGTAAATGGCCAATAAAATTAAACATATATTTGCATGTTTGTATTAATAAAAAATGCAGTAAAATATAGTAAATATGTTGCTGTATTTATATGATGCAAGGTGCATTGAAGGGTTAATATACACTGATTATTATGGGGCCCCTATGCTCGTGGGGCCCAAGGACAAGTGCCCATCAGGCCCATGCATTAAGATAGCCCTGATTAGATGCTCCTTGCTTCTGGTTTCCAAAATTCAAATCTATTCACCAATTTCTTACACTTGTTCCTGTCTTCTATTTTTTCATTTGCAACCTTGAGACTTGCTGTTGAAAAAGCAGAGCAATAACATCTAACATTAAGTAGATGCTACTTTTTCATAAGCACATTCAGATTCACACAAACAACCTTCTTGAAAAACATCCATTATAGCTTCATGATTTTTGATCTTAATTTAGAAAGACCTTTTTGGGAAAATCAACACTTAATGAAATGCTGTTTTAAGCCTTGTTATTATAAACACAGGAAATTGTGCCAGGGCAAAAACTCACTTCCTACCAGAAGATATTTGTGTTGGCTTCTTTTGAACAGACAAAAGGAAAACAGCCTTTTAAAGAGAATTGAAAAGGATGTGATTGTTTAATCTCCAAGAGCCACCTAGTGGAAGCCTTTAAATAATACACCTTGCTTGTTTCAATAAACAGCCTGCTTAAGTGATGTCCTCACATAAAATCAAGAGGTATAGTTTGGTTAAAGCATGCTGTTGCTGCTATCAGCTCTTTAGTCCTTGAGAGAGAAAAGTTAATTACACTTTCTAGTTTTTTAGTAGAAGCAAACCAGTGATCTGAAGAATGGAGCTGAAATCTTTGTCCTGAATTAACGCACTATGCATTAGGCTATTTTACTGATATTTTGCCTGAGCAATGTAGATAGAGTGCTAAATGCAACAAACCAGTAAAAGCTGTATGTTTTTAATTAAGGCAATTTCAAATTAATGAGTTTGGAAGAGTAGTAGATATATTCTTCCTTGAAAGTAATGCTTGAGATGTATAGCAATCTATTTGGAATGTAGATGCCTTTGGATGGCATAATACTCCGCTAATAAAAAGCATTTCAGCAGTAACAAATGAGGCATTTTCAGCTGCCTCTGTCTCTGCAGGCCAGTGTTGCATCCACTAATCATGTGCAAGATCTGCTAAAGAGATTTTCCCAATTTTCTTGGCTCCTTAATTACATGGGGATCTTGCACATCATTGGTGGCTACAGAGCTTCACATGTTTGCTTCCAGTTCACAAAGGATGAGATAGAGGCACCTTAAATCAGATGCTACTTACCCAGAAATTGAAAGAGGTATTGGAAAATAGATGAGGGAGGAGGCTTTCTCCAACGAATGGTTTTGGAGATACAAATCCATCTCCTTTAGCATAATCAAAATTCATTAAGTTGAAAAAAAACAGTGTTTCATATCAAACTATCCAATCAAGAGGCTCATATATACTTTATTTATCAAATATTTATAAAATATATGAACATATCAGATATTCTTCCTCCAGGGGCTGGAGTGCTAGATTCTACACATAACAAAATATGCATATTTATTTTAAAAAAGAATTATACTGTCACCCACATAAATACAAGGTTTTCATGAAATGGTCCAGAATTTCTTTCTTTTGGAAAGTCACCATAAAACTTCCAGCATGATATAGGTAACCATTGTGTCATGTCACAAGAGGATGGGATAGAGGGCACCTTAAATCAGGGGTGTCAAACTCACATTGTCACGGTGGCATCAGATGACGTATTGGGACTTTTCTCCCCTTCGTTAAACCGGGCTGGACATGGCCAGCACGTGATGCATTTGGCCTGCGGGGTGCGAATTTGACAGCCCTGCTTTAAATCATTAATATGATATGAGGAGCTGTATAAATTAACTTATATAATATTAAATATAAATAAATATTTATCAATGCCTAAAGAAGTATACTAAATATTCCTCTTCTTTATCTTAATTCTACTTCTGTTCTTGTGAATAAAATATTGCAGAAAGACCATATATTTCAGACCATATATTTATCACTCATTTAAAAGGAATCCAAATTCAAATAGTATTTCTCTTACAACTTTTCACTAATTGGGAAATAAGAACTGCATAACATTCTGGTTTCCCATTGCATCTGTATTTAAAGTAGAGATGAGAAACATATGGTCTTTCAGGTATTCCCAGAAGCCCAGCCAGCATGGTCTGTAATGAAAGATGCTCAGAACTGCTCAGAACATCTAGAAGGCTTAGGTTCCCTACCCTGCATGAAATAAAAAAGTTGCATAATAAATTATACAAGCATACAAGCATACATATGTCCTATATTTTAAACATGGGATATGAAAGGGTGGAAGATTAGTATTCCATGTGTCACAAGCCCAAAAAGGGGAGAGTTGCCTTGTAAAGTCACTATCACTTTTCAATTTCTGCAGAATCACACAAAAGAGGCTTTGAATATAGAAAGCAGCATTTTTTTCCTCAAATTATTCCTTCTGTCACTTTTACTCAGAAATATAGTAAAACTTTGAACAAGGAGTTTACATTACATCGCATTTCCCTTAGCAACCAAAGTTAAGCTTTGTGGCAGAGATTATAAAATAGGAAGTAGAATGAAAAGAGGCACCTGAATCTTATCTGAGAAATCTGCACTCAGCAGGTCTGAAAAATAAATTCTACAACACAATTCCCAACCAAGGCTGATATTAATCCCCAGGGAAATATTCCAGTTGCTTTTGCTTTTTTATTCAAGTACTGGATACAAGATGGCTGCCATTTCCTCTGAGATCCCTTGTGTGTGTGTGTGTTAACAGATAACAGATAATCAGAGTTGGAAGGGATCTTGTAGGCCATCTAGTCCAACCCCCTGCCCAAGCGGGAGACCCTACACCATTTCTGATAGATGGAAGTCCAATCTCTTCTTGAAAGTCTCAAGTGATGGCGCTCCCACAACTTCCGAGGGCAAGCTGTTGCATTGGTTGATTGTTCTCACTGTCAGAAAGTTTCTCCTTGTTTCAGGTTGAATCTCTCCTTGTTCAGCTTCCATCCATTATTCCTTGTCTGGCCTACAGGCACTTTAGAAAATAGCTTGACCCCTTCCTCTCTGTGGCAGCCCCTCAAATATTGGAAGACTGCTATCATATCTCCCCTGGTCCTTCTCTTTACTAGACTAGCCAAGCCCAGTTCTTGTAACTGTTCTTCATATGTTTTAGTCTCCAGTCCCCTAATCATCCTGGTTGCTCTTCTCTGTACTTTTTCTAGAGTCTCAACATCTTTTTTATAATGTGGTGAACAAAACTGGATGCAGTACTCTAGGTGTGATCTTACTAAGGCTTTATAGAGTGGTATTAGTACCTCCCTTGATCTTGATTGTATCCCTCTGTTAATACAACTTAGGATTGCATTAGCTTTTTTGGCTGCTGCTGCACACTGCTGGCTCATATTTAGCTGGTTGTCCACTAAGACTCCAAGATCCCTCTCACAGTTACTACTATTGAGCCTGGTTTCACTCAGTCTATATGTGTACTTTTGGTTTTTCTTGCCTAAATGTAGGACTTTACTTTTTTCTACATTGAATTTCATTTTTTTAGATACAGCCCAGTGTTCTAGTCTGTCAAGATCCATCTGGATCTTGAGCCTATCTTCTTGGGTGTTAGCTATTCCTGCCAGCTTAGTATCATCTGCAAATTTGGTAAGTTCCCCTTCTATTCCCTCATCTAAGTCATTAATGAAGATATTGAAGAGTACTGGCACCCCACTGCTTACTTCCCTCTATGTAGATTGTGTGTGTGTGTGTATTCAGTTATTTTTTGAAGTTTGTGACAAAAGTGCTTCACTAAACATCTGTAACAAAAAGGGTACTTCACCTCCCACATATGCTTAAATGACAAAAGAATGTCCTGCTTTCTTAAAGTTTGAATTCTAGCTGCACGCCAATGGCTTCTTTCTCATATTATCATCAGTTATGTTGCCTGTATGATAAAGGCTACTTAGTTGATTCAAGTTTTAACGGAGGATGTATTTGAACCAAGTTATCTTGTTAAAAGTGGCTTAAATTGGTCATTCTGAGGGATGGATAAAATGGCAACAACTTCAACTTCTCCATTGATTGCTGTTCCTTCTCTAGGGCTGTATCATCCAGGTCATCATGTCTTCTTTAGCTTCTGTTCTAGCTAGATAATCCTTTTTTTTAAAACAAGTTTTATTCAGTTTTTAACGGTTCAAATAAAGCTCTTTTCAGTAGACAGCATATTCCCGGGTCATCACTTTTACATGCAAATATGACAATAGTTCTATATTCATTTTTGACATTTAACTTCCTATTTTATCCCATTTTTACTTCCATTCCATTTTTTGGCAAACAAAGGGCCAAACAAATTAATCCTAGTCTCAAATCTTAATCTCAATCTGTATAACCCCCATTTCATTTCAAATTAGTTGTAAATATTTTTTTAAACGTTTATATATCTTAAAAATAACAATATGTTTGCCCATCATATAGAAAATAAAGTTTGTCCATATCTATCCTTTAACTATCTTCATATTGTTAATACTTTTATCATTTACATATTTCTTTTATCCGTCAGATTTGCCCTTTCATCACATATTTTCTCCATAATTCTAAATCAATACAAGCTTTGACACAAAAAGAATAAAAGAAAACCTAGACTTGCCCCCCCTTTACTACTTTGAAAGTGACACCTCAGTGGCTAACATATTAACATAGTGATAATCATTCCCTTTAAAGCAAAAGATAGAATAAAAGAAAAGAGAAAAGAAAAGCTACATAACATTATATCTCTTTTCAATCGGGTTCTGCAACACACATCCCCTAAAGTTTGTTTATAGTTCCAAAATAATAGTAAAAATAACTAACCTTGGTTACTGACAAATCTGGTTTTTAAACATCTTCAAAATCATTTCAGTTAATTCAATTTATCTAATCAACATTTACCTTTCTTTTATAAATAAAAGTAAAAGTGTAACCTTCATCTAATAAAATTGTCAGTAACCCCTCTATTGTTTTACATTTTTATGATTACAATATACTCTTATTACCCCTCTTCTCCATGCAGAACCCCCTTCTTAATACATTAGCCATTATCTCTATGTAAACGAGTTTCTTTCTTCATTATATAATTCCCGTATTTCTCTATCTTCTGCTCTTGTTTCTTGTTCCCTCTCCTCCCTTTTATCCTGCTATATCCTTTCTCCATCCAATTTAAATCCCCCCCTCTCTCTTTGCCTTTCTGCTCCCTTTTCTTCTGGACCTTTCTAGCATGCCTAATTTTATAAATGTTCCCCTTTTAATTACTTTCTTAGGTTTCGTTTTTAACCACCCTTCCTTTCCCTTTTATTTGTATTCATCTTTGTGTTAATTGTCCCTTTAAAATGGCTTTCCCTTGTGCTGGCTCCTCCCTTTCCAAGATTCCTTCTTCTTGTTCTTTGTTCGCCATTTCCATGCCCATGTCTTCTGCAATGAGCCAAATTAGTTCAGTCACTTCCTGTAGCAGTTCTTTCATACTTTTAAACTCCATTTTTAATTCCTTGGATGGCCACCAAAGTTTTTATTTTCCTTATTTCTTCTTCTTTAAATTTTCTAAGATCTTAGCCCAAGTCCAGAGTCTCTATCAATATCACCAACTAATCCAGCAGTCTGTCTTTTATTTTAATTCAAACTTTCACCTTCTATGGATCTTGCTTTTTTGTTTCAATGTCTCTTTAAAATTGTAACAACTCCTATTCACAAAGGAACAAGATATTTTCCTTCTTCTTTAAATTCCAATTTTTATCCACAAAGTGGCACTTTCTGTTACACGAAATCTTCTCCCTTTCATTTTAATATTCAAGATTTTTCGAGCCCCAAATTTAAGTTCTTACGCTGGCTTCTTCCTTTCCCGGTTCGAAGCCCCTTATAGCTGTCAAAGAAATTTTACTTATATTTTTCCCTTCACTTGATACTGTACCGCTTCTTCTTCTTTTTTAAAAAACTCATCTTTATCTTAATCCTGGGGTGCCTTTGTTGATCTTACCATCCGATACTCCCGGTTCCTCTGCTGTCAACTTCTTTCTTTCCTCCTGCACTGATCTTAGTCCAGTTGAGACCTTCTCTTCAAGGTGGCCATATTGACCACCGCTTCTTGTCGTCTTCGGAGGGAAAAGACCAGACCCAAAGGGGAGATGGCTCCCTCACTCTGGCTGGCAGCTTTCCCTTTCTCCGCTGCCCCTCCAAGCAGCTTCAGCCCCGAACCGTAAGGATCGGAGCTCTCCAACGCAAGAGCCGGGCTGTGGTCACGGACTGCCCGTTAGCTCAACCCGGAAGTAATAGATAATCCATTTTTAATGAAGGTATTACTTTTCTGTCTACTTCTGAAGCAAAGAAAATCTGTTCATTCACTATTTCCCAAAGCAATTTTGGGCTAGTTTTTCACCTTTAATTTGCATCTCATTGCTAGTCAATAGATAACAGAAGAGTGAGGTTTTTTTTAATGTGTCTCAATTTTTCTGTAAGATATGCCAAGAAGCATAGAATTTAAACACCGAAATAGGCTTTCACCTCTCCTTTTCTTTATTCATAGAGTTTCTAGAAGTGCAGGCTACTTTACTGCTTGATACTCAGAGGCAATAAAATTTATTTTTACTATTATACCATAAACGCAATAAATGTAGCCACGGTGTTTCTGTACATTTTAGTCATGTAGGAGAAGTAATCCCTTAAAGATGCAAAGAAATCCTAATCAACTCTCTTCAGTCAAATTACAAATAAAAGTTTACGGGAAACAGAAAGGATAAAACATCAAAATCCTATACAGGGACTGCCACATTTCTATATTAAAATAAACTATTCTACTTAAACACATTTCGTGGGTTCCTGAATCAGTAGCATTGGAGTTACCTGGTCCAATGAATTGAATAGGGATTCCAAGAATAGACAAGACAGCAAGAGACAAGAAGAGGACTTCGTTAAGTTCCATGCTGCATGTTGGCTGTTATAAACCCTAATTTGAGCTGTACCATTTCATCCTGATTGCATAACTATCTAAGCCACTCCTTCACTCACAAAATAGAACAGTGAAATACATTTGGCAGGCTGATTAATGTTTTACATGAATCAGAAATGAATTTAAAAAGTACAGGAACTCTTTTTTTTCTATATTTAGGTAGAAATAATCATTCATTTTGAGATGGAGTGCAGAGCAAAATGAAGTTAGTGCTTATTTTTGTTTCTATGGAAATTCAAAATATAATCACAGTGTTGATCAGATGTAGCCTATGCGAGCAATGAGATGATTCTATAAATTTTTTGGTGTTTTTTTCTGACATTCTGCTGTCTGATTTCTAAAAAAGTCAGCATTTCCTTACTGTTTAGCATAATCAGGTCCCAATGGATTGTCTGGAGAGGGAGGATGCTACTTACTCCTGGAAGAGGTATTGGAAAATAGATGAGGGAGGAGGCTTTCTCCAACAAATGGTTTTGGAAATACAAATCCATCTCCTTTAGCATAATCAAAATCCATTAAGTTAAAAAAAACAGTATTTTATATCAAACTATCCAATCAAGAGGCTCAAATATACTTTATTTATCAAATATTTATAAAATATATGAACATATCAGATATTCTTCCTCCAGGGGCTGGAGTGCTAGATTCTACACGTAACAAAATATGCATATAAAAAAAAGAATTATACTGTCACCCACATAAATACAAGGTTTTCATGAAATGGTCCAGAAATTTCTTTCTTTGGGAAAGTCACCATAAAACTTCCAGCATGATATAGGTAACCATTGTGTCACGTCACAAGATGGCTCCTTTTTCAGGAAGTATTAGAATGGTCTACTCTTTGATACTGAGCACGTGTGTAGATTTCTCTTCTTTTCCATAGTTTGTACCAGCATGTATTCCTTTGCAGCAACCTGCCAAAACAAGGAACAGATCAATATGGATTGACCATGCCTTGCTTCAAATTCTCAGTGATATGAGAAAATACTTCTACATTGGTCAGTGTTAGCAGTGACAAATATTGTGGCCAAAACCCACTACGACATACCGCTTCTTTGAGAACTGATGGTCTATCTCTTCCAGAGACTGTCCTTTGGTTTCAGGTACAAATAAATAAATAAATAATACAGCTGCCAATCCCACCAGTCCGTAGAAAAGGAAAGTCCATGACAAGCCAATGACATCTGCATGGAGAAATATAACAAAATCAATATATGAAATAAAGCCACATTTGCTAGGATAGGATAAAGGCTGTCATGAAATCAGGAGCTTACCAAAGGCTGCTATTTAAAAGTAACTGCAAAATTTTCTTTCAAAATTTCCTTTCAAAAGTAAATTTACACTTTATTAGACTCATGCATTCAGCAAAATCAGAAGTTTCATCTGGGCATTATTACAACAATAGATACATTTTTAAAAAGGTGCCAGTCATTTTAATTAAATTGAGTTTAAATTATCATTTTATAGCATTTTGATAGCAAAACCTCTCAGGGGTGAGGTAATAACAATAATAAAAGGTTTTAAAAACATTAACAGCATGGTTTTGCAGTGTTTCTCCAAATTTAGTACCTTGGGGATGGACAATTGCCATAAATACTTTGCAGATGAGTTTTACTATTAATAGCAGGACCAGATGGCTTTCCTCTTCCACACACAGACTAATATATATCTGAACTACAAATGAGTGCTGACATAATATTTCTGGAATTAAAATATCTGGCAATACTTGAAATATTTTGACAATATTTTAAATTATTACCGCAAACACAAAAATAATTCTAAAAACTTCTGAAAGTAGCAATGTCTAAACCAGCTAAATCAACTGAAGAAATGCAACCCTTCTCACAGAAGTTCCAAAGATGTTTTTCCAAATGATAACTGGACTTTCTTGTTTTTCTTTTTCTTCTTTGAAAATGTTTTTTGCTTCTCATCCAAGAAGCTTCTACGGTTTCTTCTTCAACCATGACCTGCGTGATTAAGAATCTCTATAGACCTCATAAAATCAGAAAGATTATAATCTTACTTTTTCACGTGAGCTTCAGAAGTACAGTAGCTTCATATTAGCTTCAGAATTGTCTTTAATATTGTAATAGAAAACAAGTGGCTTTTTAAATTTCAGACCTGGGGTTGTACATGTCTGGGTCAACAACTATTTCAGACTACTAGTTGTAATTTTTAAATTTAATATCTACTAGTGACTTAATACATTCCATCTGCAATCCCATTCTTGAGAATGACACTAAATGGCAAACCACAACATCTGGTGTAATTTTGGATTTTTTACCTTCTTCTGCAGCCTTAGTATTATCTCCTCTGATGCAGAGTTCTGGAGCACGTAAATATTTGTCTGCTCTTTCATTAGGAAAACACTGTATTGCCTAAGAATTACATTATCCAACTGTGGACTTTGGATTTCTTCTTCTTCTAGTAACATCATTATGATATCTTCTTTTAAATGTTACTTTTGCCCATCCAAGAATATAATGAGAAGCAGCATGGCTTCTGGCTTAGAATAGACTAAGATTGCCTTTAACTGAGTTTTTTTGGTTTGGCAGGGATTTGAGTTTGGCTAGCTTGAGTCTAAATTGAACATTCTAGTGATTATATATGTCTGATCATGACTCCAGAAGTGATATAATAAACAGGAGACAAGATCCTCAAACAAAGGCAGTGACCCTTTGTTGGGTCTAGATCAGGGCTTCTTAACCTCAGAAACTTTAAGATATACGGACTTCAACTCCCAGAATTGAGAATTCTAGGAGGTGAAGTACATACATTTTACACCTGTTGATATTGAGAACACTGATCTAAGTGTACCCTATTATCAGTTCTGCTGTGGTTATCAGCAGCAAAGAATGCCAAAACAATACTATACATACCAATGACATCAAGGAATGTAAGACTGATCAGTAAATTGGCAGCCCAGTTGAAACTATTGCAGAACGCAAAAGCTCTTCCTCGTATGCTAGCTGGATATATCTCACTGAGGACAAGCCATGTCACTGAAGGAGAAGAAAAGCAAGTCAAGGAGTGGAATTAGGCATGGGGAAGAAACAAATCATAAATAACATTTTGTACAACCATAAGAAGAAACTGGAATGGGAAAGATATCATAGAAAGAACATTTGAACTGTTGAATTGGAAGATGCAATTATTCAGAAGCTTCAAGTTAAATACAATGAAGATATGAAGAGAGACACTCGGGATTATTATTATTATTATGATTACTACCACTATTACTCTTGCTCCTAAAAAGACCTTTAAACTCACACACTTTTAAATATAAAACACATATCTGCACATGCATGTTACATTTTTTTACAAGAAACATTGAAAAGATATGTAATATACTGTTTCAGAAAATACGGATTGTGAGTGGGTAAGACAAACATTTTCACTGAATTGTGAAGTAACTGGAACAATTAAAAAACATTACTTGTTACAATAGGTGCAGTACCTAGATCAGGGGTGTCAAACTCGTGTCATCACAGCAGTGTCACGTGATGTGTCATGACTTTTCCCCCCTTTGCTAAACTGGGCATGGGCGTGGCCAGCGTGTGACGCATCCAGCCCACCGGCCACAAGTTTGATAGCCCTGACCTAAGTGAATTTGTCTAATCCTGAAGAAGCTGAGCAGAGCAGGATCTGGTAAGTAGTTTAATGTGAGACCATAGGTAAATTTGATTTGTGGAGTAGAAAGCTCAAACTGCCTAAGGAGCTGCTGATACAGTTCTAGGGAGGAATTATTGAGTCTGTCATCTGCACCTCTATAACTGTCTGGTTTGGTTCTGCAACCCAACAGGACAGACACAGACTCCAGAGAGTAATTAGGACTGCAGAAAAAACAATTACCACCAACCTGCCTTCAATCGAGGATCTGTATACTGCATGAGTCAAAAAGAGGACTGTGAAAATACTTACAGACCCCCTCTCACATCCCGGACATAAACTCCTACCCTCAACACGATGCTACAGAGCACTGCACACCAGAACAACTAGACCAGGAGTGTCCAAACTTTTTGCAAGGAGGGCCAGATTTGGTGAGGTGAAAATGTGTGTGGGCTGACCATTCAGCCTGACATTCACAGGAACCGCTGTGCAGTGAAGAGAAAAACGCCGTCCGGTGGGGATGAGTGACAGGCAGAGCTGGCAGGGAGAACAGGCTGAGGGCCTCAACTCAAGTTAGGGGGATTTTACCTTTTCTCTTCATTCTGGAAAACTGTATTAGTAGGTGCATTCTTAGTAAATACAGTAGTGTTCCCATGTCATTTTAATAACCAAGAGGGACCCTGATGGCTAGAAATTACAGAGTTCTAGTTACAGTTCTAATCCAACTAGAGAACATCAATAAAAAGGCTAGACCAATGAATGCATTGCACCAGAAAGCACTTGTGGACTCCTTTTTCAAGTATATGAATATCCTGCTTCCTTTCAAAAGAAATTATCAAGAAAAAGACCAAGAAATTGACCTTGGTAAATGGCTGGATTCATATAAATAATATAAAATAATGTAGAAGTCAATATCATATTCATCCATTAAAGTTCGTATCAATTTCTTTGCAGGATTGCTTGGCCCAAATAATGAAGATAAAAGCCCTACTTGTGGTTCCACCAATGAGATCAGTTCACAGGCAATGTCTTGGAGCAGCACTTACAGTACTTGGTTATAGCATTCCAATTATGGAACTTCAGAAAGGTGTTTAGCTAGTACTTATGCTATCTTTCTGAAAATAATTGTAGACGTGTCTATTCACCCAACAATTTATGAGATAACAATTACTCTAGGAATAGATTCACTTTAAGTTGGTCAGTGTTTTTGTTCCTTTTTTAAAAAAACTAAACGTGTTTGAATGTTTGTATTTATTGGGTTTTAAACATTTCTGGTTTTATTGTGACCGCTTTAAGACTTTTAAAATTTTTCTTTTGTAAACCACTCTGCATCTGAAAGAGTAGCAATGTGCAGAAATCACATAAATCAATTAAACTATCAGTCAATAAAAACCAGCTAGTCTGAACTTCAATTTTTCTTGAAATAATACTTTTCTTTTAACCAAATACAAATCTCGCCTGATTAAATCATCTTTTCTAAGGCTTCTAACTGGCCAACACAGGTTCCTCTTTCATTCAAGTAACTTCTAAATATTTGAAGGAGGCAAACAAAATATGTTGGGGTCATTGTTCGTAGTACTAGCACCTCAACTGATAATATTGACATTTTATTTGCAAACTGAGGAATTATAAATTGGCAAATGTATATTATCCACAGCTATGTTAGCTTAACTAAATAAATAACATTTGAACACAGTGCTTACTTCCTGGAATAGATAGGTAAAAGGAACTCTTTCAGAAAGTGTGTGTGACAGAGAGAAAAAATGCCAGTGATTCCAATTATTGAATGGAACAAGACTAAGTACTTAGCTTAGTGCCAAAGCATAGGAAAAAGTTTAGCATTTAAAGTGAGACAGAGCAATAGTCTAAGACAGTGTTGGTGAACCTTTTTGGCACTGAGTGCCGAAACGAGTGTGTGTGGGAGCACTGCAACTCGGAAGAGCAATGGGCGACAGCTGGTGTGCCTGGAGAGATGGCTCTGCATGCCACTTTTGGCATGCGTGCCATAGGTTCGCCATCATGGGTCTAAGACATATGGTAGGTACATAAACCATGGATTCCTATGTGACCTGTCCCAAAATATATCCAGAATGGGAATTGAACAAACTTGCTGCTTGTCTTTCTGCAGAGCCAGAATAAGCCCTATAAGATTTAATTAAGGAGACTAATGACTGAAAATTAAGAGTTCTTTTCCTGGGTTATTTTTTTTTAAATGAACACTCTTTCCCCCCACTCCTGACCCTCTTTATAATGGAGTACTCTAATGAAGAATAGGAACTCCTGCTGAAACTGCAAATGCATTTATGGCGTGCATGTATAGAATCATGAATCAAAGGACTTACTTCACTTGTTCCATTATGGCACACACAACTATATTCTAACTAGCTCGATACCTGGGCTTTGCTACGAAACTATGTGGTCAGGCTTAGTTTTTGGGGAGGAAAATAAGTGGGGGGGAAATCTGCCTCTGCCTACCATCATCCATCAGTATTCATCCGGCTAGAGTCCTGTTAGTGTGTGAGAGAGTTTAGGGCTGTTTGGAAAGTGAAACAGTATTTGCTGTGTGAGCAAGAAGGAGACAGCAAGGATCCTGGGCGTGACTTAGTTCAACTGTTCTGTACTACAGCTGGTTGCTGCTGTGAAACTAAAACTGAAACTCCTCTCCTCTGCTTGTGTTTTGCATTGGGAAAAGATTTCTTTTCAAGTGGGAAGGGGGAATGGAACTCCTTAGCATCAGAGCGTGTTAATAATAATATACGAAACACTAATGCTCTAATCATTTCAAAAAATCCTTTCTTAGTGAGCACCTAGAAGCCAAGAGGAACATACGCGCCAAATTTCAAGTTTGTAGGCTTTACGGTTCTGGAGATTTTGTGATGATGCATGAGTAGTATTTTATTTTTATATATATAGATTTTAATTTTAATACTGTAAGGAGTAATTGCAGGCCATTTCAGAGCCAAACTGATTGGGCAGCACAGAGGCTCAACAAACAAACATATTTATTAAGACCAGGGCTGTGATTCAAAATTTTTAACAACCGGTTCTGTGGGCATGGCTTAGGTGGTGGGTGTGGCTTGGTGGTCATGTGACTGGGTGGACATAGCTTGGTGGTCATGTTATTGGCTGGGTGTGGCCAACTCAATATCACTCACATCGAGGCATGCATCTCCTCGCCTGGCCTCTCGTGACTGTGGGGATGCTGCAACAGTCGTAAGTGTGAAAAATGGTCATAAGTCACTTTTTCTAGTGCCATTGTAACTTTGAATGGTCACTCCACACAAGCGAAGTACCAGCAAAGGGGGGAAAAACTCCAGAGACGTTCCTGAGACAGGAAGTCTAGTCCTGCCACGAATGTAATAAGGGTTAACGGAGAGGCAGTTTCTGTAAGCAACACCAGAATGTTTCCTTCCTGCCTTCCTTACAGGATTAGGCCAGTAATTTCTTCTAACAACCAGTTCTCTGAACTGCTTAGAATGTTAACAACCGGTTCTAGAGAATAGGTGCGAACTGGTAGAATCCCACCCCTGATTAAGACTCAAAACATATTCAGGTATAGACTTGTCCATCTATGTAAAAGGGCCCTAGGACAAGAAATGTGAAATCAGGAAGATACTTACTTGGTCCAAATCCAATTGAGAATGCACTTACAAAAGCCATCAAGCTCAGGAGTGTAATCCAGTTTAGAAGCATGTGCCCCTTGGAAGAAGCCCCACTGATTGAAGAATTGGCATCCTGTTCTTTTTCTTCCACTGATTGGTTGAGAAATGGGGTTTGCTCGGTTTCTAATGTAATGGTTGCCCCTTTTTCTCCACTTTTATTATTGGTAAGCATTTTGGCATTGACTGCTGGTCTCATGATAGCAAAAGTTGATTCAACTTGTATTTCACTAGTATCTTTTGTCAATAAAAAATAGGAAGCAGCTGGTTGGGGAGAAACTGAATTTATGTGAGGAGGAGGTGAACTGAAGGAAGTGTTGTTTGAATCTATGACTGTTTCACAGTCTTTAACCATGTCTAATGGAACAGAGCAGCTGGCCAGGCCAATAATCATAACTGAAAAAGCCATCACCAAACATCCAACCATCAACAACACCCTTCGGCCAACTTTATCTGCAAAAAACATGGCAAAAAGAGTTGCGATAACTTTCATCACCCCTAGACCAACAGAGGCTAGGATAGCAGAGGAATCCGTCTGAAATCCCACAGAACGGAAGATAGTCGATGCATAATAGAGGGCATTGGGCTGTCCAGTGAACTGCTGAAAGAGGACCAATCCTAGGCCAACCAAAGTCCTGTTTCTCATATTGTCCTTTGATCTGAAGAGATCTACAAGAGAATAATCCTTCTCCATGGGGCATGGCAATGCTATGTCTTCACCATCTTCATTCTCATGAGGTTGAATGAGGTTACTATGAGTCACACTGTAGTGTGCCTTGAAAGTCCTGGAGTTGTTGGGGAGGAACAGTATGGTGACAAACTGGATGACGGCCAGGCCAATAGCCAAGCCAAACATGTATCGCCATCCCTCAGGTGTGTCAGTAAAAATATAATTCAGTGCATACGAAAGTAAGATGCCCATGGTGATGCCAGCTTCATAAAGGGATACCAATAGCCCTCGCTGATGGGCAGCCACCATTTCAGAGACATATATGCAGCACGCCATAGATGATAAAGAAATGGCAAAACCTACAGTCAGGCGCCCACCCACCAGCCAAATAAGTGACCCAGCAAGGGTCAGGATGAGACTGCCACACAGCAAAACTGCATTGCTGAGCAATATTGCTTTCCGTCTTCCCTGCCGATCAATAAAGATTCCTCCAACCAAAGAAGCTACGAGAGCTCCAATGAGTAAGGCACTCACAAGGACCTCCTGCTCAATACAACGAAGATGGAAAACCACCTGCAGCTGCAACAATGCTCCTGAGATGATTCCGAGTTCATATCCAAAGATCAGTCCTCCAAGGAGTGAGATTGCTGATGTCAACAGGAGGATGAACAATGCTTGTCCTGGAGATTGAGAAGAAGAACAAGAGTAAAATCTGAGAGAGCTTCTTCTTTAAGTTGATAGAGCTTACAAGGAATAACTTCAGTGTTGCACACTTCACCACATTTGAAAGCAAAATGTGTTATTACTGTTTTTTAATAAAGTCAATCCAGGATTAATAGTTTCCAATACAGGTAACAATACAGGTCCTTGACTTACAACAGTTCATTTAGTGACCGTTTAAAGTTACATCACTGAAAAAAGTGACATGACTGTTTTTCACACTTACGACCATTGCAGCATCCCCCATGATCACATGATCAAAATTCAGATGCTTGGCAACTGACTCATGTTTATGATGTTAGCTGTATCCGGGGTGTGTGTGATGTGATCACATTTTGCAACTTTCTGAGAAGCAAAGTCAATGGCGAAACCAGTTTCACTTAACAATCATGTTACTAATTTGCCAACTGCAGTGATTTACGTAACAAAGTCGTAAAATGGGGCAAAACTCACTTACCAAATGTTTCACTTAGCAAAATAAATTTTGGGCTCAATTGTGGTCGTAAGTTGAGGACTATCTGTACATCAGCATGTTCACTTTAATGATATTGTGGTTTTTAAGACCTTAGCTATCTGCCCTATGTACTAAAACTAATCTGAATGTCAACATTTCTGAGGTCAGAAATAGCAGGATTTTCTGAAATGGAAAATAATCTTTTGGGGGAAAAGTGGAGTTAGGAGAACCTATGTCACAGCCCCAGTAAAGAGTCACAGAAGTATGACTCAATGTTGGAAAACATGGAAAACCTGCTAGGGCAGAAAATAGAATACTGTAACCAGATTTGGTACAGTCCCCACTGCAACATATTTTGAACATCTCATTGATTCCTGGAAAAGTGTCCATTATTTTCAAATTATTAAAAACAAATAAAGCTGTGTTTCAAAGGTTTTATAGGCCTAAATCTGAACCCAAAATTTTATCTAGATTATGGTAGTATGCAAACACACCTTATATCAAAGTAAGCCTAGTAACATATTAAGAAAAAACAAGGATATATTACTTGGGTGCATATTTTGCTCTGAAGGGATTTTGTGATGACTCAGGGTGGGATACAAAACAAACACGGTCACAGAAAACAAGTGAAGCCCCTTTTATTCCTTCACTTTGCTTCCAAGCTCCGAATATCCTTGACGGAAGACAAAAAAACTCCCACACAAACAGTTACAAGAAGGAGGAAAAAGGCAACACAACAAGGCAAGATAAGGGCTGGAGGATGTCCACAGATAACAGAACACACACTGGGAAGGATGCCAAACTCAGAGAGGAACCATAAACTAGAGATATTTGCAAGCTTTGTTTTCAGTGCTCGCCTATACGCATGTCCATTCTCTTATTCAGTTGTCACAGCTGCAGCCCATGAAGAGGATCAAGGCCCTTTCCTCCCAAGGAGACCACGTCTCTCCCCTATTCTCTCCTCCCTGCATGCCCTAGGATGGAGAGGGGATGGGCCTGGGTCCTCCTCTGACTGCTCAGCCAGCCTCTGCCCTTCCCCAGTCTCCCCCACAACCTCCGGAGCCACACTTCCACTTCCACTCCTTGTCGGCTGTTCCTCCTCTCCTTCAGAGTCAGTCTCCACCAGGGGCAGGACAGATTCCTTCTGTATGACTACAAATCTGTATTCACCATCTATTTATTCTTTGGCCTTCTTGTAAAAGTAGAAGCTAGCAATTATCTCACCATAATTACAGTGAACATATTTTCTTGGAAAAAAACAAAGGACAAACCTGAAAAAGGGGCAAATCTGAAAGAAGTTCATGAAGATAAAAATGCTTAACTGCTTAAATAAGGGCAACTTCAAGAGCAAACGAAGAAAAACTACAAAAACGCATATTAAAATATTTAAAATCAAAGAGTATATGTAAATTTATTTTTTTTAAAGAATTCGGTTTCTCTATTTTTTCACATGAATGTGAAAGCTCGGGCATTAAGAGGTACCATTTGTATGACACAAGTTAAATGACCAAAATAAAGGTGAATTTTTGAATAATTATAATCTGAAGAACAGCTTTCTCAAATACCGTAAAAGGCTGTCCTTTATAGTAAAGGGCATATGGTCACTGTAACAATTCATTTTATTTCACAATCATCTTGTATATTAGGCTGGGCAGAGAGATAAGAACTGTCTACTGGCAAACTTCAAGGCTGAGTGGGAGTATTTGTAAGCTTCTAGTCTCTGTAATGGATGTATCCTTAGTGTTGTGGGGAAGTTGAATTTCAAATTCCCTAGCAAGCAGATTGTAAAACTATGTTATTGCCCGTGAAAGCCATCTGCTGGAAATTAGGGGGCTTCCTTGGGCAGCTGGTTGGTCATTATGAGAACAGATTGCTTAGCTAAATGCGATAGGTGTCCAATCCAACAGGGCAATGTTTACTGTACATTATTATGAACAGCATAATGTAACACATCAGCTCCTATTAGCATGCTAACAGCCACTGACATGTTAGTGTCATACTAATGGATGTCACAGTACCAGAAAACTCCATTTAGTGAATCAAGGCTTCTGTTCTTAAACTTTTAGAGAGAAGATTTATAAAACATTATTTTTTATTCACAAAATATTTAAGTCTGGATCCAAACTCTATGTTGATTGTCCTGCATGCAATAAGCAGAAACACCATAATTACTAACTTTTAACATTCAGTATATTGGAACTAGACCAATTGGCTTGATCTAGACACCATCCTTACAATCCAACTTTATGTATATTTTCAAGCATATCCCTTATCTTTGATTTATTTTTTTAAACAAATCAAGGTATCCATCCACCTTCCTCCTATTTTTTTCACAATAACAAACCTGTGAGGTGGGTTGGGTTAAATATGGCCCAAGGTCAACCAGCCGGCTTTCATGGCTAAGGCAGGATTAGAACTCAGGCTCTTCCACTTTCTTTCCTTGGGCTTTAACCATTAGACCGAATTGGATCTCTTAGTAATAGAAAACCAGGAAGCTGGATAGCAATCTTGTTTATTTCAATTCAATATGATATTATATATATATATATATATATGTTTTCGTAGATTTTCACGGGTAAAGGTATGTAGGTCTTGGTGTATTCGGGTCTTGTCCCGTGTAAGGTTGAGAATACCTTGGCAACGTTTCGACGAAATCTCATCCGTCATCTTCAGGCTGGTGTCTTCAGCTTAGTTCTCCTGGGAGAAGTGTGTGATGTGGCTTTTTCCTTTTAAACTCTAGAGTTGGATGTGTTGTTACTTTTTGATTGGTTTGTGGAGTTGATGTATGCAGATTGGATGGCTTTCCTGAGACCCTGTGTGGCTGAGGTGCTGGAGTGTGTCTCTCAGCCTTTTGTGTAGTAACGACCTGGGTAATGGGCTGTGTGATGACCTTCTGAGTTCTATTGTTGTGATGTCCTGGGTGTGGTGCTGTAATCTCCTGGGTCGTTGTCTGTGCTGCAACCTCCTGATGTTTTGTGTTGTGATCTCCTGAGTTCTGTGATGTAGTATCCTGGGTGGAAGGCTGTGATGTGGCATTTGGCTCAGTTTGAGGTCTGGCTATGTTTAAACACATAGCCAGACCTCAAACTCGGCCAAACCAGGCCCAGAATGCCACATCACAGCCTTCCACCCAGGATACTACATCACAGAACTCAGGAGATCACAACACAAAACATCAGGAGGTTGCAGCACAGACAACGACCCAGGAGATTACAGCACCACACCCAGGACATCACAACAATAGAACTCAGAAGGTCATCACACAGCCCATTACCCAGGTCGTTACTACACAAAAGGCTGAGAGACACACCTCCAGCACCTCAGCCACACAGGGTCTCAGGAAAAAGCCATCCAATCTGCATACATCAACTCCACAAACCAATCAAAAGTAACAACACATCCAACTCTAGAGTTTAAAAGGGAAAAACAGCCACGATCACACACTTCTCCCAGGAGAACAAGCTGAAGACACCAGCCTGAAGATGACGGATGAGATTTCGTAACGTTGCCAAGGTATTCTCAACCTTACACGGGACAAGACCCGAATACACCAAGACCTATATATATATATATATATATATGTTTTATAGATTTTCACGGGTAAAGGTATGTAGGTCTTGGTGTATTGGTCTTGTCCGTGTAAGGTTACACGGGACAAGACCCGATACACCAAGACTCATATATATATATATATATATATATATATATATATATATATATGTACACATATATATTCAGATATCCTATAAACATGCACCATAGCATGAATGTATTTCTCCAGCTGGAAATCTCACCAAAGAATTGCAACCAGATGCTTTCCAGACTGCCAACTTGTTGATCTAAATTTCTTATACCGTACACTTCAGCTGGCACACCCAATGGTTATGATTATACCAGTCTTTTACACATTTGGCACCATCAATTAACTTACCATACTATATTTTACAGATGCTGCTTGAATTTTTTAAAGCATTATACACTAGATAAATAAAGCTACACCCAATTTGCAGGAATGAAATGATACATCTTTTTTAGTCTGTCTTCATATTTCAGACAATTTCAGTGTCTAACTTTGCCTCTCCTGTTCTCAAAAAGACAACAAGTAGGTCAGTGAAAACAAATGAGCAGAACTTTCAGTGCTGAATCATTTTTTCCATATGAAAGATTTCTTGGTCTGTTGGAACATTTACTTCTACAGAAATTGCTTTGGAGTGAGACAACTAGATAGTAACTTGTGAAGAACTAGGCCTATATTTAGTATGCAACAAGTAGACTGACAAGAAAAACTAAAGGTAAGAACTCTTAGCTGTGTTTACTTCCCTTTTGTTATTGGCCAAATCAGATTACTTTTTAAATCTTTAGTTGCTTTATCTTTATGACTGAATATTTATTATGGGTCTTTGATTTTTATCCACATTTATTTTATGCAACGTGGCATACATAATTCTCCCTCTTCCTTTCCCCCCCACAAGACTCTTTAATGGTGAACTGGAGAGAGGGAGAGAGAGGGAGGGAAGGAGGGAGAGAGAGAATGTGTGACTGGCTCAAAGTCACCTATATAGCTTTTATGCATAAGGAAAGATTAGAAATCACAATCTTATGGTTTCTAATCCAGAACCTTAAATGTTATACCAAATTGACTCAGTTTATTGATTATCTAGTTTATTGTGTTATTTTATTACTACCTACCTAGAGTTGAAGTTGGTGCTGTATACAAGACCTGTAAGATAAATGTCTGAATGCAGGAATGAATTGAAACACTTCATGGAGTGTTTATTCCTTAGGAATAACAGCTCACAGACCGAATACTGCAACTTTTAATATGCAAAACACAAAGTTTGGAGGTACAGATTGGACAGATCAGTCATGGCATAAATAATAAAGTTTTGGTATACATAGATGAAAATTAATATTTTAACCCAGAGATTGCTCAAAGCAGAAATAAAGGAACAAACAGAATAGATTTAAGGCATACTTCAAAAATGATTTGGAAGGGAAGAAATGGTTCAGACCTGATGCACCCATGCCTCTCTATTATTCATTAAAGCAGCTTCTTTCTGTTCTCTATGCCTATTGAAAAACTTTCAGGTTTTATATATTTTATAGTTGAGTCTGTAGCCTAAACCTGTTACAAGAGTTGAGGGTAACTGGATAAAAAGAAGTTCTTTTTTCTCCTTTACCCAAGGATCATGTATCATAAACCGCAATGTGATTTGCTTGGGTTAGGGTTAGCACAATGAAATTTGGAAACTATGATTTTGCTGCTTTGCATATGAACAGGGCTACTCTGTCTTATTCAACTAACCATGGCTTGGTGTAACTGTAAACTTTAATCTTCAAACATCAACCCTTACAATTCTCAGCACACTTGAAAATTGTGTCAATAGCTACAATCCTGTATTCTTTCAATTTCTCCCCCATTCCCTGGTACCCCACCATCCTATTATAGAAAAAGGTAGGAAGCCAAGTTAATTTTTAGCTGAAATAGTGTGCTGCCTTTTAAAACTGGTACAGAGGAGCAAATTGATTTCAAACTGAACTATCATTAATGGTTGTACTAAATCTTTTTCTGAGATTAGCATGTACATTTTTGTGCTAGAAAGGCAGATTAAACTAGTGGCCGCATTTAAGTGGAGAAATTACCGGCAAGGTGTTTTATTCTGTAAATGATGATTAAGGAAGGTCTGGCCTTCCATCTAAACTAGGGGTGTCAAACTCAAGGCCCGCGGGCCGGATCCGGCCCATGGAGTGCTTAGATCTGGTCCACGGGGCTGCCCTGGAAACAGTGAAGGACTGGCCCATGGTGCCGCTGCCAGTGAAAACAGAGCTCGGGAGGGCTGTTTTCACTGGCAGAGGGTTACATGAGGCTGTCATGGCTGAAAATGGAGCTCGGGAGCCTGTTTTCGCTGGTAGAGCGTTCGGGCCGCCACAGGTATCCCCAACATGAGTGACATGAAACTGCCATACTCATCCTGCCCCCCGCCCAGGTCAAACACAACCCTGATGTGTCTGTCCCTCAATGAAATTGAGTTTGACACCCCTGATCTAAATAAAACTCATTTAATAGAGCAGGTCTTATTCTTGAGCAAGCATGTAACATTTATTAAAAGACCACCTGAATATCAGAGGCAGACGATATTCTCATGCCCTACCTTCTTATAAATTACTCCATGAAACCAATTTTCTGGGATTGCATGATATGCTGAAATGTAAACTTAATTCCAAGGGATCCGTTCACAGAATGAGATAAAGTAAAGGTAAAGGTTCCCCTCACACATATGTGCTAGTTGTTTCCGGCTCTAGGGGCTGGTGCTCATCTCCATTACAAAGCTGAAGAGCCAGCGCTATCCGAAGACATCTCCATGTTCATGTGGCTGGCATGACGATGACTAAACACCGAAGGCACATGGAAGGCTGTTACTTTCCCACCAAAGTGGTCGCTATTTTTCAACTTGCATTTTTTACATGCTTTTGAACTGCTAGGTTGCAGAAGCTGGAACAAGTAACGGGAGCTCACTCCGTTATGCAGCGCTAGGGATTCGAACTGCTGAACTGCCGACCTTTCTGATTGACAAGCTCAGCGTCTTAGCCACTGAGCCACCGCATCCCTCGTTCACAGAATACACTGGGCTAAAATGTAGTTGGCAAGTTTAGTTTGCTGATTAGCCAAAAGAACTATAAACAGGTCTTCAGGCAGTAGTCTCAAGAGCTACTTACTTAGGTTCACCATGAAGTGTGACATTGCGACCTAACCTTACCAACTGCACTGTGACAGTGTAAAACAGGGGTCACCAAACTTGGCCACTTTAAGACTTGTGGACTTGGGCTCCCAGCTTGTGGACTTGAACTCTCCAGCTATGCTGGCTGGAGAATTCTGGGAGTTGAAGCCCCCAAGTCTTAAAGTGGCCAAATTTGGAGACCCCTGGTGTAAAAGAATGCAGCTTAATTAGGAAAGCTAGGGCCATCGGCTACTCTTAGCAGCGGAATTCCTGGCTTTCACTGGACTCAGCCTCTTCCAATCTGGCAAGACTTGATCTCAACTCCTATAATCCCTAGTCAGCTATAACCCAATACTTCCAAGGGGCACCAGTCAGACCGGAGATGTTAATGCTTCCGCTTCTAGACCTAACCCTGTGATCCAAAATAAAGAAGAACAAACTTCTTCTTGATATCATTTTTAAAGGGTTTGGCAAAGTACGCTATAGATAGATACATACGTACGCTATTAACTCATTACCCTGGCAGAGGAAAGCGACAATTGAGAACGCCAGGACAGAAATTTGGGAGCAGAGAAGCGAACCGCAAAGGCGAATTGTTTTAAAGGAAAGCAAGTCGAAAAAGTTCCCTTCCATCAGAGAACAGAGAACAAACCGAAGCTCTGTAGACAAGTCCTCCCTTCCCCGTCCTCTGCTGTACTCCTCGCCGGACAAGGAACTCACCCATGCTGTGATGGAAGCGGCGCGCACAGATCCCCTCCAAAAAAGTTTGTCTCCCAACTCGAGAGCGAGCGAAAAGAGAAATCCCCCCCCCGGCCCGGAAGCCCCGAGTGCTCGAAACCTCAACTAGCGGGTTCCCAGCGCTTCCCAGCCCTAGACTTCAAGCGTCGAGAACTAGGGGACGTCCCGCATTCCGACGCTAGGGGGCTCGCCGCTGGGACGCCCCCCGGGACAAAGTTTTCGGTTTTCTAGGATCGCATCCTGGATGCCCGCGCCGCCGCAGAAGGACAAAAGCAGCAGCAGAAATGTTCTCCCTTCGGAAGGCCCGGGAAGCTGGAGGCCCGCGAAAGCTTAACTTTGCCCTGCACCGCACAGAAGTTTTGGGTCTCGGGTTTTTTTTTGTTTTTGTGCTTTCTTTTCGTCGCCAGCAGACGGGACCGAAGAGCGCCACGTTGCTCCGGATCTGCCTACGTGCTCCGGCGGGGAGGGGAACCCCCTCGCAGAAACATGGGCAATGGTCAGCGGCGCTGGGGAAAAGCTGGGTGCGCGACCTCGCTCGTTCTTCCAGGGCATGGCTGGGTGGGATCCGGGAGCGCAGGGAAACGAGCAAAAGGGGCCCCTTTGCTCAGGCTCGCTAGAATAGATCCCATCCATTTGGAGAGATTGCGTAGACTAAGCACCGCTGGTTCTGGTCAACTGCCGATTGTTGGTTAGAGCCAAGCATCGGGGTAGCTGCCTTCCATCCATTTAAGATGAGATAACCTTTATTGTCATTTTTTTTTACTGTGGGCAAAATGACACACATTAAAAATGAAATTATGTTGCCTGCTCCTAAAAGTGTACATATACATAACACACATATAGGCTATCTATCTGTCTCTCTGTGTATGTACCTACACCCTTACGTATAATTCAATATCTATTGAATTCTTCTGTATAATGCAATATTAATGGAATATCAGGGGTTTTCAATTCAATGTATAGAATGTGAAGGATGTGTGTTTGTGTTTTTTTTCATAGTCATAATGTACACTGAAGATGGTATTTAATTTCGTTGTAGAGGAGCAATGACAATAAAGTAAACTAAATATTAATCACTGTTCATCTTGAATACATAGTGGAAGCTTGAGAGTTCACCATGTTGATATTGTATGGAACAAAACTGACTGAATCTCTTTCGGATCCCACGAAGACTCCTCCCAGAAGGTAACAAGGAAAACAGGTCATGAAAAGGATGTGTAGACAATACCACCGGATCTTGCTCAAGCAACAACACTTATATGCTATGTCTTGGATAGAAGGGAGTGAACTGCCAATAATCTTTTCTGCTATCCTCACCACTGTCTGCCCTGCCTCCCTGTCTGAAGCAGTAAAGCTTCAAAACCAGACTGTAATGCAAAATTTCTTTTGCACTCTAAAGCCCTACTTTCTTTTCCTGTGATTTGTTGAACAAGCCATAGTGGCCTGGTTCATGTCTAATAGGCCCTCTTTATAAACTGCACTGGCTGTTCTGCACATTAAAGGAATAGGAAATGAATCACAAGTTGGCTTTAATGCAGGATGAGATAACCAATGTCCACAGACATTCTACATACAGCATCCAGTCGTAGCCTTCTAAGAGCATCATGATTGCTCTTAGCTTTGGCAGCAAAAAGGCTAATTTGGGAGTGTGATTTGCACTTGACTGGGAGTTTGTGGGCAGTTTTAAGAATGGGAAATTCTGAGGAAAAATGCACCATATGTCTCTTGCCCTTCTAATTGCTCCCAAACTAGTAAACAATCCAATGTACTGGTGACTTTAGAATGCCTTTTGCAGCGAGCTGGCTGGTCAGAATCTAAGTTCTGTCTTTGTGATACATGTGAACTCAAGTCAATTCAACATAACGATTCTCTGCTGGTATTGCTTCCTGGTTCTGCCCAAGGTTGCCTGGGATTAAATCTAAACCAGGGGTGGGTGGGAACTGATGGTCCCTTTATAACTTGTGGACTTCAACTTGCATGCTGGCTCAGGAATTCGAGAAGTTGAAGTCCACAAGTCATAAAGGGGCCATGGTTCCCCACCTCTGATCTAAACCTTCACATTGCTGCTATTGGCCTGAACAGAGTTTCAACTTTGAATTGTGAGATGTCCAGAGTTTGCTGAGATGGGCAGCTATAGAAATCAAACAAACATGCAAAGCATGTCACTTTCCAAACTCTTTACCAGTAGTGGCCACAGTATACAATATTGTGTGTAAATAATGTGTGTGGTTTAATCAGGATGGATGCATATGTCTTGCCTCTGCATGGCAATTTGATAGTAGATCCCCAATATATATACTACTGGAGAGAAACTATGCTTCCTTGATTTGAACTGTAGTTGAAGTTTTGATTCAAAGTGCCAAGTCATGATTTGTTTCATTGTGGTTTGCTATATAAACCATGGCTACACTACACTACAGCTACATTGGCTAGAGATTGGGGACTAAGAAGATATACTGAAGATGTATTTTTTCTACAAAGAATCACATTAAAGTCAGCAACCCCTTTGTGAATCAGCCATTAAGACAAGAAAGAACTGGAGAGGCATTTAAAAGTAAGATTTATAGTAATGAGTAATTTCAGCCTTCCTTGCCTAAGCTTGATAAGTACATGAGACAGTTATTACAAAGAAATAAATATATACTAGGCTAGAACATTTGCAGCTCTTTAATTTCTAAGAATGGCTGTTAAAGGGGACAGCATTAAGATATAAGATACGGTTATGTGTGGAATAATATGAAGTAGATAGAGAATTTATTCTCTTTCTTAAAATACCCAGTGAAGCATTAAAACATATTTAAAATAGACGAAGAAAGGCACTCTGGATGCACACAGAAAAAGGTGCTTCAGTGTCCACAGGAGTGCTGATTAAGATCTGTTGGCAATTGCCTCCTGGGAATCATTAAAGAGAAATATCCCCAAAAGAGTTGATATTTTATTATACATATATTAATGGCGGCACAAATTGCTCTAGGTCAGACCTGGAAGATGTCTACCACTCCGTCAAATGACATTATAATTCGCAAAATTTTGGATTGTGCAGAGATGGATAGACTCCCATTGAAATTAAAGGACAAAGAGGACTCAAGAGTGTTACTTAATCTGGAATATCTGGTATCAATGGTTAGACAGTAAAACAGGATAAAGAAAGGTCAAAAAAGGAAATAAAATTCATATACTAGTATATAGATAGGAAAAAGGAGAAGGTATGAAAAGGAGGAACTGTTAGAAAAATGGAGACTTAATTAAATGTCTATATTCGGTTTCATAAATACCAATGTAGAAATACGTATATCAAACTATTAAAAATGTGTACTCCATTTCCCCCCATGCTTACGAATGTTAAAATGTAATACATAGATTATAATTACTCCTGACTTATATAGGTGTGTGTGTGTGTGTGTATACACACACACACACATACACACACAGAGTATTAACATGGTACTTCTTTTCATACTTGAACTATTGACCTATAAAGATGAAATATTTTTTTTATTAATAGTAGCAAAGCACTGTGAATTAGTATCACTAATACAATAAATAACTGTAAAATATTATGTGTATCTACAGCATTTATGGTACTGTCAAGAAAGTGGTGTTGAAAGATATTGACATTTCTACAGAAACTTTTGCAAATCTTTTTAATCTTTTGTATTTTGTACATTTTTTTAATATCTTGAATTTCAATAAAGAATTTTTTAAAAAAAGATGTGTTGGCAATTGCTTTAAGCTGCTGGAAAAAGTTGTGTTTACATGTAGGGGTTGTAGACAAGGGCCAAATATGGATTTTTTTGCACACTGAAGCACCTTTCCCCTTCAAATCTGAGGTCTTGAACAACCTTAAAAGAAAGCATTTCTTCCATTAACCTATGGGATTCATTACATGTGAGGGAAAGTAACAGACAGCTATAAAGGAGACTAGATACATCCATCAAGAACAGATCTGTCTTAAAGACTCTGTAGTAACTCCAGGTTGAGACTATCATGCCTCTAAACACCACTTGCAGAGGGGAATAACAATAGCAGAAGTAGGCCATCTAGTTGGCTATGGTGAGAAACCAGATTCTTGATTAAGATGAGCCTTGGCCTGATCTAGCAAAGCAATTCTTACATTCTTATAAGTATCCTAAATAATTTTACTCTAACACCATGGAATCTTGGGATATAGATCAAATTAGTAAATGGCAACACAAATCCTATCCTTTTGAATATGTGTGTGTGATACTAACAAGTAAGCAAAGGGTTAGGGTTTGTATCACAACATTCTGTCCATTATCTTGCAGGAGTTGAAAAGTAAAATCAAGATCAAATCCTTATTGATTTTAAAAATTATTGAAAACCATAAAAATAGCTCACAAAGAATGTATGCCACAGGTCAGGAATAACTGATTTATTCCTTGCTTATTTTACTCTCTCTCTCTATATAGTAGTTTTCTTTAAGAAGCTTTATTTCTCTTCCTTCCTTGCATGTTATAGTAACAAAAAGAAAAAAAAATCTAAGAGCTCATTTTCTATCTCTGTGTCATAATAAAACTGTTTACTTTCTGCTAATACCAGGTTTCTTTTACAACATTACAGACCCAGTCTGGACTAGACTAGGATTGTCTTTTGTTTTATTATTGTTTTTCTTCTTAGCCATTTAGCAAACTTGTTAAAAAAGCAGAACTGTATATATTTAACTGCAAATAAAATAAAGTCAGTGTTTTCTGTAACAGCTTTTCAAGTGTGGTTTATGATCAAAGGATTCCTAGGAGTAACTAACACCAATCCATTTGCTGTCCTTGAATTGTTGCTTTGTGCCTTAAATGAAGGCACTTTGTTTTCAAAAACCTTCTTTTATTACAAATGGTTGCAACAATGTCTCTCTTTGGAATTTCACTTGTTTTTTAAACACATGAAGTTGGTTCCTATTTCCTCTCTCTGTTTCGGAATACAACTGAAGATAATCTGTTCTAGTCAGAGGGGTATATTATCCAAACTTGGTTTTTTTTCATATTTCTAATTCATATTTAAATAAGCCAGCTCTTTAGACATTTTATAGATTGGCTTACTGTATCCTTTTTCAAATTCCAGTTTCAGAGGAAACATTAAAAAATGTTTATCCTGAATGGCTACATTTTATGAATGGTTCAAAAGGACTTCAGATAAGATACTGAAGAAAGCCATAAAATCAGTAATGTTGAAGGAAGTGGGGTTTTGAAAGATGGATTCAGAAATTATGTTGGATTTGCTAACTAGAACAATTGCTGATCACCATGCTTGGTCTAGCACTTAATATGACATTGACAATCCTTCATTTCTTCCCAGACTGATATTTTAGTTTATTAGAATTTGGTCCATATCCTGCATTCAACAACTGGGCTCACACCTCAGATGGGAAGTATGGAAAACTGAAGACTGCTCTGTGAAAATATTGAGTAGACTAGTTCCTCAGAATCTCTTAATGAGAGAACACAAAATCACTTATTTGCTTCAGATAGTTGCTCCTTGTGAGGAAACTGCAAGACAGCAATTTTCTGCAAGTTTCAGCATTCGGACATTACAGGATTGCCATCTTGTTTGCAACTGTGACAGAGACTTTTAAAGGACTGCTTCTAAGCTGTGAGAAACTTTGGAATTACAGATTTGAAAATGCTGGGTGAGTCTATCTTCAAGCTTGAATGAAAGAAAATTTTGATCGTAAGTTTAAAAATTTAAAGAATCTGAAATAAACAGCAAAGAGCTAAATAAGATTTCAGAATGCTATAAACAGACTAAAAATCCAGATAAAATTGGAATACTGAAACTTTTACAAATACAATTATTATAAAGCACTGTTTCTTATGTGAAACAGACCCATTTTGGTTTTTACAAGACAATATATTTCATTATTTCAAAAACTGGACACTAGAGGGGACTATGGTTTTTAGGTTGAAGAAAGACATATGGGCCTATAAGATGATGGAAAACATTATGATGATATAAATACCCGAAGGAAACTTTTGAAGAATAGAATCAGAAAACAGTAGCCTCAATATCAACAATGTCAGTAATAATGTCTGCTTCTATAGATAGACTTATGTCCAAAAGATATTACTAAAGAAATTTCAGATGGAGAACAAATTTTATCTAACAAAATAGAGTTCGTATTGAAAGTGTATTTATAACTGATAGGCTGAAAGAATGATTTAGAAATGGTTGTTTCACTGAATCTACAAAAGAAACTACTGAGGTACTGAAAGTGAAGTACAGATGAGAAACCAAGAGGGTGATTTAGATATTTTTTCCTATTGGATTTACAAAAGAAGCTTGTTAAAACATTGAAGAATTATGTGCCATGAAGCAGAGAAGAAATGAAGAAAAATCAAATTCTACAACAATTTTTGAATGAACTAAAGATTAAGTCTGTTGGAAGTAAAAGGAAGGAATACAAAGTTGGTTTATTAGATCAAGATTAGATATTGGTACTTCTAGTTATCTTTTCTGGACTTTCTGCTGACACCAAGACTGAAAAGATGATGTTTTATGAATTTTTCTACAGATAAGAAACGGGACATGGGAAGAAGAAATAAATGTGTAACTTTAGAGAGCAGAAAAAACAACTACAATAATCCACTGCCTATACTTTTGACAGATTGGATTTCATATTTAGGGAAGACAAGAAAAGGGAAACAATAATTTCAATATAATGGGTAAATAGGAAAAAAGATAAACTTTCCACTTTAATTACATGCAAATTATATTAAGCAACTTACAGAATTTACTGTACAAAGAGGAGTATGACTACATGCTTTTCAGATGCATCATGCCAAGTTTCATATTGGTAGCAAAATGAGAAAGGCATTTCTAAAAATGAAGTATGGCACTGCTTTTCATGTTCATTTCATTCTATCAACGAATAATTTATTTTGAAATAAAATTTGAGAAGAGCCCTACTGCAGTAGTTCAACAGCCCATTTAATCCAGCACTTATAATGCTTGACCAATTTTTTTTGGGGGAGCTTAAAAACTAGGACAGGAGGATGGTAGCTTATCTTCACTGTTAATCTCTGACAGCTAATAATCAAGACACACAGTATTTGATTCTTGAGCTAGTAGCATCAAGATGAGCATCTCTTGGTACCTCAAAACTCCATGGATATGTTGTAGTTTTACCATAATTGGGGCACAACTGAATGACCAACCATTAGATGGCACCAAAGACATATAGAAAACTAATTCTTTGGGTTGAAGGCATCTGGACTTTCCCAGACCAGATTTGGGGGCTCCATACATACAGACATCAGTCACTATCCTATTACTTTTGTATGTTACTACATCACTTCTTACTATTATAGGACTAAGGCTTTCAGAAGATTTAAGTGCAGCATCAACCTGCAAATGACATGGACCTTTTCTAAGTTCTTTTAGAGATCTTAGGAAGAGCTCTGCACATAAATTTTGAAACTTGACAGTAATTGACTCCATACTCATATAATACACAGTATCTTACAAGCCAGGTGTTGTGACTTTACATGGTATCCTAACTCTGTTCTTTTTCTTATTTTGTATCCTGGCTGTTTATATATAATTCAAGGCAACACACACACCTAATCTACCTCCTATTTTCTCCATAACAACAACTCAGGTAGTTGGGCTGAGAGGGTGACTAGTCCAAAGTCATCCAGACGGTTTTCATGCCTAAGAGAGGCCTAGAATAAGCTGTTGCTTTAAAAAGACTATTTTCACTGAGTTTTCCCTTTCTCATTTCCCATTTCAGCTTGAATTCTGGCATTCAGTTAAATCCTATGCAAGATATTCTGAGTATGGATGATCAGGGGTGTCAAACTGCAGGCCCGTAGGCTGGATGTCACACGCAGCCCACGGCCACAACAGCTCAGTGAAGGGGAAAAACATCATGATACCTCACGTGATGGCAACATGACACCCGTGTTTGATACCATGATCTAGTAAGTATTTTCAGAGTAGCAATTTTCATTAATTAACAGCAGGCATGTTCAACCTTTTTGCATGCCTGCACCACACTGAGTGAAGAGGAATTGTCTTTGGCCACATATTTTATATCACATATATATTTACAACCACAATTGAGCCCAAAATTTCTGTTGCTAAGCAATCCTAAATGCATGTAAGAGTGTTTGCCAGAATGATAAGCTTTTTTTTGGGACCCACTTCTTAAAATACTTATGCATAAGAGTTGATTGAAAGCAATAAATAAACACAATGTTTAATGGCATGTATGAGTGTCTTCAACTCAATCTTGACTCCAGGTGATTGCCTGGACAAGTCCCAGCAGTTTTCTTGGCAACATTTTCAAAAGCAGTTTGCCTTTGCCTTCTTCTTAAGGCTGACAGTGTGAATTGGCCCAAATACCTACTGGTTTCATGAGTACGGCAGAACTATAATTCATTTCTAGTCTAGTACCTTTTAGCCACTACACCAAATTGCCTTTTTAAGAAAAATAGGTTAATCTCCAAATATATTTTAAGTTAGAAATCAAATAAAAGCAAATTAGGGGATTAGAGGAGCGGTAATGCAACAATCCCTGGTTCAGGAAAGCGCAGATTACTTGGGACCGAAGTCCCACTGAATTTCCTAATAAGGAAATCTGAATGACTGTAGGAATGGAGCGATATGGAACAACATACAGGGAGCTTATGCAGCGTAGCTTATGCAGCACAGCCCCAAATTCAGATTCTTGATTTTCTTCATGTTATTCTAACCCTATCATTCCATAAAGAATGTAGGAAAATTTACTCTTTTATTACAGTTTACAAAATATAGATTGCAAACACACAGCTGACCACAAGATGGCAGATTTTCCTCAGTTTCCTTGCTAACATTTAATGGTCTGAGGCTTACAACTCCAATAACGTTGCTCATTTAGCTGCGGAATTTGCGCACCGCACGCACACCACTTAGGTTAGGATGATTGCGCATGCGTACTAAAAAGGAAGGCGGCCTGGCCATTTCGCCATCATGGCAGGATCGAACTCCAAGGACGGGTCGGCCGAAGCCGATCCACCAGGATTCCCTCCTCCCATGGAGGGCCTACAGTTGATCCAGCAGGGAGCCGAAGCCCGCCTCTATCGGGGCCAATTCTTAGGCAGGCCGACGGTGATGAAACTTCGCTTCCCGAAACGTTACCGGCACCCAACGATGGATGAGAGGCTCAGCCACAAGCGAACGGCACAGGAGGCCCGTTCGTTGCTACGCTGTCGACGGGCAGGTGGGGTGGGGCTTAGCCAGAGATTGGATGAGGCAGGAAGTGGGTGGGCTTCACAGGACGGCCAATCAAAGAAGAGTTAGATCCGCTTCCACCCTATTCTAAATAGGCTAAAAGAGGGAGTCCAAAATAGTTTGACAAAGGAAAATATATATGAGAAAATATACATATATATTTCATTGTCCTTCGAATATTGACCAGTTTTTATTAGAGCTTGATTCAAAGTATTTTACTTCCCTTAATTGGAGAGACTGTCTGAAATGGCTAAGGAATCAGATCTAATTTTAAAAAAAATGTAATGGATAGGTTAAACATGTTTCAATGTGTCGTATTTGGAAAATATATACCATCACCTCTTTTTTCTATATTGCAAAAATCCTTTTTCTATAATAATCTTTCAATTTTAATGTATTAATTCCATTTGCTGTTAGTTTAATTTTTCATAGACATTGCCATGGGAAATATTAATGGTAAAAGCCAGAGTATGTTCCTGATCAAGTACAGCTTGTGTTTTACATCTTTTCAATTAAACTTACTAAATTAAATTGGATATCAGACTGCTGGAAGATGGAATTGTGCTTTGGGCAGTGGCCATGACCTTGTGAGCTTCATACTCACCATGGAAGCTCACTGGGTGATTTCGAGGCAGCTTTTCATCTCGGCCGATATCCCTCTTTAAGGGTGTTAGAGAAAAATAGAGGGCAGAGTGCTATGTCAGTATCTTGAAGGAGGAAAGATAGGATGCAAGTTTTATTGAATAAAACATGCCAGCTTTAAAATCAGTATTTTTTCTGATCCAGACTTTTAAACGCATTTCTTAGTCATATATCTTGTCACTACATGAGCATTCCCAGGTTCTCCCTTATATTTTCTAGATTCTGTAGCTTTTTATAATAGCCAGCTACAAATAGCATGGCAATGTGTTAACTGATTGTTTTATAGCTCAAAAGCAAGAAAGATTATGGCATACAATAGCACATGTCTATGATAAGGGAAAGGTAGAATGGTAACAGGTTTTTCTGGAGGAAAATAAGCATCAAAAAATGCTTTCTTCAGAACATTAGTCTGTCTCCTAAGATGATATAATCACCACCAACTAATAGTTTGTTTTGTGTTCTTTTTAGGGATTTCTGCACCTGTTGTGTACTTTGTGGACTATATTGTCAACTGTATATATCTTGAAGACATTGTAGGATCAACTACTGTTCGGGACTATATAATCTCCCAGCAGCAATCTGGTGAAGGTATCAGCAATCTTATTCAATTAGCTGAAAAGATAGGGGAGATATTGGCACGAATGCATGATGAAGACCTTATTCATGGGGATCTCACAACTTCTAATATGCTTTTGCGACCACCAGCGCAGAATCTGGAGTTGACATTAATAGATTTCGGACTAAGTTTTATTTCTGGCCTTCCTGAGGATAAGGGTGTTGATTTATATGTCTTAGAGAAAGCCTTTTTGAGTACCCATCCAAATACAGCAGCTCTGTTTGAAGCACTGTTGAAGAAATACTCAGCTGCATCTAAAAAATCAATTCCAGTGATAAAAAAGCTGGATGAAGTACGATTAAGAGGAAGAAAAAGATCTATGGTTGGATAAAGAATGCAGACAACACGGGGAGAAAAAGAAGAGGAATGTAAATTTTATATGTGCTTTAAATATTTTCAGTTATGTCTAATAATAAAATTGAATTTGGCTGTTTATTTCATATTTGTGTACTGGAACTTTATTACTAGATTTATATAATGATAGTGAAAAATTCAAGAACAGAAGTTGGTATTTGCTTCTTTGTAATCTGAATAGGTTGGAATTTGACCCACAATCCTATTGTGAAGATGAAAATCCTTGATGTAATATCTTGTGCAACCCAGTCATATGATTCAAATAATTAGGGTCATTTCAAGACTTCCAAGTTCCTATTAATCTCTTAAGATTTTATTTGCATCACTCCCTTTTATGCCAAGAGTACATTTATGGCCTCAATAAATATTGTTAATACCTACAGGGTTGAATATCCCTAAATCTGTTGCAAACTGTGGTGTTAGACCAGTTGTATTATGTACTATGTATTCTCAACATTCATTTATTAGATTTGTTTGCTGCTCATCTCCTTGGGGGCACATGGCAATTGAATAGGAATATGCCTGTGAATATTCCTCTTGTTTCCTGCCAGACTTCTTGCCCTCTTGACCAGTTACTCCTTTGATTAGTACTTTTAATAGTAAGTTGCATAATGCAAAACAAAAGGTCAGCCCATCTTCATGTTTATTTCTAAGAAAGCATCTGATTTTCATAATCTTTGATTTCTGCAATCCAGTACTTCATCTTGATGCATTTTCATCTGTCTAGAATTAAAACATAACTAAGTGTACTTAGTAGGGAATGTGGCAGATATCATTCTGATATATGAGTAAGTGTGAATGTCATAGTACCTCTATTGTGAAAGTGCCCCTGGCGGTTCTTGACATTTCAAATGCATATATTATTCCAAAGAGGTTGAGGTTCATAAGTCTTTCACATAAGCTCACTTTGAATCCAATAGAGTTTTCTTCTAAATATATCCATGGAAGATGGACTATCTGACTGCAGTTCTGAGTACAGGAAGAAATGAAGTAATGTTTGCGCCTCTTGGTTATTGTTGTCTTTTGGATTTTAATTTAAATGAATGTCCTGTTGAAGCTATAGGAAGGAGATCATGTATCACCTGAAGATTACAACAGATTAGATGCTAGTCTAGACACATATAATCAATGATAGCAGAATCACTTAAGAGTTTTTCTAAAAAATAGAAAAATGTACTAATGTTGGATTTCCTCAAGTTGGAGCTTATCTGAGCTTTCAGAACAGAAATCATACAGGCTGTTACCTTCTCAGAAAGCACAGAAGTGCAACCTAGTAAAGCATATATTTGTATAAATTATTAGAAATTACTAATAACATTTAGCAGTTGCTTCTTACTAGGTTGGGGAAATGAAATAAATTATGGAAATTCATTTACAGAACATTTAAGCTAGGTTTCCCTTTTCTCCTGTAGCAGCTCTTGCTAAATAAATAATAAAGATAACAGCTTTTATTATTTCCATAATATACCTAATACTCCTTCCTCCTATTTTCCCTACAACAACAGTGAGATGTGTTGGGCTGAGGGAGTGTTAAGTAATTAAATCTGATTAAAATTTATTAAATGGAACTTGACAGTTTTTCTTCTGCAAGTTTCTTGTAAATAATTATGTGGCAGGTAAATATTCATTTCCCAACATGCAGTATTTCCCAGAATTAGGGGTGGCAAATGACACAAAATACGAAATATTTACTTGTGCATTGCCTGCCTGTTACAAAGTTGTTAGAGTATACAATACTTATAGCAAAGGAAAAAAGGGGCAATGGCAATAAATATCCTGTCTTCCATAAAAGCTTTTTTTAAACGTCTTTTTCCCATTTGGCAAACAATACAATGAACAGAAGGGATGTTCAGTAGCTTTTTTAAAAAATAGCTTAATTCTGTGTGGATTTAGGACCCGAGGTAAATTTCAGCCATAGAAAGGTGCATGGATGCAAAGTTTCTTACAAATAGTTGCCAAAGCACCAGAAGAGGGAGAAAAATAATATATATTAATAAGGCAGATACAAGTGAGGTGTTTTAGTTAGGAAAACTAGTGAGTGGGAAAGGATTAGCTTTCCTCCTTTTTTCTTATTCGTATCCATTTCATGTATTCATAACCTAGTTTATACTTATACCTGTTATCTAATAATCCCTCGACAAAATAAATAAAATAAAAAAATAAAATATGTAGTACAGTACGTGGATTCTGTGTCGCCTCCGCTCTCCTATTCAAGGTGTGGCGTTACAGGTGGCAGGTTGTCTGCTGGGTTCCTTAGAAACGTTACACTGGAGTAGCGCGTGCAGCCGCGTCCTGGTTTAAGATCTGCCCTCTTAGGCATCCTGTACTTAAAATATTTGACAACTCTTCCAAGAGACCTGGTGGGGGAGATGGACTGGACCGGATTTACTTTCCGGTGGGTTGCAAACGTCGAAAGATCGTATAAACTCCATGAAAGGCCGCGGACTCCGGGGATGAAGCTGATCGTCACACCAGAAATGCCGAAAAATCAAACGAGACACCGAGAAGGACGGTTACGACACCACAAAATACACATTATATACACGGAACAGCTTAGCAGAATCCGCTCCCATCTTGTTCGCTTAAAAACACTCTGGGCGTTTCCAAAACTACCGTAGCGCAGCGGTAATGAGCAACTGCAGTTTCTTATGAAAGCTCGGCAGATATCGAGTTCGAGACTCCATCTCCCTGCAAGCGTCCTAGCGCCTGAGACTGCTCGTGTCAGAGGCGTATTCACTTACTTGCTAAAAAGTTGTTCCAGGCCATGTGCCCATTTCCTTGTGGATTCCGGGTTCCACCGGCCAGGGCATAATTTTAGTCTGACGAATTTCTAGTGAATATGAGCGAGGGCTTGGTCTGCATGGCAGCTGTAACATCATCATCATCATCATCATCATCATCATCATCATCATCATCATCAATCTTTTTAGCCATTGTCTATCCATTGCAGGATGAAGGCCTTTTCCGCATGCTTCCAACCTACTGAGTTTTCTTTTGCCAGTTGCATTAGTGGCCCCTATTGTAAGGAATTCTGCCCACAAGAAAAGCTGATGATAGGAAAGAAAGAGCAGGAGGAAAAATTGCTGAAATATCCCATCTCGATTATAGGAAGAGCAGTTGGGGGAGAAAAGTGCAGGAAATAGGTCTTTTGGAGTGCAGTTCTCTCCCTTTTGGGCCTCAAATTCCCAAAACATGGTCAGTTCATTTTCACTATCAACACTGGAACTTAGAAGAGTTTTTCAAGCATGCTGGATGGGGAATTCTGGAAGTTGAAAGCCGTGTGTGTGTGTGTGTGTGTGTGTGTGTGTGATGGTGGCTCTAACCCAATCATAGCCACCATCTTGATCCATCCCTCTTTTATGGACTTCCCTGCTGGAGCTCACAGATTTACTCCTGTTTTCCACAAGGATTTATAATTTCAGCAAACTAATCATTTTTTAAAAAATTCATTACAGCTTAATCAGGTGCTTTATATTTTTACAAGATGCCAAAATATCCTGGCTCCCCTTCAGCCTATCTTCCCTTTCATAATTATGTTCTTAGCATCAGGGGGGGAAAAACTCCACAATTTTGTTTTCAGGATTAATTAACCACTAGTAATCATAGATAGCATTTACAATAGAATGCTTAATCTTGGTGTTTTCAAATAGTTTCAGTTTATAATGTGAGGATCATCTAATAAAGAGATGGAAACCTGATTATACTATGCTGATTTTCTTTAGCTGGATCCAGTAATCCTTCCTTATACAAAAACTTAAAACACTTGAAGGAAATTGCGAAGTTTGAAAAATACTTAGAGCAGCCCTTGGAATATGTGTGTGTGTGTGTGTGTGTGTGAGAGAGAGAGAGAGAGAGTCACACAAAATGTTCCCATATTTTGGCTAGTGGACACATCTGAAATTTTGAAAGTATGTTAAGCCACCATAAGTAGATTGATCCATTCATGAAATTGCTACCATCCTGACATGCAAATCCCAGAATGATGAAAGTCAGGAAGAAGAGAGAACCCCACAGGCATTTTGCTGTTTCCTCAAATGGCCTTTATATCATAGCATGTCTTTCGTATGTCTTCATTCTTGAAGACAATTGCCTGTTTTCATCCAACAGAGCTCACACCAGAATATTCTGAATTCCTACTGCAAGTTGCGTTAAAAACTGCTGAACAAGACATTTTTCTCCTAGTGTGATCCATGTGAACTGGTTCCAAGATAAGGAACCGTTAAATGTTGGGATCTCTCACACAGACTTTGTAGTTGGCACCAACGTTTTGTGCCCCAGGAAAAGCCTTCTGAGAGTCACATCGATGATGGAAATTGAGAAATAGGAGGCTTATTTGTAGAGTAGAACACAGAGTATTAAAATAGGGTATAGAAATTGTAAATATACAGAAGCATGCTGAGTCCTGTCCGTTTAGACAGCTGAATTGATAAAATCCTTGACCAAACAACATGTGGGTTGAAAGGGGGACAAAAATGCACTCTAGATAAAGCCACATGAATAGAAAAGCAGTGAGGCAGCAGCTTAAATGTGACCTGACCTGCATTCTGACACTCTTTCACTGCAGGACGCACAGCAGCACATTTTGGCTTTCGGTCTGAAATGGTCATCTGTGAAAATACCACATACTGTGGCAAGGAGATTAAATTTTGCCTACTGAGCGCTTTGAAGAAGTTCATTTCTAATTATTAATGTTATGGTGTAGTTATTACAATCAAGGCCATGACTGCTCCCTATGAATGCAAGTAATGTGAACACGGAGAGAATGGCCCCAAATTTTACAGCTGGTGGGACCTTTGAGAGGCAAAGTACTTCTGGCCCTGTTTGCACAGCATTGTTAACTTGCTCTGGGAGCAAAAATACTGCCCCATGCAAACACTCTAACCCAGTTAATTAACCTCAGCAACTAACTCATAGGGGGTTAGCTTCAATGCTAAGCTGCCCCAGGACTACGCTAACTCACTTGCCCTGGTCAGTAGTGTCAGGCAAACTGTTAGCTGGGGAAATAATTGTCCATTCCCATTTCTGAGGCAGAACTGAAGCTCTAGAATGGCCCATGGAGAAGCAATGGCAATAGCACTTAGACTTATATACCACTTCACAGTGCTTTACAGACCTTCTACGTGGTTTACAGAGTCAACATATTGCCCCCAAAATCTGGGTCCTCATTTTACTGACCATGGAAGGATGGAAGGCTGTGTTAACCTTGAGCCGATGAGAATTGAACTGCCAAATTGCAGGCAGCTGGCAATCAGCAGAAGTAGCCTGCAGTACTACACTCTAACCACTGTGCCAGCACAGCTCTTGAATGGGAGTTTACCAGTCATGAGGCTTCCATCTCCTGTTTATCCTTTATTTCCTTGGGCTACATTGGGATGGATAAATTGGAACTGAAGATGTTGGTGTGATAAGGCCCATCTGATACAGCCTCTGATAGTGCTAACCTTGAATACAACCAGATAAATTTTTCTTTAACCTGGTACCCAAAATAATGCAAATACTATGGTATTCACCTTCTGAGAGTACTTCAAAATGACAGATTCCCAATTAAACAAGTTAATGGTTTTTTTTCAAATTTGGAACTCTTGATTATTTCCTGGGACAAATAAGAATACACCTGGAAGTAATTTGCAGCTGGCAACAAGATTGGAAATGATAATGGCCTGTCTATTGGAACCAGGGTGTATGATTTCCCAGGTGGAAAAAAAGACTATTTTGAGAAATGAGGGAGAATGAATATTGGTAAATACCTGTGGATTTTCTCAGCAGTAAAAGAAATGCCAAACTAAGAGCCAATGATTGGCTTAACCATTCAGGCTGGAATAATAATGGAACTTATTTTTGCAAATGCAAAATTGTAAATGGGTAAAAACCATGATATCCATTTAAGATGAGTGCTTGGGATTTTTTTCCCTAACAAATTGATTTCTGGGGATTTTGTTTTAAAAAACAGTTGGTAGGAGGGGATGATGTTCCCAGACACTATTGCTGTATGCTGATTGCCTTGCCTAAATCTGCTTATTTTCCATTACTCTCAGATTAATGCAGGGATCCCTACTACCTATGTAGGATGATTGTGCCCCAGCCCAGCTTCCTTGCCCAAAAGGAAGCTTTTTATTTAAGGAAGCTGTTTACTATAAGCAATTAATTTACTTTGAAAACCAGGGGTGTCTGCACATTAAAACTGAGTGGAGCTTTAACTGCATTGCCACAGGCCTCTTGACCTTTGACCATACCATACAGGCACACCTGTTGTGAAGCATATACTTGGTCAACAAATGAAAATTGTCCTCATTTGTATTTGTGCCTTTAAGAAAAGATTGGACAACTAAACTCAGCAAGTAATTATTTTCACACTTGTAAAATTACTAGTTAATAACTACAAAACAAGTTGCTATTAAAGATACAGTTACCATGACTGCAGTGAAAAGTCAGCAGCCTGAAAACCTGAGTATATTTTAAAAATCTTTGCTATATTGAAGGAAAATTGAACAGTATTTTGAAGTGGAAATGAATACAGCATATTGTAGAAGCAAACCAAAAGTAGCTAAAAGTAAAATATTGTCTACAGCCAATAGATGTCGCTCTCCCTTTCCAACTAAGCTCTGTTCATTGTTCGTTCCCCAGCTAAGAATTTAATATATTCTTTGTTTAATGAAAAGATAACAAAGGGAGGAAAACAATAGAACAGAACTATTACAGTAAAATTATATATTATAAACCCTGATTTATATTTCACCTTTAACATGTAGTTTAAAAAGGTATCTTCAGTGACAAAGAAAATACCCCACAACATATTTTCCTGTATCTATCTGTATAATACCTGTATATATCTGTATATACAGATACAGTCACTTGGGCATGTATGGGGTTCCTAATGAAATAAACCACAATTGATTCGGCAACAATGGTCTGTACAAATTAGAGGATGCATTTCTTAAGATCAAATAACATTTATTTATTTAATTTATTTATTTGATTTCATTTCATTTCTAACCCGCCCCATCTCCCAAAAGACTCGGGACAGTGTACAATCATAAAACAATACAAAATATACAATTAAAAAGAAATTAAATGAGAAACCCAATTAGAAGCTAAAAACAGTAAAAACAATCATTTAAAATTCCCATCCCCACCCTCAGCCCAGGTCAGCAAGTTGGAACAACCAGGTTTTAAGGCCCTGGTGGAAGGACCGGAGGTCAGGGGCCACCCAAAGCTCCAGGGGGAGCTGGTTCCACAGGGTGGGTGCTCCCACAGAGAAGGCCCTGCCTCTAGGGGTCGCCAGCTGACATTGTCTGGCTGACGGAACCCCAAGGAGGCCTACTCTGTGAGAGGGCACAGGACGATGGGAAACAGTTGCTGGCAGCAGGGTCTCCCATAAATATCCCGGTCCTAAGCCATGAAGGGCTTTGTAGGTTAACACTAGCACCTTAAATCTCACCCGGAGGGCAACCGGTAACCAGTGAAGCTCATGCAGGAGCTCTACTCTCCTATTAAAAATCACAAATTAACTTATAGCTCTAATTCTTTAGAAGGTAGATCTATATGTGATCTCTAAGAGTTGACATCAACTTGATAGCATAAAAATTTAATAAATAAAAATTAAAATAATGACTTTTAATGATAAAACATCAAATACAAAACTCAAAGAATTAAAGGCAATGCAATTGAAAAGTCCTTCATTTGTGCAACATCTGGGCAATGTCAATATGACAAAACCCCTTTTATATATACTGCCAGACATATCCTAGTTGTTAAATGATATATATCAGCACCAACATCTTGAAGTAAATGTGAAAATCAATGGGAAGACAGTGAGCATCAAAGAGTATGATTTTGATGTTGTGTATTATTTTATAACCATGCCCAAAGTAATATTCTAGCCAACCTAAAGCCTTCAAAACGTGTTCCACAACACAGGAAAGAATCTACAGATCAGTGAGATGCATAGACCCAGATGATCCATTGGAATCTAAGAAGAAAACATTAGAATATTGTTTATTTCATCATTAGATCATCCTTTTAAATATTGATGTGTTTTATGGTGTACTTAAAATATTGCTTTTTAAGTGCTATACTGTTGCCATATAATTTTTAAATAAATAAATATCTTATATTGGGGATTCAGAATCAATGTTTTGACTGATCAAGTTGTACAATCAAAACTGCTGCTACAGATGGTAGAATCCTACAACTGGGCCCTCTCCTTTTCTGGTGATTGGCAAGGGTATTTCCTGCTGACTGGTGATATGGAGAAAAGAGTAAACTACAAAGCTAGAAGAGTCAGCCAAGCACCTTGCTTATCATGTTCTGCATATGAAAAATTGGGACAGTATAATAGCAATAGCACTTAGACTTATATACCACTTTATAGTGCTTTACAGCCCTCTCTAAGCGGTTTACAGAATCAGCATATTTTCCCCAATAATCTGGGTCCTCATTTTACCCACCTCAGAAGGATGGAAGTCTGAGTCAACCTTGAGCCTGGTGGGATTCGACCAGGCTCAAGGTTGACTCAGGCAGCTGGCTGTCAGCAGAAGTAGTTTGCAGTACTGCACTCTAACCACTGCCTCATGTAGGCTCTTAATACTGGCATGACTGGGAACAAATGCAATAGAAACTGAATAGGGATCAACATTGGAGGCAGTAGTATAGTAGGACTAATAGTATATTTTCTGCAGGTAATGCTGTACATCAGCAGTTGGAAAAGATCCTATTCCAAAAAGGTGAGCATAGCTTACCTAGCACTACAATTTTCTAAAATCAACAGGGTATTCTGAGATGCTGTCCACAAGAAGTTTCATTTGTGATTGTATTGTGAGTTGAGGATTTCCTTCTTTCCAAATTAATCCAATAATTATTCAGTCGAGCCTTTCCTGTGCACCTCCAGTGTAAGTTGCAGTTTCAACTCACTTGATGGAATTGCTTTACAGCTACTATATAATTCTATTCCTTCCCTCAAGTACTTCCATCTTTCTTGCTGGATAGTTATGTAGGAAGAACAAAGCTTGACTTCTGTCTGATCTTACTTTTGTCTGTCACAGTTACAAGGTTTATTTATTAAAGTCTGGAACAAGTGCTAAGATCTATTATGTGTAACATAAAAATGGGAAAAGAGGGAAGTTATTTTGTTTTCTTACTGTGGAGAGTTTTTTTCTGACTGTAAACATCAGTGAGAGAGAAGGGAAATCCAGCTGATAATTGTCCCTCACCCTCTTATCTTTCTATGCTTTGATCTCTTCTTCTATTTCATGATAAAACATGGCATGAAAGTGATATTTTTTTTCCTTTTACCTGTAGCTGAGATTCTCTTACTAGCTCCCTTGTTGAAATGACTGGTTTTGTTTTGCCTCCCTGTTGTCAATTTTCTCTTATGGAACTGAAAAGCTGTGATGCTTGATTTTTTGTAACGTTCCAGTTATGACAAGGTTGATTATGTATAAATTGTTATTTTATTAGGCAAGCTTTGGGAACAAAACAATTCTCTTAAATTACACCTTTTTGCTGCACACATCACCTTACATGCCTAAAATAAGTGAACATGTGTAAATAAATCCTTGCATTTATCTGGACATTTAGACACATTCATAATGCACAACTGGGTTATTTAAAAATGTTGTATGAGTCTAGAGGCCTAGTCATTTCTGGGTCAGGAGCCAGCTCCTATTAAGCAAAAATAACTCCATTGTTTTGTGTGATTTACTTTAATTCAGACACCTCATGTTGTACATGGAAAAAGATTAATATATGATAATTATCTGAAGAAGCCTTGGATGACCCTAAGCAATGAGTTTTTTCAAGGCATGCACATATAATTTCAAATGCCCCTATGAATTCTGGAACACAAATGCCCCTATGAATTCCCCAACACAAGCTATGATTACATCCTGGCTTAGTAGATGGAATAAATTTAAACATTTTTCCTTCTTTTTCCCCCCGAGAAAACTCTTGAATGCTTTTTTTAAATATGTAAGTTAGCCTTTGACATGGAAAACATACCTGCTGTCTTAGCCCTAGTAATACAGCTTTGACATTTACAAAGATTCTGGCTAAGATCTTTTCAAATAGAAGGATCTTTGTTACACAAGAGCAGCACCGCCAATTGTTACCAAATAGTCTCAGTGTAAAATCAGTGCTTCCTTATTCTGTTGAAGATGGTGAAACACTGCCTGGGTGCCACCAGAATAAGTGAATGGCCAGAGAGCATAGGATCATATCCTAAATGGGTTAATAAATAGAAGTACTGTAATCCAAATATTCATTTAACAAAGTAACTTAAGTATACACATCCAGTCTTTTGCAATGGAACTTTGTTTACAGAATGCCTTATCAACTGTTTATATATAACCTTTGACATATATGTGTTCCACTGCCCTTTAACTCTTCATTTCATTCAATAGTCTCCCATTGTTCTCAGTGGTTTTTGAGTTTTGGTGGTTCATCTTAAACTCATCTTGATTTGCTTCTTGCCAGTTGTGTGCAAAATGAAAGCTTTTAGTTAATACCAATACAGTACAAAATATCTCAATAAATCTCTCATTCTATCCCTTAAATTGCGTCATGGTGGCACAGTGGTTAAAATTCAGTATTGCAGGGCAACTCATTGCTCACTGTCAAGAGTTTGATCCTGACCGGCTCAAGGTTGGCTCAGCCTTCCATCCTTCTGACATCAGTAAAATGAGGACCCAGATTGTTGGGGGCAATATTCTAACTCTGTAAACTGCTTAGAGAGGGCTATAAAGTACTATGAAACTGTATGTAAGTCTAAGTGCTATTCCTATTGCTATTTTTGGGACAGAAGAGAATGTGTATTCTAACTACTCCATCACATGTAGGATTTTGTATCTTCCTTTCCATTTGCATTGATGATAGTGATGCTTGATTTAAATTATAATGCTGCAATTTAAATTTTGTTATATGATTACAAATTCAACCTTTCCCATAAATATCTTTGGTTCTGGATGTACTGTAAGCATTTACTTATTTATTTGTTCAACTTATGAGCTGCCTCAATCAATGCAATGACTCTAGATGATACATAGCATATTTTAAAAGGTAGGCAAAAAAACAATGACCGAAACTCTGAAACATGGTTTTTCATCCTTTCAGATATTATTGTTTCTTTTAATCTTGTGAAGCTGACCAGAGTTGCTTTGGTCTAGAAATCTGACAAAAATCAATACATAAATGATTAGGTTTATTTTTATCAAACACAGACAAAACACAGACAAAAGATACCAATCTATATTGTCAATTTGGAATGTGATGATTCTGCATGGGCTTCCATCACTCTTCCAGTTATGTTGGACATCAGGCCCCATAATTTCTAGATTGACTGGCATTGGCTTGGGGTGTCCTGATTCTGGGGACATTTAATCTTTAGTTTTGAATTCAGAATTATTGTGCAATTTGGGGGTCCCTTTGGGACTCCTGGCTCTTGTTGGAAGATCAAACAGTATCATGTCAAGATGCAAATCTATCTTGTGTAAGAATTATTCTTGTTCCTAGGTTAGGAAACCTTGCTGACATCCATTCATCTCCTGTTTGGACTATTGAAATGCACTGTCCATGGGATTGCCCTAAAAGAACATGTAGACATTGCAACTGGTCTATAATATGGTAGTACAGAAAATATGGGTTCACAATGGCACATCTATATAATGCTGCTGCTCCACAAATTGTGTTAGCTTCCTACAAAATTCCAGGTGCAATTGAAAGACTTAAGTTACTGCTTTTAAAACTATTCATGGAATAGGGCTCAATTATTTGACAGACTGTTTTTTCTGATTTTTTTTCCTGTCCCGTGAGATCTGGGCCAGGGTGGACATGCTTCAAGTCTCTTCTATGAAAGTGTCACCTAACAGACCCAGGAAACTGTAGTGGCCAGCTGATCAACCAACAACAGATCCCACCTCTCCCCCATCCTGCTCCCCCCTTTTAATTGAGCCATGAAGTTCTGCATTTTATACTAATGTATTTATGTTTTTAGTTTATATAGTTATTTTTCATGATTGTAAGCCAGGCAGAGTTACCTTCAGGTAAGATGGGCAGCCTATAAATTTGATAAAGTACCCACAAGTGAATTCCACAAAAATGGAATGAACAGAACTAGAGAAATATGGAAGAAGGGCAAAGATGGACTCGAGTACAGATAGTCTTTGACTTATTACCATTTCAGCCCAAAACTTCTGTTGTTAAGTGAGACATTTGAGTTTTGCCCCGTTTTATGACTCTTCTTGTTAAGTGAATGACTGCAGTTGATAAGTTAGTAACTTGGTTGTTAAGTGAATCTGGCTTCCCCATTGATTTTGCTTGTCAGAAGATCCCAAAATGTGATCACATGACACAGCAATGGTCATTAAGTATGAACCAGTTGCCGAGCATCTGAAGCTTTATCACATGATCATGGGGATGTCAGCAAGGTCCTAAGTGTGAAAAACGGTCATAAACCACATTTTTCAGTGCCGTTGTAACTTTGAACGGTCACTAAACGAACTGTATGAAGTCGAGGGCGACCTATATTTAATCCCTGCTCGAAAACGACAGCCATCCGTTGGGCAGACTGATGTCAGAAGACGAGGCCTGCCAGGGTTGGGTGCAGCAGGGCTGAGGCATCACCCCGCTGCACTTCCGAACCGCGCTGCCACTTTTCTTGCCACATCCCCACGAACCAACCGGCACCCTTTCAAAAAGATCCGTGCGCCGCCTCGCCAGGGGTTGTTGCGGCGCCGATCCGCCCTCTCGATTACTCTTCTCGGGCGAGTGGAGGCAGCGTGAGGGGGCGGGTCCTCAGGCGGAGCCAACGACCTTTTGGAGGCTCGTCTTGTGCGGGTCCGAGGGCTGGGACTCAGCAGGGATCGGTTGGAAGAGCTCCCTGCTCCGGTCCGGCCCGCTACTCCCCCACCTTCCCGGTAAAAACCCTGCCTCTTCCTCCCCCTCCCCCTCCCCTGAGATAAAACCTCTGTCCCGGCCCTGCGGCCGGTCTCCTTTAAGCCGGTCCCGTGGGCTCTTTGTCAGGGTATGGCAGCGCTGGGAGCCGTAGTGAAGAAAGTGTGGTGTATCCGCCGTTATTTGGTGCTTCTGTGCGCTCCGCTGGTACTGCTGCCCATCCTCTTCAGCCTGCCCCCCAAGGTAACGCCTCGCCCGCCATCCTTTCTAGGGTATGATTCGCACTTCTGATAGCAGCCCCCCATGAGAAGCTTCTTTCCCTTCGTGCCTTCCGTGCCCGGATCCCGGACTCCATGTCTCTCCCCTGCGGAGTAACCACCGAGCTGCTCCATCGACCAAGCTGGGGCCCCAATCTTTCCAACTTTGTCTTTTAACTAAGATAGGCAACATCTGAGCAGGTGATCTCCCCCCTCCCACGCACCCCTTAGTGTGGTGTGGGAAGCTCGGTTCAAATAACTTTCTGACTGTCACCATTGGCACGTCGTAGTTAAAGTAGCAGGGGGAAGGGTAGTATGTCCTCTACTTTGCTGAACTAAAATCTCTGCCTTAACTATTTCTTCAGCTTTTGTTAGGCAAAAGTAAAGCAATAGGAGCCTTAATTAAGGACTTCCCTTTCATAAAGGACTTTTCTGGAACAGCCCAGAGATTCTTGAGAAGTCACTCGTTGACATTGGTCCCTGGTCCTCTTCCTCATCTCTTCTGGTAACTTGATTTTTTTTTCTCCCTTTTCCTCCTTATCAGCTGTTCTGCTTAATGTCCCAATCTATGCCTCTTAATCTGTGCTCTCTCAGGATTCTAAAATATTACTATCATATTTCTGTGGCAATAATTACTGGCTTTCTGATTCCTGCAAACTTATTTTTTTAATTTCAAATATTTTTATGCTGCCTTTTCCCTTAACAATTCAGAGGAGCTTAAAGTTTTTGGTGCTTCATCTTGATCTCTTACAATTTATTGATTGTACACCTCAGCCAATATGATTTCTGATGACTGAAGTTCATAATGACTCAAAACAGTTCTAATCCAATGTGTTTGAAGGGCAGCAACTTGGAGACAATTCCCATTTCCAACTAAGAATCTTTCAAAATACAAGATCATTTTCATTGATAGTTGTTCTGTATCATATACACCAAATGTATTTCCTTTCTTCTTTTCCAGGTTTCTTCCCTTTTCCCTCAGCATTTTTATCTTTAAGAAATATTTGCCTGAAAGGAGTATTTTTTTCTTCAAATTAAATCATTAATTTCTCTGTAGAAAAGTAATATTTCTGTGTCTTTAAAGTTCCAGTTTCTCCTCTGCTATGTTAGAAGACTTGGCAGCTGTAGGAGAATAACTTTACCACCCAGTCAAGAATACTGTGAGCCATGTACTATTCTCTCCAAAATTAATTCTCTCCAGCTAAACATTGTAGCTCTGGCCTGTTCTGGTGTGATTCCCTGGTACAAGATTGTCTCTTAATGCAGCATCCTAAATCTGAATATTTTAATTGAAGAAGACTAGTTATTGGAGAAACCTTCATTCCATTCTGTAAAATAATGGAAAATCACAGTTCCGGATTGCTTCTTCATTACAAAATTAATGTAGTTAGTTTGGTTCAAGAACTGCTTCTCATTCATATCATAAGGATATGAATAGTTTTACTGGAGAAATACACAGAGCTTGGTCATTATTGTTTTTTCAGATGCCAAGTCCAGACAAAAGTTTTTGTACCAATAAAGAAGAATATTTGTAGCTCAGCGTTGAAATGAGGCGTCCTTGGTGCTCTCTAAGTTTGATTGTTTTCTTGCAGAAGTTTCATTACCCGTATGTGGTGCTTGTGACAAAAACAAACATTTTTGTTTCCTGTGCTCCAAGCAAACCTGATTAATAAAATAACATCGCTTCATTCCAATTTTTGTCTCTTCTTTCTTGGTCATTACTTCCAAGATACTTCGTTGTTACATTCTATATTTTGATCACAAAAGATGTTCCAGAGAGAATGCTCAGAATAGAATAAATCTTGTACATTTTAATATACAAGCAGGTAGTTTAAGATTGTAATCTAGTGCAATTTATTTTTAAGAAAAACAGTACAAAACAATTTGTTCAAGAGTTTTCCAAGCAATTATTTGGCCCACTTTCTAAATTTGTCCCTCCATGCATTGTTTACTGTGTAATTGTACATTATTTTTAGTTATTTCAGTACATTTATAGATAATACATACTTCTGTACAATAATATTAAGAGGTGGAATAGGATTTTTTAAAAGTAGAATCAAACATAGAAAAATGGCACATAGCATTTCTTACAAATCCTAGGATTGTCATCTTTTTTTTCTCCTCTTGCCAAGTTCTAATTGAGATATTCAGAGCTTTATTGGCACAAGGGAGACCAACAACTAGGACACCCAGTTCCAATTCTCTAAGAAAATGTCCCTGTCTCATTTGCAGCTTCAGTCTTTAAATGTCTTTCAGGTTAAAAGATCTGCAATCATGTACAATAAAATCCAGCGCTAGTGCTTTCAAGGACTGTGTCTCTCACTGTGTATTGCATTTTGACCATTCCTGAATATGTTCAGAATGGTGTGGCGTTGCTTACACAATTTAATGTTCTTCAGCTACATTGCCTTTGTTCTAAACTGCATTCCCATCAATCAGATAGAAATCTGATGGTATTTTTCCTTATACCATGAAAATCAAATTGTTTCTACAGGTTGTCCTCACTTAGTGCCTGCAATTAGGTCTAATAGCTCAGTCATTAAGCAAAGTGGTTGCTAAGTGAAAAACCATGTGATTGCAAATGCTTATGATTTTATACAGGATGAGGTATACTAATTGGCCATAATGTGAATACCTGACTGAGAAAAAAAGATGCTGTGAAGATGGTAAATGTGAACATTGGTTGCAAAATTATTTTTCCATCATTGTAATTGCAAACAGTCACTCTGAGAGCTGCTAAGTGAGGACTACCTGTAGTAATATAACTCTTAATATCATTGGACTCCCTGTTAAATTTCCTCATCTGCTTGCTTGGCAGAGCTATAAAACTCAGGGAATGAATATTTTTCTTTTTTAGTGCCTTCAAGTCAGTCTGCAATTGCCTGAAGAAGTCCATGTGGCTTTCTTGGGACATTTTCAGAAGTGGTTTGCCATTGCTGCCTTCCTAGGGCTAGAAGAAAGTGACTAACCCTAAGTAACTAAGTCAGCTTTGCCGAAAGCAGGGCTAGAATTCTCGATATCCTGGTTTCTAGGCTGGTATCTGTAATCATTACACCAAAATGGATCTCTTTAGAAGCTTTGTTTACTAATTAAACTTTTCTAACTGCATTCAAATATATGTTCATATAAACTAGAATGAATAGAAGAATGCTAATGCTCTTTATTTCTATCATTGAAGATAGTGTTTTAAGATGGCTATGATATTTATCTGACCATTTACTTGGAAGTTCAGTTGTTGGATCCAATAATGCAGCACTTTTTGCTTATACATCTAGGGAAACTTTTGTTTCTTATATCTTAGCCCTAAAGTGAAGCAATTATATTGTATTCTTATGTTATTCTTAGGACTGAAGTAGATATAATCTGAAATGAGTTTCAACCTGCATGTTTTTAAAATAATGCCAATATTATTAGGATAGTTTAAAGGACTGATAATAAATGAGATCATAGCAGATGAGGAGACAATTATAATTCTTTCCTGCAATAATCCTGAAATGAATCCCTACTCTGAAGCTGATACTTGTGTTTAGAAGAATAACACCATTGCCATAAGTGAATGGGGTTTTTACTGCAACAAGTCAAGTTTCAGCATTTGCAACGAGAGAAGGAAAAAGTTAACCTCTACCTGCCCTACTGCATTCATTCTTTCAATTTGTCCAGTGTTTTTAAAGCCTGCCATGTTTGAAGGAGAATCTGGTTGTAAAGAAATTTGAGGAGGGATATTTAAAGTGCTGAATTTTGTTCAACTTCTGTTACGGATTATCAATTTATTAGTGTTATAAAAATAATGGATCCTTTTTTGATACATATTAGAACTTTGGGTTTATTTTTTACTGAAGAATGCTAATACTATATAGTGCAGGGGTGTCAAACTCGTCACATGACATATTGTGACTTTTTCCCCCTTCGCTAAACTGGTCATGAGCATGGCCACCGTGTGATGCATCTGGCCTGCGAGTCGTGAGTTTGACAGCCCTGATATAGTGGTTAAAAATGCTGTACCAAAATAAGAGAAACCCAGAATCTATCCCTTGCAGAGGCATAGAAGCCAGCTGGCTAATCTTGGGTCAGTCATGCTCTTTCAGCCCAAATTAACATCAGATTGTACAACAATCTTTAGAAGAGTTAGAACTCCTTGTTACATCAGATACTGAAAGCTTTGCTATGTGAAGTGAAGCAATTGTAGTGCAAACCAAGCATTCAATTGAGACATGCTAGGAAAAACAGCAACATTTTAATTTTTAGTTTTTTAAAATCTGGTCTTTATTTTTTTTTATAAATAACTCAAAGTGATAAACTTACCCAATACTTCCTCTTGCTCCTATTTACTCAGCAATAACATCCCTATGAAGTAAATTGGACTGAGAAGACTAGTCCAAAATCCCCCATCTAGCCTGATACTTTAATCATCAAACTGCTTCAGTTTTCTACTCAGATTCTTGCCACACAAAGATTTTGCTAAAATAAACTGTAGGGATTGGCAAGCTACATTATGCGCAATGTTATTTATCAAATTCATATGCCCCTTATCTCATAATTCGTGGCTACTTTTAAAAGGCAACAAAAATATCATCAATGTATCAAACAATATTAGCAAAAGTCCTTTCCCATGGAGCTTATAATCCAATTTATAAGCATGCTCTGCAACTGGTTAGATGACACAGTTCATATTGTGAACTGTTCGTTAGACTTGTATTTGTTTAATTTATTTTTATTGTAATTGTTCGGTTTTTTTTATTGTTCACGGCCCTGAGTCCTTAGGGAGAAGGGTGGCATACAAGTCTAATAAATTATTATTATTATATGTTACCTGTCCCAGCAATAAGGCTATCTATTCTCTAGACCAATAGCACCATCCATATTTAATATATCACCTTAGCAGTGGCTGGATGACAATGAAAATCTTTAGTATGAATAACTGTAATATCTGTACTTTTGAATGAGATATACCAGACAGCTTAGTTACAGCTTTTCCCCGAAAGGTGTTCTCTAAAGATGTCTATAGGACACCTCCTGGGGTTTAAATCTTTGGCTTTTCCTTCTATCTGTTTGAGGCCAAAGACTCCTGGCTATTTATTTCCCAGCCTTGAGTACTGGGAACATCGGTCATGTTTTCTTAACAACAAAAAAATCTGTCTGGTCTAAGAATTAAGTCTTCCCAATTCACTAGTATCAGCCTTAGAATATGATGGACTTAAACTTTCATAATTTTTTATGACCTCACATTTGACTTCATAAATATGCTGTCCTAAATTCCTAGTGAATATAAAAGGCCCCATTTTGCTATTCATTTATAATTCAGTCCTTTTTAAAGAATTTCTGCTGATGAAAAGGGGCAAGTTGATTTTTGTCTCGGAGTTACCTTTATTGTTCATGTGTGATGGGTGCTTTTTTATATGTCACATATGCAACATCTGTGGGAAAGGGGATTATGAAGAAATAATATGAAAATGATGTATGGCAAAAACTAGAAATCTGGTTTTTTTCTCCAATACCAGTGGTCAGTATGCCTCCTATAAGTTTACAGTTCTCAACAATAAAGTCTAAAGGGGGTTCTGCTTTATTTTTCTTGAACGGGACTAGAAACTTCTTGCCAATCAAAAATCCTAAGAAAACAGGTCCTTGACTCCCAAGACATAGATTCTTTACCTGAGCTGTTTCCTGTTGCATTAGTGATGTGTAATAAAAAATTATGAAAAATATTAAACAGTATCTAACAACTGTTTATATAGAATTAAAAATAAACATGATAAGAAATTAAACATTTAATATCAAAGAGACAGGTAACTTCCTTCCCCAAACCATTCTTTCCTGAGTAGGAAAAAAGAAAAAGAAGTAAATAGTAGATTTTAAGGTAGTATTTTTCAACCTTGGCAACTGTGTAATTCGTAGGAGTCACTGGAGAATTCTGGGAGTTGAAGTAGAGTTATATTACAGTGTGAAGGTTGAACACTGCCTTAAGGGAAAGTCTAGTAAAGTCTAGTAAAGTCTGGGATGCAATGGCTTAGTGCTTATTGATCAGAAAGGTCGGTAGTTTGGCAGTTCGAATCCCTAGCACCACGTAATGGAGTGAGCTCCTGTTACTTGTCCCAGCTTCTGCCAATCTAGCAGCTCGAAAGCATGTAAAAATGCAAGTAGAAAAATAGGGACCACTTCGGTGGGAAGGCAACAGTGTTCTTTTTTTTATAAAAAAAAGTTTTTTATTTTTGATACAAACATACAAACAGGACATACAAAACATAAAAACCATCTTCCATATATACATACAGTGTGTCAGTTGGTTACAAATCCTTTGTGTCATCCTTTCATATTCATCACTCACAATTTATCAAAAAGAAAATTTCTCATATTATCAATAAAACAAAATACCTATGCAGGAGGAAGTGATTAGGAAAATTATGGACTGTGCTGAAATGAGTAAATTGACATTTGAAATTAGAGAACAAGAAGATAAACAATTTTATAAGATATGGGATTTGTTTTATCAATGGTTGGATAAAAAGACTTGGTAATGCAATAGACTATATAATTTTGTAATAGAAATATAATAGGCTGATATAAAATATAATGTTGATATATATAACCATTGGATGAAAGTATAACATAAATTTTAGATTAAAAATATATCTCGTATATATGATGAAATAAATAGTTTAATTGGGCAACAGTGTTCTGTGCACCTTTGGCATTTAGTCATGCTGGACACATGACCATGGATACATCTTCGGACAGCACTGGCTCTTTGGCTTTGTAATGGAGATGAGCACTGCCCCCTAGAGCTGGAAACGACTAGCACGTATTTGCGAGGGGAACCTTTACCTCTACCCTAGTAAAGTCTAGTTTAAATATTGAATGTACATACCCACTCTTTTTCCAACATACAATTCATAGAAGAATGCAAGAAATTTGCACTATTTTCTTGAAATATAATTTTTATTGAACTCTAGGCTTCCTTTCCTCTGTCCCTATTTTGTGCCTGGTTCTGATAGATGGGATGGAATATCCTACAGGCCTGAAATTTGTCCATGTTTGCATACAGAGGTCCCACGCAGGGATTTATGCTATCTCAGGGCAATATTTTCTGTATTTTTAAATAAACAGATTTCTTTAGTTTGGGAAAAATGGCAAATGCCTAATTTTTTTTAGCAGCCAGATATTCTTTGTTCTGCTTCTGTGAGACCAATTTCTGATTTTGAGAATCAGAATAGCTTTGTATGGACACACCGAGAAGGCTGCTATTGAAAAAGGAGAAGGCCAGACTGCATATTTTAAAATGATGTCTTGAAATGCCAGAGGTTGAAAGAGGTGGGCCAAGGAAATACATAGTGGGCCAAGGAAATTCATATGGTTGTTGGATCTATTCTATGCAACAGGAAAGAAACAGGTCTGTTAGGCATACTTTTCTAAACTGAAATGAAGCCTGGTAGGATTTGAACTCTAGAATTTTCACTTGCTAGGGAAGATGAAACAACTGTTTTGCAGTGAATGAATTGTGAATGAAATCTCTCTCTCCTTTCCCTCCGCCCACAAACTGCAGAGATTTCCAAGTTTTTTTGATCTGATAGATACTAGGGATTTTGGGTGCTGTTTATGACCTCTCCCTCTCTCTCCCTCCCTCCTTTCTTTCTTTCTTTCTTTCTTTCTTTCTTTCTTTCTTTCTTTCTTTCATAGTTGTTTTTAAATTTTTTACAGATGATAAAAGCTAATACACACTAACATAAATAAGGAAGAAAAAAAATCAAAGGAAAAAGCAAAAAGTATGTGAAAAGAAAAAAAGTTCAAAAAATAAAAAAGATACAAAGTAGTAGCATCTGACATTCTTCACAGCAGTTTTAAGTACAAACACCATTTCACCTCTCTCTAAAGTTACATCATATTACTCTTCTTTCTATAATCTATCCTATTCCAATCCTCAAAACCATAAATCAGAAGTTAATTTTTGTTTATTGTAGGCAAAAAGACCACAAGAGGCTTCCAGTCACCATTACATGTAGATAATGTCTTTTCTCTAATCAAGAAAAAAAAAATCAATTTACCCATTTCAGAAAAATATATCAGTTTCACCAGTCTTCCATAGTGGATTGTGTCAAACCTTTGCATCTCTGTGAATATAGTTATCTTGCTTCAATAATATATACCGAAATATTCTATTGCTTTTTTCTAACCGTTTATCCATTAATCCAGTAAGGAGAACTTCTGACTTCAGTTGGATGACCTCTATTTATCTTTGACCTTTATTTTCTGGACATCAGGGAACACTTACAAATAATCTGGCCTTCTCTGCAATTTTACAAAGGCAATTAAATTTGGTTTTTCCAGAAGGCTTTTGGAAACAGATGTATTGTAAATTCTTTCCCCTTGAATAAGATACTTCGAATATGATACTTTTGTTTGAATTGAGTTCATATACCTGCCCCTGACACAGGACTGCAAAGTTACTTTTTGATTTTTTATGTATATATTTAATCTTAATTTGGTTGCTCAGAGTTGCAATGGAATGTACATTTCATAAAACAAAAATATTTCTATTTAAGTATAAAATATCAGTTTGAATTTGGCAGAATTTGGAACCTGTCAGGAACCCAAATATTCGTGAGCATATTAAGTATGCTTATATCAGATGAAAGTGTATTGAAACTTTCCAGTATAATACTGCTGGCACTTGGATTACACCTTGATTGAAAAACAAACACAACAGCTTTGCTGAATCAGATCAAAGTCTTGCCTAGTCTAGCATCCACTTACATATAGTGTTGTTCACTTACTTTGGGTGATATGGAAGCAAAGCTTGAAGTACCAGCTTCCTCCTACTGTTCCTTCCAGTAACAGGTAATTCAGAGGCAGTTCCTGAAAGTAGAGGCAGCATATGTCTATGGTAATAAGCAATAGCCAATAATTCTCCATTAATCTGTTGATTCTGTTTTTAAGTCCTTTACCCCTAGTGGCCATCAGCATGTCTTCTATTGCTATGGTGACTTCTCAGTATTAATTCTTCAGAAAAACGCTTTTTTTCTCCTCTTTGTCCTGACTCTTTTGCCAAATAGCTTTATTGGCAACCCCCTGTTTCTAGTGTTTGCTCTGCTGTGAGTATAACACAAGAGATGAGCAACCTATACCCTAGAATTGCACGCACAGACACAGACACAAACACAAACACAGACAAAGGCACAGACACACCCACAGTGTATTTTAGAAGTTTCACTGATCACTTTTCCTGAACATCAGTTGTAGGTTTCCAGTTATTTGGAGATGGCAAAAGCACACATGTTGCAATGGAATCCATGAAAAGGGCTTAGCATGGAGACAGAGAAGGGAATTCTAATATTATCATCTTGAGAATAGGTTGAGAAACATTTTTCTGTTGCACTGAAAATAATCGGAAGTCGCTGGTTTTTTCCTTTTTACCTTGTACCCCCTTTTCCTTTCTGATCTTTACTTTCATTTACAGTATAAAAATGAGATAAGCTATAATAAAAATATAAAAAAGAGAGAACACTGCAAGGCTGAAATCATTATGGAGTCTAGCCTATTGGGCTGGGAAGCTCAGTTTCTCAGTCACTCATCTCATGGGATCCAATCCAAGGTGAAGTTATGCCCATCAATGAATTAGATACAAAGGCAGAATAGCTAACTTTGCAAGCCTTTGTGCCACAATAAAAGGGCATCACACTCAGATTTTGGCAGAGTCTCCATAAAAACACACTTGAGCAATTAGTGGGGAACAAGGTCAAAAGGAGGCATCGAAAGATATTTTTTAAAGTATTTTTAATGTAGGCTTCAGTGTCATTAAATGAAGAGTCAAGACAAGGTAATTCAGAGTAAATCTTTTGCTAAATATTCTAAGTATTAGTAGAGACAAGTAAACTCCAGAAATTTTCTCACAGTTAATATATGTGTTAATATATATTATAATATATATATTATATATTATATTAATAATATAATATATATTATTCATATAATTTATCTCTCTCTATACTTTTTGGGGGGAGAGAGATTTGAAATTGACTACAGATAGGACTTGATGTACAACAGTTCATTTAGTGACCGTTTAAAGTTACAATGGCACTGAAAAACTGATTTATGACCAGTTTTTACATTTATGACTATTGCAGCATCTCCATGGTCATGTGATCAAAATTCAGATGATTGGCAATAGACTCATATTTATGACAGTTGCAGTGTCCCGGGGTCATGTGATCCCCTTTTGCGACCTTCTGACAAGCAAAGTCAATGGGTAAGCAAGGTACACTTAACAACCGTGTTACTAACTTAACAACCACAGTGATTCGCCTAACAACTGTGGCAAGAAATTCACTAAAAAAATGTTTCACTTACCAACAGAAACTATGGGCTCAATTGTGGCCATAAGTCAAGAACCACCTGTACACTGCTACTAAATATCTCCTGAGAAGAGGTAGGGAGTTGATTATTATTGGTGTTGAGGCCTACACTTGAGCTTGCCCAAGACTCACCAAGGAGACCCACCATTTGTTCTGATATTGAAAAAGTTCTTGTCACAGCTTTTCTGCCACCTATATATTGTAATTCTGAGTGGGGAAAAGGATGCCATATAGAAGATAAAAAGGCAAGGGGAGGAGAGAGAAGAGGGAGGAAGGCACAGAAATATCATGGTATCTTTTACAGCATTATGTAGACCATTGTCCTCTATACTGAGATCTTACTTAGCTCTGAGTTGTTGAGATGGAACTCAGCCTTCTTTGTAATTGAAAACTCTTGCTGTTGTTTAAATAGAAAGTTATAGCAAAGGTAGACATTAAAAGATATTTTGAGCAATTATTCCCACAATCTCTGAATATTGGAATTCTGTCTGATCTGATAGGAATAAAAGTCCAGAATAAATAAATAAGGGAGAACAATAGACTTATACACTGCTTCATAGTGCTTTATAGCTCTCTCTAAGCGATTTACAGAGTCAGTATATTGCCCCCAACAATCTGGGTCCTCATTTTGCTGGCCTTGGAAGGATGGAAGGCTGAGTCAACCTTGAGCCGGTGAGACTCGAACTGCCAAATATTCTTCTTTTTCCTCTGTGTTAACATTATGTAAAACATGTCTTGCATAACTGAGGAAAACACAACTCTGCTGGCAATTATTACATGGTTGGAAAATTAACTCAATCACAAGACTCGTAAGAAAGTTTGCATTTGTAACAAAAAAAAGTCATTCTGAACGTTAAGCAAGTCAAATGATTATTTTTTTAAAAAGAACATTTGGACTAATTCAGAGGCTGGATCAAAACGAATTGCCAGAGAGCACAATAAGGCAGATGTCAAAGCTGGTAGAATCAAGAAAGATGCTATTTACATCTTTTTTCTCTTTCAATGGGAACTGATGCCCTTTGACTAAATTCACTTCATGGATGCTTTGTGTACTGGTTCCCAAGAGTTTTATGTTAAAATTGAGAGATGGGAAATTTGATTGCTTTGGTAGATTTGTTTGGAAATTTGTTTGGAAACCTGAAGAACAGGTGGACAACACAAATAGCCCATTTGTCAGGACTGGAAGTTCCCATTTTTTCAAATTACATATGATACTTTTTTGCAGCCAGTTCTCAAAACTTTAGAATTACATACCTTAAAGTTGGTGATCCTGTGGTTGTGACTTCTGTATTTGAATAAAGATTAATCACTTCATATGGCTTGTTGAAATGTAGGTAATGTGACTTGGGATAATACTTATTCACTAGCACTTTTATTGGTCAATGACTGAAATAAAATTTTTGGCTAGTAAGCCTTGTTTCCAACTTGTGTTTCCAACTCAGTTTCTGAATGCTGTGCTTAAGTGGGTGATTAAATAGATTTCTTAGTTCAGCTTGTGTAATTTCCATTCCAGTGTATATATCCCCAGCACTTCTGAAATATTGAACGATGAGCTAATGATAATGTTTTTCTTTCCTTGGCTCTTTTCATGCTTTGTTTTTTTTCCACCTGAATGACTGTTTTGTTTTATTTTCTTATCTGATCCCTCCTAGCTGATCCCCCTCCATTAATAAAATGAATCCATCTGAAGTATACCTTTAACCTAAAATTCTTCTTGCAGCCTTAAGAAATCCATTGAGTGCTCATGTAGACCATAAATAACTTATCATACACTTATAATAAACCACACACCTTTTGCATAATTCAGATACTTCATGTTTATAGTCAAACTTTAATATAATAGACCACTATTTTAATAACTATGAAGGTATGCAGTGACTTTAGTCTTCAAAAGAAAATTGTATGTGGTTCTTCTGAGCTGCAGAACTGGCATATACCCATAGAGAATGTCACCATTTACTTGGGCTGGCACAATGAGTATTTAACCCACCGATGGTGTTAAAGAGATACAGAAATACTTAATCTTTGTTTCTATCTAGGATTCACCTGAGTGCAAACTTTCAGCCTCCCCACTTTTTCCAAGGGAACCTGATATGCCTGGCTCAGACATCACCACAGATATGCTTCCTTGAAGGCAGCTATTAAGATTCACTGATGAAAAATGTTGATGACAAGAAGGAAGAGCTACAACCTAGACAATAGTCTAATAAAGGAAAATTGAGTCTGAAAGAGGAGGGTTGATGGAAATACGACAGAAAGTGTTATGTATGTAGGTTTGAATGTTATTGGTTTATATGAACTGTTCTTGTAAAATGTCAAATGGTATTGGTTTAAATAGTGCGGGAAGAAACCCTGCACTCCCATTGGCTGGCAGCTATGGCTGCAGGCTATAAGAAGCAGCCGTAGCCAAGCCAGGACGGGTCCATTTGAGCTGTAGTCACTAATAAAGTCTTTGCTGGAACTCCTCGCGTCTGACTCTTCATGCAAACTTAACACTGGCGACGAAGGTGGGATTTCCCTGAAGAGAAGACGACGCGACGAACAAGCAACTGAGCGAGATGGCTGCGCTGAACACCCCCAGCACCGTTCGATCCGGCGACGGAAGACTGGGAATCGTATGCGGATCGTTTCCACATGTTCCTGAAGGGGAACGATCTCGCCGGCATCCCCGAGAGACGGAAGAGGGCGGTCTTTCTCACGCACTGCGGTCCGGCAGTCTTCAAAATGGCGAAGGCGGAGCAGCAGAGCTGAAGGTAATGGAATGGCCCGATTTAGAGAAACTTTTGAGAGCCCATTACGCCCCACAAGTATCGTGCCTCATTAAGAGACACGAATTTTACCGTCGGGATCAAGGGATAGCGAGAATGTTAATGACTTGTGGCAAGTTTAAGGGACATTGGGGTGCTTGTGACTTTACCAACTTAGAAGAGGCCATGCGTGATCGGTTTGTTTTAGGCCTTAAAGATAAGGTCTTACAAAGCAAACTATTAATGAAACCTAAGATCACGTTTAAAGAGGCCATTGAAGAAGCTGTTTCAGCGGAAGCCACCAAGTCCTCAGCAGCTGCCATGAAAAAGATTAACAAGGCCTCAAGCCAGGCCTCAAGCCATTCTGATGGGGATAAATCCACATCTACTCATTGAACAAATAGACTCTGATTCTGATGGCAGTGAGGCAGAGGAGGGGATTTTTAAACTCAGAATGGAGAAGAAAAGAAAAGACTCTGGGAAGAACAGGCAAGGGTTCTATTGCAGAGGCTGGGGCCACCCCCGCACTGATTGCAAGTTCTTTGACTCCATTTGCCACGTTGTGAGAAACGGGTCACATAGCCAGAGTCTGCAAATCATCCAGAACTCCACCAGCTAGGAAGAAATTCCTGATAGAGACTTTAAGCCCAACAATTTCCTTGAAAAATGGGGCGAAATTTAGAAGCAAATGGCAAGAATGAAACGCACCAAACAATCACTATTGGTCATTCTTCACCCTTAAAAGCAGAAAAGTACATGTGAAGGTGTTTATTGAAGGAAGGCCTTGCCAAATGGAAGTGGACTCAGGCTCTTATTTATCTATGGTGTCATGGGACACTATCCACAGACTTTTCCCAAAATTCAGAAAAAGCATTTCCAGAAGCAAGCACTGACTCTCAAAGACTACCAAGGGAACAAGATTCCAGTAGTTGGAGCGAGAGATTTCAACGTGCAGTTTAAAGGCCACACCAAACGTTTGCCCCTGACCATTGTGGACAAGGATCGCCCAAGTTTGCTGGGACTTGAGTGGTTCAAGCCACTTGGCATCGAGGTGACTGGCATCCATCACGTGAGCAGTTCTGACTGGGAAGAGTCCTTGAAGTCTGAGTTTCCAGAGGTCTTCAGGAAGGACTGGGCAAGTATATGGGGACCCCTATTGCTTTCAGCCTAGACCCCAAGGTGCCCCAATTCGTTTAAAGCCCAGGAGGGTCCCATTTGCTTTAAAGGAAAAATTGATGCACAATTAGATAAACTCATTGCTCAAGGGGTTTTAGAGCCTACTGACCACTCCAGATGGGAAACACCCATAGTCACACCAGTCAAGTCTGATGGGTCAGTGAGAATCTGTGGTGACTACAAGGGGACACTTAACCATGCGCTGCAACAGAGTGCATATCCTGTACCAGTTGTGCATCATCTGCTCCATTCCCTTGGCAGGGGTACAGTATTTGCTAAACTGGATTTGGCTCAGGCATATCAACAATTAACAGTTGATGATGCCACTGCAGAGGCACAAACAATTGTGACCCATAGAGGTGCCTTCAAATGTAAAAGACTACAATTTGGAGTAAGCGTGGCACCTGGCATTTTTCAGAGCCTTATGGAAAGAATGTTGCAAGGACTGCCAGGGGTAGTACCTTATTTTGATGATGTATTAATCTCTGCTGAAAATGACACTCAGCTTCAAGAAAGACTCAGAGAAGTCCTTACCAGATTCAGAAAAGCGGGTTTAAAAGTCAAGGAAGACAAATGTACACTCAAAACAGACAGAGTTGAGTTCCTGGGGTATATGATTGACAAGCATGGCATCCATCCTACTGATGCCAAGGTTAAAGCAATCAATGAAGCCCCTAAACCTCGATGCAAGGCAGATTTGCAAGCCTTCCTTGGACTTATTAACTTTTACCACATGTTTCTACCTCACAAAGCATCTATTGCTGAGCCCTTACATCGCTTACTTGATAAGAATGCTGTTTGGATCTGGGGCGGAAGGAACAGTCAGCATTTAACAGTATTAAGAGACTAATCACGTCTGATGCTGTGTTGATACAATTCTCTGAGAATTTACCTGTTGTTCTGACTTGTGATGCATCCCTTTTGGAGTGGGGGGTTTTGAGTCACAGGCTTCCCAATGGACGGGAAGCCCCAATTGCATTTTACTCTCGCACGCTGTCCAAAGCAGAGAGGAATTATAGCCAATTGGACAAGGAGGCTTTAGCAGTTGTTGCAGCTGTTAAGAAATTTCATGAATATCTGTATGGCAGGTCATTCACCATTGTTACAGATCACAAACCTTTACTAGGCATTGTGGCAGGAGACAAACCTACACCTAATATCCTGTCACCAAGAATGCTGAGGTGGACTGAATTTCTTGCAGCCTATTCCTACAAACTGATTCACAGGCCTGGCAAGGACATTGGACATGCTGATGCACTGAGTCGTTGCCCACTACCTTGCCACAAGGAGGACTTTGAACTTGAAACTCACACCTTTTTCCTGGAGACCGTTGCTAAGCTTCCAGTCCATGCTGCTGAGATTGCCAGAGAAACTACCAAAGATGCTGTATTAGCACCTGTTATGGGCTGGATTAAGAAAGGTTGGCCTCTTCAAGATCTACCTCACCTTGCCCAACCTTTTAAGTCCAGGCAAACTGAATTATCTGTATTAAGAGGATGTATTTTGTGGGGTAACAGGGTGGTTATTCCTGCAAAACTGCAAAGGGAGGTTTTGGAAATGTTACATGAGGGTCATCCTGGGATTGTAAGGATGAAAGGTTTGGCCAGGAGTTATGTATGGTGGCCAGGTATTGACAAAATGGTTGAAAACTGGGTAGCATCTTGTCCCAATTGCCAGGTAGTCAGGCCTGCCCCACCTCACGCCCCCACACAGGAATGGGAATGTCCTAGGGGCCATGGTCTAGAATCCACATTGATTTTGCAGGCCCTACAAGAGGGCACACTTTTCTAGTGATAGTAGATGCATACTCTAAATGGCTAGAGGTAATTCCCATGACATCCACTACAACTGAGGCTGTCATCAAGCAGCTCAGAAAATTGTTTGTAACCCATGGGTTACCAGATGTCCTTGTCTCTGACAATGGCCCTCAATTCACATCTAACATTTTTGAATCCTTTCTAGCTCAACAGGGCATCAGACATGCCCTCACTGCCCCTGGGCACCCTTCGGCCAACGGCCGGGCTGAACGCATGGTACGCTTTACCAAAGAGAAGCTTCAGCAGCTGGGTCCTGGGGACATCACTGAGAAGCTTGAAAAACTTCTTAGTGTTCAACACATCACTCCTAGCCCATCAACTAACTTGTCCCCAGCAGAGTTGTTGATGGGCAGGAAACTTAGGTCTCCCCTTGACCGCCTTCATCCCACTTACGCACCCAACGCACCACTGGATTCCACTTCCAAAGTTCGTTCTTTTAGTGTGGGAGATTCTGTCTATGCTAGGAACCTTATAGGTGAACCTTTGTGGATTCCTGCTGAAATAACTCACATCACTGGCCCTCACTCTTACAGGGTACAAACGGAGGATGGCCTCCTCTGGAGCAGGCACATTGACCAACTTAGATCCAGGTTCCCTCAGGAACATCAACCCTGTCCCTCTCTAGGTCCCTCACCTGATGTTCCATCTAGGAGGAAAATCAGCAAACAGGAATCAACCCCATGTGTAAACAGCGACAGGAACCATCCCGAACCCTGTCACAAAGCCAAGATCCACTTAGAAGTGGAAGAGACATCACTACCTGACTTGGGTGTTGACATTGGAATGTGTAACATCTGGTTTCACAGTCACAGGAACACAAACAAACAAACAACCAAATAACATAAAACTTGAACCAAAAAGTTAGAAGTTAATGCACCTATCTGTATTGCTTAGGTCTGCACTGACTTTGCAAAAGGCTCAATTTGCATTCTGAAAACCTAACAGAAACCTATTTTGTAGCATTGCTGTTGTAATCAATGAGAATGAAATAAGAATTACAAAAGTCTTTGCAATTTTCCAAATGATTTAGGAATCCTTTATAAATCCTCCCCTTTTTTTTCATTGCAGGAAGGAAAATGTCTCTATGTCATTTTGGTGATGGCTATATATTGGTGCACCGAAGCTCTGCCTTTATCAGTGACTGCTCTTCTCCCTATAATTCTGTTTCCTTTCCTTGGAATTCTCCCAGCCAGCAAAGTATGTCCACAATACTTTTTAGACACCAACTTCCTCTTTTTGAGTGGCTTGACCATGGCAGCTGCCATTGAAGAGTGGAATCTGCACCGTAGAATTGCATTAAGAATCCTTATGTTAGTGGGAGTCCAACCAGCCAGGTAAGTAACTACAGAAACAACTAAAACTAGAGTTTAGTTGTGACCAAAATAAGAAAAGAAGGAGTGGACGAACATTGCACTTATCATGGTGATCTATCATATAGCAGAAATGCGTGGATCCCAGATACATATTATTTGTTATATTTATTTCCTATCTTTTCTCCAGGAACAAAAGACAGCATAAGTTGTCTCTGTTTCCACTGCCTTCCTCCCTCCAACAACAGTGCTGTGATATAGGTTGCACACAATCATGCAGTAACTTTGCCTGGCCTTTAACCCAGGTTTTATTAGTTCTAGCCTAACACCATTATACCACTTTTTGTGAACATGTCAAGTTTGGATTTAGTCAGGCTCTTTTGTACTTGTTGAGTTTTTTTTAAAATTACATTTATATCCCGCCCTTCTCCGAAGACTCAGGGCGGCTTACAATTTTTGGGATACAACCCAATGTGCTCAGCAGTAGCCTTCATTCCATTGTATATGCCTGCTTATTACTAAGCGGCATTTTTACCAAGTCAGCTTATTGCCCCCAACAATCTTGGGTCCTCACTTTACCTACCCCGAGAGGATGGAAGGCTGAGTCAACCTTGGGCCTGGTGGGATTCGAGCCTACAATAATTGCAGGCAGCTGGAACTTAAGTGCTAGGCATTTAGCAGCCTGCACCACCAAGGCCCTGGTTGGATGATGAATAGCAATAGCAATAGCACTTAGTCTTATATACCGCTTGATTGTGCTTTACAGCCCTCTCTAAGCAGTTTATAGAGTCAACATGCTGCCTCCAATAACTTAGGTCCTCATTTTACCGACCTCGGAAGGATGGAAGGCTGAGTCAACCTTGAGCCAACCAGGATCAAACTCCAGGCTATGGGCTGAGTTAGCCTGCAATACTGCATTCTAACCACTGTGCCACCATGGCTCCTGTAAATTTGTTTAAAAGGACTTCTATAGCATTTGCAAATAAGCTGGTATGGTATGGTATGGTGTAGTGTGGTGTGTGGTATGTGGTGTGGTGTGGTACGTGATGTGGTATGATATGATGTATGATATGGGATGGGATAATGTTATGTTATGTTATGTTATGTTATGTTATGCTTTGTTATGTTATGTTATGTTATGGTATGGTATGGTATGGTATGGTATGGCATGCCCTGACAGCTGTAGGTGGCTTCCCACATAAGAAAATACAATAAAAATAAACAGAACCACCTGAAAGACTATGATAATGTAGCCTTACAATAAAGTAGAATTACTTCATCTGATTGTGTCCCCTGGTTTACCTGGGAGAGCTGGCATCAGTCTTGCAAATCTGAAAGTACAGAATTCCCACCACCTCTTTTAACTGTTTGAGCCATAGGGTGGGTCCTTCCTAGGTTTCTTTCTCTGATCGCTAAGTCATTGGGAATTCCTGCCTCTCTTATCTGATTCTTTCCCAGGCAGCATCTCTTGCCCTCTTCCCCAAGATCACCCATATGTTCCCTTACATTTTGAGACTCAGATTTACTTCTTTGTGATTTCATTTAGAAGTATCTATGATTGTACCCCACTTACACTTACTTTGGAGTTACCTGGTAGAAAGAACTTCTAAGTAAACATCCCTAAAATTATACCATCAAACCAGGAGTGGGCTTCAAAAATTTTAGCAACAGGTTCTCTGCCTGATTGCTGGGTGGGTGTGGCCATGGTGGGTGTGCCCTAGCCAGCCTCCTGCACCATGGTGGGTGGGAACATTTTTGGCCTCCCTGGGCTCCAGAGGCTCTCTGGAAGCCGGAAACGGGCCCATTTCCGGCCTTCCTGAATTAGTGGGAGGGTTTTTGCCTTCCCCAAGCCTTCGCGCACACCTTGCACTTACCTGCATCCAAAATGGGCCACGTGGGGACTCCTGGGAGGGGTGGGGCAGGAACTGTACAGAATCTTAGCTAGAGGTTCTCCTGAACCCCTGCAAACCCCCAGCAGCCCACCCCTGCATTTAACTGTCCCCTGCCTCTGGAATATTCTCCCTTCAGATTTCAGGATGACTCTGGCCCTGTTGGCCTTTCACAAGGCTGCTAAGTCTTGGTTGTGTGCCCAGGCCTGGACCCCCAAGTTTGTTAAGGTCCCCATTTCCTAGTTGTAATAATATCCATAGTAACTACTTTATTTGGTGCCATATATATTTATTTTGTACAGTTTAGCTGGTTTCAATTATTATTATGTCATAAAACCTGTTTAACATATTCTATGGATGTAGCTGACACCTTGACAACAGGACAAGGTGTTTCTATTCTTGTAGGTTTCATTTTGTGCTGCATTTTAATTCTTGTAAATAAAGTCAGAGCGCCAGTCTGTTCAGGTGGTTAAAACATCAGACTAGAAACCAGCAGATTGTGAATTCTAGTCCTATCTGGCAAAAAGCCAGGTGGCTGAGCTTGGACCAGTCATTCTCTCTCAACCATGGGAATGAGACAATGGCAAACCACTCCAAAAATTATTGCCAAAAAACTTGCAGAGACTAGTGTAGGCAATTGCCAAGAGTCAGAAAGTAAAATAAAGGCATTTTTGAGTCAATCTCAGCTCCTGGTGACTACATGAATTGCTGCCAATACAAAAGTGCTTTGTCATTGCCTTCTTTTAGGATCCCCCGCCCCCAATTTTTCAACCTATTCAATCATCCTGTGGTTTTCGGTATCTTTATCCTGATATAAAGTGGGTCTGTCCTAGCTCAGGTTTTTTGAGATCAGCCAGTGTGGGCTAATGTTGACATTTGGTGGGTTTTTAATCTTTGTGGCTGGTTTTAAAATCCTTTTCCTGTTAATCCCTTATAATTTGTGTTGTGCTTTGGCTCAGTTTTGCTTACCCACAATCAGAACAGAGAGAAGGTGATCTTGATGGAGCGAATGAAGGCAGCAAGCAGATAAACATTGTGGAAGCCCAAATGTGGCAGAGGAGATCTGAAAATATCTCAGACAAACAATCTTTCATCTGCATTCACATGAACATAAAAAAGGAGGAGAAGCACATTCAGACTTGCAAGACTCTGTTGCAAGCCATTCTTAACAAAAGTAGTTTTAGGCATATCTGGCATCTGTTTCTGGGTCTGCCTATCTGGTAAGACTGATAGTAAGGCACCAAATTGGTATGTGCTGGTAGGTGATATTGCACTGTACTGATTAATCTAGAATGATGTCACCATGGAATTTTCTCAACTGAAAAAAAAAGATTCTATAAGATCCTGAATTTTAGTTTCTCTTCTCTTCTCTTCTCCTCTCCCCTCCCCTCTCTTCCTCCCTCCCTTCCCCCCCTTCTCTTTTTTCAGACTCATTTTAGGCATGATGCTAACAACTTCCTTCTTGTCCATGTGGTTGAGTAACACAGCCTCTACTGCTATGATGCTACCAATTGCATTGGCTGTTTTAAAAAGTCTTTTTGGAGATAAGGAAACATCTAATGATTGCAATAGGGTAAAAGAAGAAAATAAAGGTAAGTCTGAAACATCTAATGATTGCAATAGGGTAAAAGTAGAAAATAAAGGTAAGTCTGATTGACCCAACCCTGTTCATTTTTGGCATGTATGTGTAAATGATATGTGTATATGTGTGTGTATGATATGTATATGTATGTGTATGTGTGAGTGTATGATATGTATATGTACATATGCAAGGGGGTGCAGTGGCTCAGAGGTTAAAGGCACTGAACTTGTCAGCTGGAGAGCTAGCAGCCCAGGTTTGGCCCAAGAGCCAGGGGTGGGATTCTACCGGTTCTGTTCACTTCTGTAGAACTGGTTGCTCTGAAAAGCAGCAAACAGAGAGCATGCATAGAACCAGTTCTATATCTGCTGCTGTTTTGGCCACCCGCCTGGGCTCTTACCTGACCTTTATTTCCTGTGTTTTCAACTGCAGCTGCTTTGCGTGACATAGCTGAGGTTGAAAAAGCAGGAAAAAAGTGCTTTTTCAACTGCTGCGCACCTGCGCGCAGTGCTGCTCAGCTGTCCAGGCAGCTAGATGATGGCAATATACATGCACGCGCGCAAAATGTAAAATCACCGAACCAGTAGCTATGCAACAAGATGAATTCCTGTTACCTGCCCCAGCTCCTGCCCACCTAGCAGTTCAAAATCATGCAATTGCAGGTAGATTAATAGGTATCACTTCAATGGGAAGTTAACAGCATTCCATGCATCTTTGGCCACATGACCATGGAAATTGTCTTCAGACAACTCTGGCTCCCTCGGTCAAGAAATGGAGATGAGCACCGTGCCTGAGAGTAGGACATGACTGACAAGTTAATCCTTATCTTTATATGTATATGCATATTAGTTCCCATGGTGCTGCAACAAGGAATAAGAAGGACAGCAGGTCTACAGATATACACAGTATTCAAAGCTGCATTTTCCTATACTCTAGCAAGGGTAACTTGTATAGGAAAATGTTTCTTCTGAGTACAAGAATACGAATTGAAGAAACGATCTGATTTAAACTGTACCTGAGCACAAGCAGGTCAGTGCTACTCAAATTGCTTGGATGGACAGTATATTTTATACTTTTTGAAAAGTATATAAAAAAGTATGTCTACAGACATGAGAGGTAGAGTGGACGGAGACTGCCAGATTTCAGAAATATCAATATAAACATTTTATGACTTACAATTCAAGTTATTTTTTAAAGAATTATTGGAATAATAATAATGATGATGATAAAAATGATTATAAAGAATGATTATAAATTACTATTGCATGAATTACAATAGTAATGTTCTAGTTACTATCCAAAAAAGAGTACTCAAGATGGCTACAATACCAGCAATGTAAAAACCAATGACTCAAAAATAATACATAAAATAACAATTATAGCTAATGACTATATTTTTTAATATTTAATAATGTAAGTTTAAGAGTTTAATCTTCATATACTGCTTAAAAGCAGTGAGAAGGGTGATTAGTCAAGGTTTTGGAGGTTATGAGCTGCACAGTTTGGGAGGAACAACAGAGAATGTTAAAAGGGGTGGGGGGGTTTCAATTTAATTTCCTTTATTGTCAGAGTACAACATGTGTACAATGAGATTAGTTGAGCCTCCCTTCATGCACCCCCTCCATCACAACTCACAGTGAAGACAGAAGTCCCTAACCCAGTCCCAATCTTATTGCATCATATGACTGTTGAACAATGTGCTGGCCCTGCAAGTCTATCATACTACGTTGACATGAAGTTATGTTCTGTTCAGGAGTCTGACAGCCCATGGGTAGAAACTGTTCTTCAGCCTGTTGGTGAGGCTGGCTATGCTTCTATATCTCCTACCCGATGGTAGGAGAGTGAAGAAGTGCTGACCAGGGTATGAGTTGTCCCTGAGAATTTTTCTCAGTCTTCTAAGGCAGCGAGCCCTAGCAATGTCATCTAGTAGTATCAGGGAACAGCCCACAATGTTTTGTGCTGAGCTCACCATCCTCTGTAATGTCTTTCTATCTGTGGCTGTCAAGCCAGCGTATCACACCGTAATGCAATATGAGAGGACGCTTTCTATAGTGGACCGGTAAAAGGACCGGTTGTTGTTCCACTTTGTTCTTTTGCAAGACCCTGAGGAAATGGAGTCTTTGTTGGGCCTTTCTGACCTCTTGGGTTGTGTTGATTTTCCAGGTAAGATCTTCACTGAGGTAGACTCCCAGGAACTTAAAGGAGGAAACTCTCTCCACACAGCCCCCCTCGACGTAAAGTGGGGCAGGTTCCTCTCTCTTCTTCCGGAAGTCATTGCCGAGTCATGCCTACCACACATTGTTTTTACACTATTCACAACCCCTCATCCCTTCCTGTGGATGCCCTATTTCAGGTTGCTATGTCCTTCTACATTTGTAGCTCTCAGTCTTAAACACCTTAAACTGAGTTTGGATAATGGCTGGTAATCAGCCGAGATTTTTCAATATGGGTATGATGGGTTTATGGTATTTTCTACATGGTAGCAAATTAGCTAGCTCACTGTTTGCTAACTAAAGCTTTTTGTTATTCTTCAAGGATAGTCTCAAACAGAGTTCTGTGCTACCAAGGCATGGATAACTGTGGCCAGATCCAACCACCTTGGGTTCACTTGTATCTAAGACAATCCTTCCTGGCATCACCACCCTCAGTAGATCTAAAATAGCCAAGGACAAGAAGTTCTTGATTACAGACCTGCTGTCCCAGAAAACATAATCCTTTTCCTAATAGTTTGAACAAACTCAAAAGCTAGATTGTATCAACATTTGCCCAGTCTGAGACATACATTTTTGTACTGAGGAATGGAAAATGCATCCACGGTATATTATTGTTTTAATTCCTTCCCTGTTGTTCTAGTCAAGAGCTGAGACACCATTTTATTGCTTAAATAAGAAAGAATGCCAAAGAATAGTGAAGTATAAAACATGACAGTGCAAAAGTCACAGGTTCACTGAGCAGTAAAGACACATACTTTCAACAGCAGAGTGAGCAGGTTCATAGACTTTGTCCACCTTGTGCTTTTCTGTAATATCCTGTCTGTCCCAACATGAAGAAAGAAGTAAAAGACAATGACAGTTCCAAGTGGAAAAGTTTATACAAGATTTAGGGGCAAAAGAGCACAAGTTCTGTTATAATCAAGACTCAACAGGGTATTTTAATCCCTAGTGATCCTAATCCTGGCCCTCTGCAAAAAAATGTATTAATAAGATTCTAATAAATACGAAGACAAACATTTCACTGAGGTACTATATCAATAAGTACATTTTTCTAAAAAAAAAGACAATGAAGTTAAAGATGATTTTTGTTAATTATGAATCTTGAAAAACCCCAGTAAGATGAATAAAATAAATATGGTGCCATCAGAGGTAAAAGTTTCCAGGGAGCTTGGAAATAGATATAGAATATGCAGCTGCTATATCTGCTACATCTGCTACAGTAGATATGCAATTGCAAGTAGATTTATTGTTCCTTTAAAAAAAGGCCAAAACAAACAGTAATGTAATATTTGTAGTATCCTCGGTGCTCTCTGAGCTTAGTGGTATGATACATCAAAGCAAAAAGCAATCAAATCATATTCTGAGCCAGTATAATTTTGAACCCTCTTATCATGCCATGATTGCCATTTGGTACTCAGCAAACTTTTAAATTCACCTCAGAGCCTCAAAAAAAAATCAAAAAGTAATATTCCATGCAGCATAGTGAGACCAGCAACTCTGCTTCTACAAATGGCAGAGATCAGTTAAAATGTATATGGTTTAAGAGGTGATTACATAAATTCATGGAGCACTAAAGTATGAAACTATTAATTCAGGATGGCTGTATTTTATTTCTAGTATAAGCAATATAGTTTAGTAGTAAAATGTGTATGTGTGCGTGTGTGTGTGTCTGCAATGATTCTATTGAGATCAGAACAGCACATTCTCTTAGAACCAGGTCAATATATTTCAGGTTCTCTCTTTTTTAAAATGCAATAATTGCAGTAAATATTAATATTTATTTCAGTATAGACTGAGATGAATTTTATGAATGTCCAGAAGCAAATATGCATTTTCTCCATTTTTTTGAAAAGCAGATATCAAAGAAGACCACTTTTGATAATGGTAGGAATCAATGCAAGTCACATACACTGTATGCAAATCTAACGAATATGATAACAATATGAATATACTTCAAGAATCATTTTTCGGTTCTGTGTAAAAACTCTTTTGAAATATTTATTTTTTTAGGTTCAGTACATCAGAACAAACTTCACATGGTGCCAACTGAGATGCAGCTTCTGTCAAATGCTAACGAGTAAGTTGCTATTGAAAAGGAAGGCACTATCTATATGAAATATCAAATTGCTTACTTGGCAGTCATCTCCAAGGCATATATTCCCTTTTTTATAGAAAATAATCTTCCATGTCTTGCTATATTTTGTAAGATTTGGGCAACTGGTGAGATGGGAATTTCTTATTTTCTTACTAGGGAAAGACATTTTGTAAACAAGGGACAGATGGTGGCCTAGAGGTAGAGCCCTCGCCTCACAATGAGGAGGCTGTGAGTTCGACCCTAGGTAGAGGCTTATATTTGGAATAGACTCTCCTGCTCGAGCAGGGGGTTGGACTAGATGGCCTCCAAGGTCCCTTCCAACTCTATGTTCTATGAACCTTCACAACTGAGAAACAAGCACAGATTTTGATGCAAAAAGATGGTAAGAAGACACCTAGGATTTGGATCTGGGATGAATTTATAGAGCGGGTAGGATTCCATGCTGCTATATGGAAAAGATCTTTCTATATATGTTTTTGTAATTCTGTGCAACAAATCTACTGATCTGACCTTATAGCACACCCATCCTCATTAGTAGCATTTCTAGATACAGCTTGCAGATCGCAGTTCCCACAATTCTCAACATCACCAGGATTCTGGGCATTATTCCATATAACTGGATGATCTGTTTTGAGAAATCTGGAAAGAGAATTTGGGGGGGGAGGGTGTCTGCTTTCTTCCATTTTCCTTTGATAGGGTTGCAAGGAGAAAACCATCTGCTTCCATTCTCAAGGAGCTGTTGTTTATCAGGATGTTCTCCTAACCAAGATTAATTATGGTTAGTTTTAGTACTGGTTTAGCTTTACAAGTAAAGATTAAAAATGTTTGTATCTACTCTTGGCTTGCTTAAGCGGTGCCTGGGGAATCTTTTAGTTTTCTAAAAAAATAGATGCAGTTTAGTGTCTCCATAATTCCCATCATCCCACTAGTTTGAATACTGCTAAAGAGATTTTTCTTTTCTTCATATGGAATTCAATCAGTAGGAAGGGAGACTGCTGTAATAGTACTATTTTTTTCCTGTCAATTACCTGTCAGGATACCAAGTATAATTATAATGGTGGAATAGCATCATGCCACAGTCATTCTTGTTTGTCTGATTGGAATAAAATGCTTCTGCATTGGGGAAAATCATTTTGTTGGGAAAGTGAAGACACACTGCAATGCAATGTTGGCAACTGTTGCCACTATAGTGGCCCCCAGAGCTGAAAAGATTGTGTTACTTTGATTAAATTTTTAGTTCAAATCAACTACAGTTGATACAATCATTAAGAACAAGAGTGTAATTATTTGGAAATGGAAGCAAAACTTACTTTTTTGCTATGCCAGTATAAGAAAATGGAAAGGAAAGCAGTTTCACACATGTATGGTTAAATAAATAAATAGTGATTTTACACAAAATCCAACAAGGGCATTATTCAATAAGGCTACATATAATAAGGATATTGGGCATCTCCAGATTGAGTTGGGAAAGATCCCTTCCTAAAAACCTGAGAAGGTTCTGCAAATCAGCGCTGATTGTGTTGGACAAATGCACCTAGTCTATTGTTCACCTACGATTCAACTATGCCTATGCCTAGTCTGTGTATATGAGACTTCTGTTCCTTCTGGCAAACATTCTTTGCTCTTAGGCAAGGAGTCATTTATTTATTTTTACAGTAAATGTTAAAGATTGAACCTTGAGCCCTCTGCAAGTTAAGTGCATGTTCTGACACCAGGTTTATGGTCCACCAAGTTAACTTTTCTCCTTTTGTCTTTAAAGGAAACAAACATCCAGAATTTAAGTATTGTTCGTACTTGCATTAAAGATAAAAAACAAAGGCTTGTCATGCAGGAGAAAGAAAAGTTGTGTCTGCTGAATTTTCATCTTTTACATACTTTAAAAGCAGGGATGGGCAAAATGGGGGAAAAACCTTAGTTTAAGTTTTCTTGTTCATATGTAATAGCTTCAACCACTTTACATTATAATGTCACCCTTCCAAAAATACTGAGCATGCCCCATAGTCAGCAGTCACATTCCATCTCTGTATTAAATGTAGAACGGTTCTATTTTTTTTACTTTTCATCTCTTTTAAAGATAGTCACAATCTTAAACAAAAAAATATTAAAATGAATTAAAAGATTGGGTGTCACTGATGCAATTTCTTGCTGCTTCAAACCTAATCCAACCTGAACCCATAGAGGTCTTACTTTCCTGCAGAAGAATTAACCTTATTATGTATGGAATATTATATATTCTGTACAGAATGTACAAATTGCTCCAAATATCCCTCTCTAAAGGTAACAGTTGACTTACAAGCAAAAACTTATTTCAAATGCTATATTTTTATTTGGAATGTTTTGAAGGAAAGATACGATTGAAGAGAAAGAAGTCACAGTTGACATTTCCTTGGATGTAATGAAGGAAGAACAAGACAAGACAAATGTATGGAAAGCATTTCTGATTTCCATCCCTTATGCTGCTAGTATTGGTGGAACAGCAACACTGACTGGGACAGCCCCAAATCTCATTCTTTCAGGACAGTTAAAGAGGTACAGTTTTTGTCAGAGTTTGGCATCTGATATTTGTAGAAAACTAACAATACGCGCAACAATAATAGGAAACCTTCAGATACTGGCCAGGTTCACACAATGCACAATGTGATTTTTTGATATTGGCTTGTTATATGATGTGAATCCAGTCACCATATTTTGTGACCACAAATGAGTGAACCAACTTATTGTGACCTATTTTAAAATGTTTATTAAGTACGGCATAGATTAATGCAATCTATGAAATCAGCATCAGGAATTACAGGGTTAGGACTGTTGAGTAGGATTTTCCTAGAGAATGTGAAAAAAAAATCAGATAATCTTGGCTAATCTTTTATTCAACTGCATTTTATAAATTGGTTTTGGAAGGTTGCAAGACATATTGTGTTAGTTATTTATTTCTTATTTCAAATGTATTCAAAAACATTTTCTCCACTTTGTATTAATTGGTCTTTTTCTTTCTCTTAGTTATTTTCCAGGATGTGATGTTGTGAACTTTGGCTCTTGGTTTGTGTTTGCCTTTCCCTTAATGCTGCTTTTCCTTTTTCTTGGATGGCTCTGGATATGCTGCCTTTATGGATGCATTAGCTTAAGGTATTTTTACATCAGAATTATATGCATAATTTGAATTTGTTTTTATTTGCTATTCCAATAAAACTGAGTGTTCATCCAAAAGCTGGAATGAGGGACACCTTTAAGTTGAATGTATTATTAACCTCTTTTCATTGATATAATTTTCTGTGATGAAAAAATCATTTTTGTTTAAACGATGGGGTTTGTTTCCTTTGCTCCTAAACATGCTGACTTTTAAAGCTGGAAATTTCCAGTAGACACAAAAGATACATAGCAAGATATTGCAATTGGGAAATGGAAGTTGTAGAGATGTTTCTAATCCTGGATGAGTTCTCAGTTCTTTCTACACTTATTCTTCCATCATGATAAAAATTCTGAAACTGATGTTGACAGTTTTGATGTGAGCTGCAGGGAGCTTCAGTAATTTGCTATAATGTGTAGGGTTCAGAGACTAGTATTTTTTAAAAAACTTGAATATTCAATAACTAGAAGAAATGTTCCATTCTTGTAGTTATTGGTTTTTTTTAAAATGTATTGTGATGACAGTAGATATTCATATCTTATGAAAGTAAAAAGCTTGTGGGTTTTTCCTTCTTTCAAGCTTCAGTGGTTTTTGCAGAATTAGAGTTAAAGTATATTCCTGGATATTTGGACCAGGGCATGTTACATTTTACAAGGATTAAACTTCAGTGATTTCATTACACAGTGTGTTAATTGGTAACTGTTTTATTGTAAACCTTTTGTAATCTGGGTACTTACAACATCCTCGTCGCATCTCCACTGATACCTTCTTCATTTACTTTCAGATTGAAGGCATTTCTAAGGAATTCAGAGTCATTTCAAAAGAATATTTTCTAAACTTTAAAGATAATCATTATAACAGTAATCTGTCCATAGCACTGGATAAGATGACTGAGCTTGTTCATAGTAGTTTTTAATTTGGTTTTCTTGACAGTTTATTTTTCTTACGTTAACTGCTTTCAGTGCCAAGATGAGGTGATGAAGATTATGATAATGCAATATCTGTATTTTAATTAATACTGTATGTAAAATAATCTGTGTTATAAGATAATGTAATTTGACATTCACATATTCTTTCCCCAGAGTTTTTTTCTTTTTAATACATTTACAGACATTTCTAACATTCTGTTTTCACTTTGTCATTATGGAGTTCTGAGTGTAGATTAATGAGAAAAAAAATGAATTTCAACAACTGTAGAATGAGGCTGTAGCAAAACAAAAATGACAAAGGTGAAGCCAGGGGTCTGAATACTTTCTGTAACTAGACTAGCTGGAAACTGTGAGAAATCCCTTTGAAATAGAGCAACTTTGTGATAAAGTGAGAAATCTAATCTAAAATAAGAAGTCCTTCAATGCACAGAGATAATACATACAGTAGCTGCAGAAGATTGGAAATTTGTGAATGTACTTTTTATAGTTTTTTTTTAAAATTACATTTATATGCCGCCCTTCTCCGGAGACTCAGGGCAGCTTACAATTTTTGGGATACAACCCAGTGTGCTCAGCAATAGCCTTCATTCCATTGTATATGCCTGCTTATTACTAAGCGGCATTTTTACAAGGTCAGCTAATTGCCCCCAACAATCTTGGGTCCTCAATTTACCTACCCCGAGAGGATGGAAGGCTGAGTCAACCTTGAGCCTGGTGGGATTCGAGCCTACAGCAGTTGTAGGCAGCTGGAACTTAAGTGCAGGCAATTAACAGCCTGAGCCACCAAGGCCCTTACAAGTACATTCTTTTTACAACTTTTTACAACAAGTACATTCTTTTTACAACTGAGGAGGCTGATTCTTTATTGTTTTTTGCATATACAAGTATTTTTCTCTGCTTACTGATAGGAGAAAAGAAAAATGTTTGGTTATTTTACTAACTAAAAATACAAAAATCATGAATTTCTTACAATGTACCTGGAATAGTTCTCAACATGATAACTACTTAAATTCCATTCTCATATTGTTTTAAAGAACATTTTGTTTACTACATTTTGTGGATCTCAATAATTTCCACCCATGTTATAAACATTATTTTTAACTCTTTCCAGTTTTATAATTGACATTTGTCAAAAATGCCAAAATGAACATTCTCAATAAAAGATCACATGTACCTACACATGTATGTCTAGGCAGACAAATCTAGATATTGCATCTTCTTTATAGTGGCACTTTCTTTAGAATTCTTTCTCAGAAACAGGACTTCATAAGTATTAAACCTTTAAAAAAGTCATTTGGCTGCTAAAATAGTGAATATATATATATTCACTATGCTGAATATAGCCAGTCCATTATATGTAAATAGTTTATTTTCATGGCATGACAAAATTCAAAATTTATTCAAAAGTATCTCTTAGACATATAACCTATTTTCTCTAAAGTTAAAACAATTTTAAAAATGTTAACAAATAATCAACCAAAACTTTAAAATCACAAAAATCAGAAAATAGAATCGTATTAATCAACAGCAGTGTGAATTCTTTTCTGCAAGCCAGGATCTTACAATAAATATTGTGGAAGATCTGGGAGAAATATTGGCTACACAACTTAAACTGAACAACGTTTTTCACCTTTTCCAATTATCAGAGATTGCAAAAAGAAGAAATCGAACATAAGAGCTGAAGCAGAAGGCAGAGCTCGGGCAGTTATAATTAAAGACTATGAGAAACTGGGACCAATAAAGTAAGTCACAATGAGAATAACAAACATCACAAAGAAGAAGATGAAATTATTAGGAAAGGACATGAGATATCAAATATATGCATTATAATGGTAACATTTCTATTCAGTCACATTTAACATCTGAGGTATCTGCAGATTTTGGTCAAAAAGTTATGGTAGTGGTTGAGATGATGCAGTGGAAGCCCTGTCTATTTTTTACGTGCAATATGTGTTTAAAGGTCTTTGTTTATGATTGTACATCTAGGTCAGAACTAAGGACTCTAGAATCAATTTAATTCTAATGTCAGTACTGTACAGGATTTTTCATAAATTTCAGTACGGGATTTTTCATAAATTTCAGATTTCAACGTATGTCAACAGCTTAAGGAAAATCACAGTAGCAATAAGAATGTTCATGAAATACACATTCTCCTATGGCTTTTTTTGTTTCTATTTTAATGTCTTCTTTTCATTGATCAAGAATGCTTAGTTGGAGCCATGCTTTGAAAGCAGATTTCAAATGACAGAATCAGTTTGAAATATTGTAGCTGTTGTTGTGTTTAATTATCTCTGCTAAATTATTTAGATAAGGAGTGAGCTAATTCTTTAATTAGCTACTCTTCTGAGTTTTGAAAATTTGTAGTTCAGGCACTCAAGAATGATCCTACAGAGCAATAAATGATATCCTTCATGAATTATCACAAAAGCTAGAAAATTTCAGCCCACATAATTAGAGGGCTGTTCTATAAATTATTTATGGAGACCATTGCTTTCACTTTTCTTCTTAATAAGGTAGTTAGCTCAGTTTCAGTTGTTGTATATTGTACCTATATTTTTATATTCCCAAATAGAACAATAAAAGGGCCATTTTCAGAAAAAGCCAGAAAACATTTTTAATTTGTTCACTTTCCTCAGATTTTTGTTATTTTTGTGTTATACTTTTACCTTTTTAAACCTGACTTTTAAAAATCTACGTATAGACATTGCATAGATACTTCAAAATAAGGTAGGAAAGATTGCCTGAAAAGATGCTTATAAGATTTCATCATTAAGGGATGGTTATGCAAAAATTAGTCTCCCACTCCACCGTTCAAGTGATTATACATCAGGAACCTGCAAAGTGTCACTGTAAAAATCAAAGGCTTTTTACTGTTTAAGAATATAAAAACTCTATTAAACCAGTCCTTGCCAATTTGATTAGCAATTCCAGATTTCTTTGAAATGGCTTCTGTTTCTTGTTCTTTCCTTAAATCTATTGATGGTTTTCTGCTTTTATTTATTTATTTGCTTTTGATGCTTTGGTTGCCTTTAGAGTGCTTTTTGATGCTATGGTTGTTTAGTAATGAATCTCCTTTTAAATACTCGTTATGAAATAGCTTTCATTCTGCCCCCTTCTCAACATCCAAAGGCTGAGATTTTAACTGATTAAATTATTAAATTAGACTTTTAGTACACAGTGTTGTATTTAATGTAACCAAATTAAATATAAATTGTTTTCACATTCCTGGAAAACAATGCACATATGGAACAAACAATGCCTACTTCTGATTCTGACTATTAAATGCTATACTCTTGTGTGAGTTGTGAAACATAGTCTCCACGTATACAAAATCTATTTATTGAAGAACAAAGTTCACCTTTTGGAGTACTATCATCAGCCATTGATGTATAAATCACAAAGCATTTGAAAATATAGGTAAAAATGTACACACAAAAATGCACTGATGATTTAATGCACCAAACTTATCTCTACCTGCCAATTTATCAGTTCTCACTGTCTAGCCAGAGAATAAGTCTTCCAACCCATTCTTAAAATATGGGCAGGCTCATACACTGACATTTTTAAAGCTCAAGAACATCACTTTGAATTGTGAATGGAAGCAATAAGCCACCAATGTAATCAATACAAGATTATCTTTATCACCACAACCATATTTGTACTGTATTCCATATCTATTGTAATCTTTGAACTATCTTCAGGGGCAGTCTCATGCAAAACACATGACAATCATTTAATGTGAATATAACCAAGGTATGCGACATCATGACAAACATATTTCAGATATAAATATAGGCAAGACTCAGTTGAGCTTCATAGACATTCATTCATATGTCTTGCCAATAGTATGGAAGTAGGTTGCTGATGCCTTCTTCTGGAATGTTTTTTACTTCCTAATCTTGTCTAGACAGTCATATATAGTGTTTCTCAGTGATCACTCATTTAAATGCTACCCAAGCCTGGCTCTGCTTATGTTTTTACAATCAGCCCTGACCAGCTGCTGCTGCTGCTGTCTACTCAAGACTTTCCAGATATACATTAGCCATTTCAGACATTAGTTCCTCAAATAGAATGAAAGTGTGTAAGAAGAAAATTCATGTTCATTTATACCAATATTCATTTATTTGAATGTCTGGATATAGCTTATATCCATGCTTATGTACAATCAAGATTCAAATAAGAAGGTGTAGTGGCTCTTGGCAATTAAATGGGGAAATTGCTGCAGGTTTCTTGGCAGCATTTGTGGAAGTGATTTTCCACTGCCTTCTCCTTATAACTAGGAGAAAGTGACTGGCCAAAATCACACAGTTGGCTTCATGCTTTAAGCAAGATAAGAGCTCAGATTGACCCATGCCTAGTCCAATAAACAAAACTGACTCTTGCTCTATGACATGTGCTACATAACATATGAAAAACTTTCAGAGTTATATTCGTTTTATGTTTATCCTGCTTTTTGTTGCCTTTCACATAAAAAACACCTTAAATAATTTGTTCTTCTTCATATTTCCTACCATCTGCTATTTCTAACTGAACTTAAACTTCAGGCAAATATTTAAGTTAAGTGCTTAACTTAATTTTATTCCAATACAGGTTTGCAGAGCAGGCAGTATTTGTTCTCTTCTGTTTATTTGCCATCTTGCTATTCTCCAGAGATCCAAAATTCATCACAGGTTGGGCAAGCTTATTCAAACCAGGGTAAGTTTTTGCTTTTAGTTTATTAAAACTCATTCAGGTAAATAGGAGATTTAGGAATTCTATCCAATATTGAATGGAAAATTTAATCCAGTGTTCATATATTTCTTGAAAAAGTCACTCTAACTTGACTTTAACAACAATAACAATAACAACAATTTTGTTGTAAAATATCTATCAGATTAATGTAGCTGTGTTTAAAAAGTGAGAACATGCTTCCAATTTTCAAGAATACATAGAAAACTCATGCTCTTTCCTTCTGATAACACTGTTTATAAACTTTATTGTGGCTGAATTGTATAATCCACTGATTTCTCAATTTGCTTCAAAGACAGCATGTATTGCATTTTAAATCTTTTTTTTCTACATTTAAATTTTGATAATGTTTTAGTTGAAATTCCCAGATTTGCCTTCTTAGCTGTGTCTGTTGCAGAAAGATGGGAATTATATCTCATAGGGCATCATGTTAGTGAAAACTCATATTTCATGTATCAGAGGAAAAGATCATAAGTTTTTCTTTTCTTATTTCCTCTTAGATAATGGTTCTATTGTAGGACACATACTTTACATGGAAATTAAACATCTAATATATCCAATTAAATATCTAGAGTATTTAATTGTCTAGAAGTTTGAAGGACTTTTACTTAACGTCTCAGAGCAAACATTGACAAACTTCTAAGGACCACAGTTAATATTTGTAGGGAGGGTGTTTGAATTTTCATCATGCACTTGGACAGGGCCAAGATTTGGATGTTCACCTTTGCGGAAGGTGTTAATTATTTTTTAATCTTGCTCTTTTAAAAGATGTGCTAAGCCTAAGTCAGAGGTCCTACTTTATCCCTGTGTTGAAACAGCTGCTTTGTTGCATTTACTTTTTAAATCCAGATCAAAACCCAGTGGGGGGTTTAAATGTCCTACATCCACATTACTTTCAGGATCACCTATCACTACAGTCCATCCTATTCTTCCAGGTCTTCAACAAGTTATCTTCATCAGGTCCCCTCCTGGATATACAATATCTGTTTCTGAAATTATTTGGCCTGTAGCTGGTGAAAGTCTCTTCATTTTAGAATATGATTATTTCAGTTATTGTACCCTATAATTTGTCAATTATCAATAATCACTCAATGATTAAAGACTAGTCTTGATTTTAAAAAAATAAAGGCTACTTCTCATGCTTTCTCCAATTTGCAATTTTAAGTTACAATTCATTTTCTAATTTAGGGCAGTAATTTCCAGGGTTTTAAAAAAATAATTATAAACTGTAAATGTTCATGAAACCTGATATAAAAACTTATTCTTTGATAAAATCTTACGTAAGATCCTCTTTCCATTTCTATTAGATTTGTCTCAGATGCAGTTACTGGGATGACAATAGTGACAATACTGTTCTTCTTCCCAGCGAAAAAGCCATCTCTTAAATGGTGGTTTGATCTAAAAGGTAAACTGCTGATTTATCAAAGTTTGTTCTCAGGTCTCACATTTTTGAATTCTCTCTAGAGTGTATTGTAACACTGGTTTCCACAGCCTATAGAAAAGGTTGATCGATAGGTTTCTCTCTTTTAATTCATTTATCCTATGTAGGCTTAAAAACATTCATTTAGGCAAAGAGGGACAAGGGAAAACACTTATTGATATTAGGACTGTGCCTCACTTTGGACTGGAAAGGAAATGGGTACCTTGGAGTGCATAGAGACTTTCACGTAGTAACTTTCAGCGAACAGCTATCTTTCCCCAAGACCACATGGTTGCCTTTTATAATGTGATCCCAGGAAATAAAACCTCATTTGGATTAGAGATACAGGCAGATGTTAGGCATACCTGAGCTTGCTTGCTCTAAAGAATCTTAACGAAGGAAGAATAATGAAGATCCAGAAGAGGTGACTATCAGTTGTCAGTGGGTTCACTAATAATGTGTTCTGTCAGGTGCCAACATCCCTGTACACCATAAGGCACCAAGTTCTCTGCTCTCTTCAGCACAGACTGTGGAAAATAATAGAAGCAATGGCTTTTGAAGATCCTCGCTTTAATTCCCCAAATATAATTGTTTGCTTTCCCATGCCTTTCTTTCCAATAGCACCTGTTCTAGTGAAGTATATAGACTGATTAATTTACAGACATTTGGATAATTAATAGAGAGACAGTGGTGCAGAAAATTATGTGACTTGGCAAACTTTGTCCTCAGTATAAGGGAGAATTGTAGTGTGGAAAGTTAGCATCCACCCCTCTCCTAGAAGAATGAAATATTTTGAGAAATATTAAAAAGGCAAAATCTTACATTCCTCTGGATGCGAAATGGAGAAACATGCTCTTGGAAAGCAGCTCCCACCTTCCATAATAACCCCCAGCAGATGTCAGCACTTAAAAGATAAATAGATAGATAGCTCTATTCATAAGCAAATAGCCCACACTCAAGATCCAAACCAGGACAAAGGCATTAAGCCATAATAGGAATTGCCCAACACCCTTTCAGAACACAAGTTTCTTCACTGAATCATCTCAGAGGCAAACTTCAACCAACCTGGGAGCTCAGACAACTTACAGAGCCAGCTATGACCCCTACATAACCCCTACAACAGCCAGTAGAATACATATTCTTGCACAGGAAGAGGAAGTTCAAGAGAAAAAACCCAAGAGAAGGTATAAAAACCCCTGACTCTCAACTCCATGTGGTCAGCTGCACCAGTGCCATGGACTTGGTGGTTCTGCTTCATCATTAAACCATCTTTCCAATCAGCCTCCATATTTCCAGTGTCTTTCTCCTGGCTTGGAACTGAACCAGATGGATATTTCTCCCAACAGTAGTAATGACACAAAACAGCCATTTCAGTTGTTTTATGAGATGGATATAAATTGAACAAATAAATACACAAATACATAAATGTGCTTACTTTAGTAATAAGAATTGACTTAGGTAACAGGATGCCTTCCCAGGCAAAAATCAATTTATAAACCTTTACTGATAAAGTTTGGATTATTTGTTGCCGTAAGTGTAATGTTTGCACTGTGAGTAGAAAATTAACCCTCTTGTTCCGAAGTGCGAATTATTTTTTAAAATGCCCACTGAGTGTGCATTAGATTTTTTAAAATACTTTTTTATTTGAAGCATCAAGTTCAAAACCTCAAATAGCAAATAAGTAGAAAGCAAATGATAAAAGCAAAAGCCAAAAAAAGTGATTTCAAATTCAAATGTAAAAATGTTGCTCATATATATTCAATATTTCTACTCTGATATTTGTATAGACAAAGGTTACCAGATAAATATTGAAGTTACAGTATATCTGCACACTGCACCCTAAATATACAGTACTTGACTAAAAGGATAAGATTACAGATTGAATTAGTTTGATTTTTCCATATATATTTTTTGCAACAAGTGACGAATCACATTTACTGGAAGAAGTGTATTTATTTATGTATTATTCATGCTTTGTTTGACCAGAAATTGCAATATGGTAGATTTTCTGATCCATGTTTTGCATAAGCTGAAGTTGTTTCAATAAAATATGCTCTTAGATATCATAGTGATATAAGACAGGTTTATCTATCTGGTATCCTCCTTGCATTATTGCTCCTTGTTTCTAGTCAAAATGGCCAATGACTGACTAAGCTGATTGAATGGGTGTTGATTATGGAAATCATAGCCCATCATATTTGGAATGCAACAGTGTGGCGGTTTAAAGAATGAATTAAATGATATATTTCTATTTTCTTTCACCTCTGGAGCTTTTTAGGCCCAATCCATATACTTCTTTTCAGTGTTTTTGTAAATCAGAAATGCTGGTGTTAACATTACCATTTATATTATGCTGAAAAGCCCTGTCCTCCCAAGCATTTGTATCAAATCCATTTCTGGTTCATCGGTCTGTGAAATTTTGATTTACGTGCCTACATCTTATACATAGAATATCATAAATGGATTTATTTAATGGAAGATGGTTCAGGACACAAGAGACGCCCATTATAATAGGATAGTAATTCATAGTTTAGCATCACAAACTCAGCTCGTATGACCCTTCCCCTCCTCCCCTGGCATAGCCATGAGAATTCCAGAGGATTTGCTCTTATATTTGCTTAGACACTGTTTATCATGTTGCCTCAACTAGGAAATCATAGTTAATATTAACTAGTTTATTTGAAAGTAGCCAGCTTGAGGCTTCGCAAAAGACACAAAAACATCTGCATGTATTATGGATTTGGAGAAGGGCAAAAGACTGTCAGCTCAGTTTTATCTAGGCTCATTCACATCATGCTAAGATATTATTTAGAGCAGGGGTCCCCAATCCTGGGTCTGTGGACCAGCACTGGGCTACAGCATGCCAGAAACCGGGCTGCACAAACGAGTGAAGCTCCATCCACAGGATGCAAGCAGCATGCAAAACCACGCCCCATCTGGTTCACAGAAAAACCTCTCTCCACGGAACCGGTCCCTGGTGCCTATCATTATCCGTAGGCTGACTGGTTAAGGATGCTGGGATTTGTACTCCCAACACATCTGGATAATCCCAACACATCTGGAGGTTCTAGGTTGGGAAGGCTACTGTAGACTGTATTGCTAATTTCTGTCTTTCTTTGTTACAAACCTTTTCATCTAGCATCAAATGTTGAGAATGAACCTTTGCTAACTTGGAGCAAAGCCCAAGAAAGTGTACCTTGGAATATAATCCTGTTACTTGGAGGAGGGTTTGCAATGGCAAAAGGATGTGAGGTATGTCTGTTGAAGTGCAGCCTGTGAAACATTTTTGTCTGTGAGTCTGATTTTCGATAGGCACTGTTGTGATATATGACTTTATATTATATTATGCTACAGGCACGTACAGCTGCATGTAGCACACACTAAATTCAATTCAGTTTGGTCAATGTTGACTTAGTGTGATCTGTTCATCCCAACCGTTAACTCAAAAGTCATCTGGGAAGCTTAATATAATTTGTTTAACTACCCATAATTCAAAAAGTCCTGATATATGTGGTATAATTGAAATAAAAACCAATTTGCTTTAGTGGTTAAGATACTTGGCTAGAAGTGGAGAAATTTGAGTTCTAGTCCTTCCTTAGATCCAGAAACCAGTTGGGCCACTCACGTTTTGTTAGCCCTATGAAGAAATTAGTAGCAAACAACTAGACAGGGACTTACACATATAATTACTAAGAGTCACATTTGGCTGAAATGTAAAATAAATAGATGATAGAAAAATATCATCACATGAATTTTTCTGAAGGGGAAAAAGTACCATAATGACTGCTCAATTGAAAATAATCACAGATGTTGGTAATAATTCAAAACAGGTTTATTGTTTAAAAACACAAATGTGCTGCATCTTTTACAATTAATTATCTGATCCCAAGCAAGCTTGGATGTCTTTATTATTCTAATAGTATAAAGAGATATTTTGCCACACCAGCAACATGTGAGACAGTAAATATGACAGGTAAAGTGGCCACCTTCATTCATCTCCCTGGTCCTCCTTGGTTGCAGTGCGCCAGAGATGCATGTCTACTGTCAGTTAAATGATCTTCCCCAAATACTGTCATTGCATGATAAGAACTGAAGGAGATTTTTAAGGGTTTAAATATTATTGATTCTCTTACATAACTTTGGAAAATTGGTTTTCTTGCTACAGGAATCAGGTTTGTCTGTCTGGATTGGCGGTCGACTTGACCCTCTAGAGAATTTACCTCCTCCTGTGGCTGTAATTCTCATCACGGCCGTTATAGCAATGTTCACAGAATTTGCCAGCAACACAGCTACAATCATCATCTTCTTGCCTGTCTTGGCAGAACTGGTAAAAGACTCATATGTATATTTTGAATAGCTTGCAGCATAAGCTCTCTTTTCTATTATCAGTGAGGAGACCTTGGTGCAGGCAGTAGCTAGCAATAGCAATAACACTTAGACTTATATATCAGTGCTTTATAGCTCTCTCTAAGTGGTTTAAAAAGTCAGCATATTGCCCCCAACAATCTGGGTCCTCATTTTACTCACCTCAGAAGGATGGAAGGCTGAGTCAACTTGAGCTTGCTGGGATTTGATCTGCCAGATTGCAGGCAGCCGGCGGTCAGCAGAAGTAGCCTGCAGTACTGCATTTTAACCACTGCACCACCACGGCTGCCCTTACTTTCATTTTCTCTTCCAGGTTGCGTTATATCCTTGCATGTGGCAACCCTTTTCTGATAAGCACATCTGTAGGAGCTTTTTCATAGGACTTGGAACAAAACTTTGAATTTGTGTAGATCTCACATTGGGATTGAATTTGAAGAGACTTCAAGGAAGGGAATTCCTTTACTTGATGCAATGTCAATAGCAGGATCTTATTTAGCGATCCCATGAACATGATGCTTTCCTTGAATCATTCTGTCAAGTGGGTTTCTATGGGATCATTTATTTATTAAGTTTATTTGCTGCTTATCTTGCTCCTGCAAATCTGGGAGGCTTACAGTACAACAATATTATAAATGATTAAGACAATAAGATAATAAATATGTTAAAATTAGCAAAGAAATAACCAAGGTAGTAGGGGATATACAACAGAATGAAAATGGTTTCTAATCCAGAAACCATCTACACATGTCCCCATCCAGGCCTCAGGCCAGTTGACTTAGCCAGATTTTCAGGCCTTTATGGAAGATCAAAAGGAGCATAGCGGGGAAATATGATATTCTACAGGGTTAGTGCTGTGGCAGAGGAAGGTCCTCTCCTGGACACACACACACACACACACACACACACCCCAAAATTCCTTGGCCAATGGAGTCTACAGCATGCCCTTGTTACTGGTGCAAGTGAGGTGGGCCAATTCCATTGGGATGAGATGGTTCCTCAGGTTATCTGGACCCATGCCACAAAGGGCATTATAGATAATAATCAATATCTTCAATTGGAAGCAAACTGGCAACCAGTGCAGTTCACATATTAGAGGAGGAGAGATATATCTTCAGACCGTCCTCAGAGATATGTAATTCACTAATGAATGATCATTTAAAGTCTCATTTTTAAAATTTCTGCTTTTCAAAGGCCATTCGTTTGAAGGTGAATCCACTCTACTTAATGATACCAGGAACTATAGGATGCTCTTTTGCCTTCATGCTTCCAGTCTCTACACCCCCAAATTCCATTGCTTTTGCTTCTGGGCATTTGATGGTCAAAGATATGGTAAGTTGCTTTATAAGGTAATTATTACTATAGGAAAATTACCAACAACAGGGAAAGGTGGATATTTTGGCCCCGTAGGCTCAGTTAATTTGCAGAACCACATGTCACCATAGCTACCATTTCACTTATAGAAATCGTTTATCATATGAAGCTCAAAATTAGTTTACAGTGAGAAATTAAAAAAACCCAGTGGAAAATGGGTACAGGTAGGTGTGTCAAATTGAGATGTAAAGCTAGCCTGAAGGTGATAGGGGATATGTTTAAATTAGAGCTGCCTAGAGTTAGTGTTTTGAATTTTCTACCAAATTTGTGGGCAGAAAAATTGGCTGGATGGTTTTGTTGTTGTTCCTGAAAAGAAAAAAAAATCCCACCCCACTTTCTTAGGGTAGATAATACCACAATGGAGGAGGGAAAAACAATGAAAAATTCCTTTCCAGATTTTTCATTTAAAATTTGCCTGAAACATGGGAAGCTAGGGACGCTACAGACAGCTGGAGAAATGATTTTCGAATGAAAGACAAGACATTCATCATACTCTATAAGGTGTTGGAAATATTTCCAAGTCTAACTATTTTGAATGCTAAGAATGAATTTTGAAATACTGTTCTCCGAGTTTTAATACTTCCATAATGACTGGCAAAGCTTGTTTTGTAAAGCAGATGTTTTGTATTCAAATCAATTGCCACACTTCTTCCATGAGAATTTCAATTTATTGTTCTCTCATCTGCTGAAAAACAAAAAATCCTAAAGCAATTCCCCCATCAAATTGATCAGTATATTTATCTGGCACTATAATTCATTTGTTTTCTTTTGTTTGCATTATAATACACATTTAAGGAAAAAGTGAATTAGCAATTATTAAGCAATGATGTACTTTACTGCCATTTCCCCAATCTGTCCTTCACATGCACAGCTTTGATTTACACCACAAAGGAAGCACGTATAGTATGATATGACATGACATGACATGTAACTCTGCCTGGTAACTGAATATTTTAGCTAATGGGAGACATCATAACTTCATAACGGTGGAATATAGATAGGGAAAAGAGCATAGGGAAAAAAATAATTGAACAAATCTCTTTCCCTCATTGCCAGCTTCCCAGTTTAGCTACCAGCCTGTCATAACTATTGACATGGAGTCTTTGGACTGTCAAAGACCATGTGTTCACCAAAGGATTCTGAATAAATATGCATATTTGGATAAAAGTATTATTTTTCCTTTGGACTGGTTAAAGAATATAAAGGAATGAATATTCTTACGCAAATTCTTATGAAACAATTCTTATGAATTTTCCCTTAGTTGATCTGAGGTTAGGGTGGAGTAATTCATTGGCACGATTGCAGATGAGGCAACAATTTTGGGAAGAAAATGAAAAAATGGTATTCCAAAGCAATCAAAAACCAACTGATGACCTATGACGCAGCTCACAATTTAGGGAGTACATCCTGTTATTATTATTTCTATGACCATTGGATGCCATTAATAGTAAGAAAAAAACCTATGGCCAAAACCTGTTGCTTACTTCTGCCCAAATTGCAAGATGGTTCCTGTGTTCTATGACTATGCAGAGATTTCCTTTTTGTCCATTGCTATATTCATATTCACCAAAATGTTATAAGTATATTACCAGTTGTAAGTAGGCACCAGCTGCAACTCTTGGGGAAGAACATGGGACATCTCCATACCTTTTGTAGCCACTCATCTTTCTTTCTGCTGCAAAGCCAGCTCACCCTCCTGTGCCACACCTTGTGAAGCACGTGAGTGTGTCCTACAACGGAGCTGGTAAATTGGCTGGTAAAATCCAAAGTATTATTCTGCAATAGCAATATGATCTCCTGGCTAAAGTAACAACACCGTACACTAATAGTAATGGTAATAATACAAATTCGCCATCAGTCAATTGCAAAAGGCAGCTGTACTCGGAACAGCTTCCATCCTGCGACAAAATCTGTAACACTATCAAGCATCCAGATCTGCCTATCCCAGGTCCTTGGAAAGGACCCAATAGGTAGATAAAAATGCCAAACCCCGTTTGGACATCTGGTTGACTGTACAACTAACCATAATAATAAAAACCTTGCTTTATATGTTCAGCATTAGGAACAATTAGGAACATTAGGAACAGCAAGCAATTGACAAAATAAATAAATTAAAATTAAAATATCTAGTAATATAGTATGGCTGCATCCCAGCCAGAGCAAGTGAGATATTAGCAAGTGAGGTCTAAACAGCTAGTCCTGGGAAAGTTATTCCTAGTATTGGTAAATATCTAGTTTGATCTTTGAGTAAGTAACTGCAGTTTCCTTACTCAAAATTGCCCCATTTTATTAATGATCAGGTTTTCAGGACCTGAGGATATTAATTTATCACTGTCTTGGTTTAAAATAGAAAATAGGAGTATAGTAATTATTTGAAGTTTAATCCTTTAGCAGCTCATTATCAAATGTTTAGCAAAAGACACCTTCTCTTTCCCATCATTGCCTAAAATGCACATTTTCCACATTAACTCATTGAATACATTTCTGTATTATTACTGGAGTTTAACTCACCATGAAGTTCCTGCTCTGAAACATTCTTGGCTTTCTTGATCCGGAACCTGTCTGAAATCCCATGCTTAAGGCTGTTGCACAGATGATTTTCTAGAAGATGAGATGTAGGAAATATGGGAATCTATTCATGAAAACAAATAGCACAGACTATTTTGAATTAGCTCTAAGAGTTCTAAATTAAGAAGGATGTATTTCAACTGAACATTAGAAGAAACATCCTAATGGCAAAAGAAGGAAATATCTGGTATGCCATTGGGTCTCTCTCCAGACCAAGGTTGAACAGCCACCAGTTGTAGATCATAAAGCTTTAAATGTCTTAAATTGAGCAATGAATTGGAATTGTTGACTTCTAAAGCCTGCTTCAGTTTTATAAGGCTGTAATGAGCCACAGCCTACATTCTAAATAAAAAATATTTACTCTCTTTCCTTTCTTTCCTTGCAGGCGAGAACTGGCCTACTGATGAATTTGATGGGAATCTGTCTTCTGAGCTTGGCCATCAATACTTGGGCTATGAGCATTTTTCAGCTAGGCAGCTTTCCTTCCTGGGCCAACATCCATATGGAAAACGCAACCACCCTACTGGGAGATGCTCAGAACATTACTTTGAACTTAACTATAAATAAACTTATATAACTATTACTTAACTATAAGGAAAGCAACCTTATTGATGAGATTGAGTGAGAAAACATCTGTCCTCAAATCTGAGCACTAAATTAAATTGATATTGAATACTGGTACGCATGGAAGGACATACTGTGGATGCGCCTCCACCATAGGACCATCAAGTATTTTCATTTGTTTTTACAAATCTTTGTAAATATTCATTGACTATTTGAAAGACATAAAAGACTTTTTCATTTTTCATTCAAAGAATTACCAAATAGCTTTAGATAGGTCTAGTTTTCCACTGTTTGAGCCCTGGAAGATCTTTTCCTATCTTTCTTTGTTCAAATAAAGGGGATTATTTTGCTTTACTATTTGGCTATTTAATGTAGGAGCATATTGCCATCTGAATACAGAAGCACATGAGCAATTAAAACAATGTATTTCCCCTTGAATCATAAAGCTTATTGCAAAGTATATATTCTCTGCCAGATACTGGCATAGCAGGTTATCAAAGCAGAAATGTTTTAAAAAACCATCTGACCTTGTTTGACCAGGGTGGTGACAGCTTGGTATTTAGAAAAACCAGGAGAACAGATAATATTGACAAAATTATAAATCTGAGTTGTTCTGAAAGATAAGAGAGATAAAATGGAAAAGGAATGATTTTGCATATATGTGAAATATGGGTGGGAAAATACTGCATATAATAAGAAAGAAAAGTATTTATCATCCTTATTTTCTGTGTGATATTTATTTACCATCTATAAACAAAATAGCCATAATAAGGTCAAATAACAGGACAGCCAATTCTGTTGAACATTGATAGGAATCTGTAGTAACTTAAATGCTGTGATCACCTCTTAAGCCAGAGTTTCATTTTCAAAATTGTTGAAAACACTGATATGTATTAAAGAGCATGTCAGTAGATCAATACCCTTGACTTGTTGCCTTTTGTGTCTGTTTCTTGAGGCCAAATAACAGTACTCATTGTGTGTATTTTTTTAAATTTCTCTCCTACCAAAATTACACACTTAAGGATTTTAATTATATTCTTGATAAATTATATATGTGCATGGTGATCTCTAAACAATTTCTCTAGTGATATAAAACCTGAAATTAAGCTGTATGGAAGAATTGGATATGGCACTCACACATGCCCAAAAGTTGCTCTCAGATTGTAGTTTATGTGATAAAAAAAGGGACAATTGCTAAATATATGGCTAGAGAGTAGTCATTATAAATGAAATTAATGTTAATCACATGTAAATATGAGTAAAATGAAATTATATATGGTTTTTTTCCATGAATATGTCCATGAATTTTGGTACTCAATGTTCAAGTTCAAATGAGTTTGCATCACATAAAATGTTGGCTGCCCACAACTGCCATACACAAGCTTATTAGTCCAGTAAATGATAAACAATTTATTGAAGAAAAAGGAGGAATGCAGATTTTCTGAATTAAAATGATCCTTTAACAAAAAGCAATTACTATGAAAAATTGTCAACAGTAAGATTTTGAAATGAGAACCTAGTCAGTTCTATATTCTACCATGACTTATTGCAGGCTTGCTAGATTCTTTCAGTGCATTCTTGATCCCATTAATGTCAGGGATTTGAGGTAATCCAAAATAAAGCAGAAATGAATTGAATACTGGTCTGTTTTCATTCAAAAATACCATTAAGCTTAAGTAACCAGTTACCCTTAGCATTATTGTAGATTTTTTTTACAGTACATAGCAATGTATGAAGGAGATCTGAACTGGTATTGAGGTTTGTTTTATATTGTTATTCTCTAGAGTATGTTAGATTCCACCAAATGCACTATCTGACTTCATATAAAATAAGTTAGTGTGCTGGGCATAGGATAGAGCAGTGTTTCTCAATCTTGGCCACTTGAAAAGGTATGGACTTTAGCTCCCAGAATTCAATTCCCCATGCTAGCTAGGGAAATCTGGGAGTTGAAATCTATACATCTTCAAGTGACTTAGGTTGAGAAAAACTGGAATGGGTGTGGCTTCTTTTTACATGTGCCATTGCTCATTGGAGAAATTTATCTGGAATAAAGTAAAATGACAAAGCTCACATGGAGATGGCATTAGTTATTGGCAGCATCATACCTGAGAATGCTTTATTGCTGGTCATAGTCACCATCTAGATCTCTCTCTGTGTCCAAATCATGAAAATGGTAAAAGTTTTGATTGTTGATCTTCTCATGTCCATTAGTCTTTTGTGGAGAATTATTTGTTGCTTGGATTTGAGAGATGGATGTTAAAATCTGATCAGTTTTTTATTGATTGATGATCTGTGTACTTTCAGTGAAAGTGTTTATGTATGAACATTGATTCCAATCAACACTGTAAACATGATTCTGTGTTATATTATTAAATATGTGTGTATAGGAAATGGACTTTAAGCAAGTATAAGATCAATGCATGCTTTGGAAGATTTAATATACTGTAAGGAATTCTGCTGAGGGTTTATGGAAGTTCAGCCATGAATTTTGCTGTGATGAATTTTGTTACTCCTTGCCTAGACTTAATTCAGGATTTGTTTCTGGAGCATATGTGGCAAACAGAATGCTGGGTTACCTATCTTACTCTCTCTTGTTAAAGGTTCATGTTACTTTAAAAATTATATTAAATCAACATCATTGATGTGAAAATAGGAAAAGGTCAAACTAAATCATTGACATATAACCACCCAAGCATCAGATGATATAACTCCAGATACCTGAGGTGTATTATTGTGATGACTGAGAATAAAATGCATTAATTAGTCTATTGTATTGTTATGTTCTGTGTTTGTGAGTCACAAGGAAGGGATGATGTTTAGCCTTTTTTAAAAAATAATTGTGATGTGTTGTCTAAATGAACATTATTTTTATTAATTTCCGCACTATAAAACAAGATAATTATGTTGACTAGGCTGGCTATATAACTGTAGAAGATCTGGGCTGAAAAAAAATCCAGGAAACCATTAGAAGCAGTGGTTGTCTGAATTTTTGCAGGTTGGATCTCAAGCCTTAAGACATGGGTGTCCAATTCACTGTGTCTTGTAGCCATCATGTGATGGTTCGTGACATTTTTCCCCATTTGCAGAGCTGGGGTGGGTGTGGCCTGCATGTGATGCATACGGCCTGTTGGGCCACTAGTTTGACACCCCTGCAGGCTTAAGGGAATGAAATATTTTTGCTAAAACTGCAACAGTGTATTGATCTTTTTTGACACAAGTATTATGAAGCTTCTTAAAAATTACATAGAAGAAATATCACTGATAAATCATTATGCTTATAAATCACTAATAAAAACTATACAATGACTGCTTTAAAAAATACTAAGGCATCAGTAATGTCAGCATTTTGAATGACAGAAGAACTTATCCAACACCCTTCTTTGTTAGCTTATATTTTGGCTGCCATGCACCTCTGACTGGGGAATTGAAGCATTGCAATTTTTACTTCTATAAAAGCATGTATGGAAAATAAACCAGTTGTTGAATGTTTAAATATTGGATGTGATTACAAACACAGCCATTAAAAAAACCTTTAATTTGGTCTCTATAAACTTGGTATCTGTTTTTCCAGGAATCTTTCATCTATTATACTGTATAGCTTTTACTTTGAAGAGTGGGCCCACCTATTTTTAGTTATGAGTGCAACTACTACTGGCATGTTGTGTTTGATGTGTGTGCTTGCCCCGACCCTTCAAAAAAAAAAGGCTCCTTATTCTCGGCAGTTCAATTTATTTGGTAATAATATATATTTGACATTCCTTTCTTCTAAGATGTGTTTTGTTTTCCTTGACTTAAAGAAGCTATGCAAGCACATCTTTCTCTTTTTTAAGCATGCTTTCCTGCTGGGGATTTTTGAGATTTGTATTGGTTTGAGCCTCATGTAGAAGCATCAATATTGTCTCCCTTTAAGGGTGGGCCTTATCTTACTTTAAATGTTATATTAGCTACTGAACAGAAGGAGGCACTATGCATATAGTTTCATCCTTCTGACTTATACATAGATATACTTCATGCTATCTGCCGTAAGTTATGTTCAACCCAGTGTTTAATCCTTGAACCCACAAGCTTAGCTATGTGGTGCATTTAGCTTTAGAGTTATCTTGGCTGGTAGTCAGTAGCTTACAGAAAAAGTCAGTAGGGTTGTAACTGATTGTGTAGTGCCTCCTACTGGTCATTCATATTATAACATTTAATATAACATTTCCCTGCCTAGCCAACAATCCTTTGCTATCTTGGTGGTCTCCCATTCAATCAGATCCCCCAATCAAATTATCATTTGCTTAAATTTTCAACATCAGCCTAGGTTGGTTAAGTACTGCCAAAGTTTCTCTACCCACATGATTTATGATGACTATTGAATACTCTATAATGCAGGGTATAGTAACTTTTGGAGACACATACTATAGTAGCAAGCATTCAGGAATGGGTCCTTTTCCAAGCAAATATTATCAAAACAACACATAGAAATTGCACTTCCTTGAAACATAACCATAATTCTAACTATTAGAAACTTCAACTCCTGACTGAGAATATCTTCTTTCATCCATTTTAATCTCTTGGATAGATGATAAAGACGTTTTTTGAAGCTGGATTAAACTTCTGGGATCAACAGGTAGTCCTCGACTTATAACAGTTCATTTAATGAAAACAGTGATTTATGACTGTTTTTCACACTTAAACAACCATTGCAGCATCCCCATAGCCCCATGATCAAAATTTAGATGCTTGGCAACTGACTCATATTTATGATGGTAGTTGTGTCCAGGTGGTCACGTGATCACCTTTTGCAACCTTCTGAGAAGCAAAGTCAATGGGGAAACCAGTTTCACTTAACAACCATGTTACTAATTTACCAACTGCTGTGATTCACTTAACAACTGTGGCAAGAAAAAGTTATAAAATGGGGCAAAACTCACTTAACAAATGTTTCACTTAGCAATAGAAATTTTGGGCTCAGTTGCGGTCGTAAGTTGAGGATTGCCTGTACATGTACTGTGAAATTATCTTGGCAACAGCATGGAAATGCTTTGCCATGGCTGCCTCCTTGGGGATGCCTTTCTGACTTCCCAATTTAGCATAATTGTAGGATTTCTGGTGGTCTTCTTCTATCTACCTAATTGGACCTTCCTTAACTTTCTTTAAATTCCTGCCTGCTGTCATTTTCTATAGTGAATATTCTTAAAAATGATTTATATTGCCACTCATGGGTGATGCAGTGGCCTAGAAGTAGAGCTCTCGCCTCACAATCAGGAGGCTGTGAGTTTGATCCTAGGTAGTGGCAGGTATTTCTCTCTCTGGGCACATTGAGTAAGTATCAGCTGTGAACTCTGCACTGGAGACAGGAAGGGCATCCAGCCAGTAACACTCAACTCCATTCAGTTGCCCACCCGGATGCAAGGGATTATAGGGTCATTAAAAGACAAGAAAAAGGCCACTCATCTTACAAAATATATTCCTCTACAGCTAAAAGCAATTAACTACTATAAACATATAAACTCCATTTTTATGACTGTAATTCCTCATTTAAAAAAAAACACCCTACAGAATTAAAACCATCACATATCAGAATAAGCCTGTAAATCTCAAGATCCCTGGTTGTTTTACATGACTGGGTAGATACATTTCTGGGTGATTGGGTCTTTTATTTCCTATTCAATCATTAGCTTTAAAACAATTGACTGGTGGCTTAACATTAATTCATCCTATTGTTATGACACAACCACCCAAATTAGAGATAGGACTATTAGTTGATAATCTGAGATGTTCCTATCTAAACAATGGAAATAATTGCTAGTTGGTTTTGTGATACTGTTGCTTTGCATTTATACTCATAATACAATGGCCTCTGTTTGCAATGCAGAACTTAGGTCTCTGCTGTTTGAATTGTGCATTTTCAGGCAGCATTGTAATAAATTACATCATTTGGCCACAAGGAGTCAGTTTTGTGTTATATAGGAGGAAAATAGACTGTTGATATTGCTACCTTATACAGTATACACTTTTCACATGCTTTTTTCACTCCAGACCATCAAAATCACTGACAAATTACTCAAAGGAGAGCTGTTGTTTAAAAGCTTGTGCTCTTTCTGTCTCTTTTTTTTCCTGAACAAGAACCACCACAAGATGCTTTGATTAACATTTTCTAAAAAAGTTTTCTGTGCAAACATTAAATGAGTTCATGGATATATGTGCGTTGAATATATCTACTGCAGAGATTATTAAGACATGTCTCTGATACACAGATATGAGAATGTTAATACTAGATCAAGGATGATGAGAAACAAAATGTTTTCCTATTATTAGTAGAATTCAAGTTTGGAGAAATCTATGACAAGCTTGCAAATGATGGGTTTGCATTTACCACAGGATTAGTGGTGCAGAGAGAGGAACTCTATGCAAGCTCTCTTCTCTGCAGCTCCCTCTGTCTCCAAAAACTTTGGAGAATTGGGGGGTCTTTTGGAGCAGCTTTTCTCAACTGAGATTCTGCAGAACTGCTAGGGGTTCTGTAAGAGTTCCCGATTAAAAAACACTTAAAAAAACGTTTTGCACTATGCATTGCTAGTGCTTGCAGTGGTTGGAATTTTTATGTGCCGTGACTCAGCTGCTGGCCTGCCATTTATAGATTGTATTTGTTAGATGTGAATTCTATTGTGAAGTTTTTGTATTTTGGCCATTTTTGTGCAGGTGTTCTTGATACCTGAAAAATATTTTTTTATGACAAGAAAAATATTTATCTGAAAATTTCAGTCCCACTCATCATTAAAACCATTGATGTCATGATATCCATGGCTTTTTCTGAGGCAGGAAACAAAGTGAAAATAAAATAAACAAAACAAAACAAAATAAAATAAAATCCTGTTCTAATGTCAAGGAAGATTACTGAAATTTTAATGAAAATTTCAATATGGGCAGTTTTGAGTCATAGTGCCAGCAAGGATGGAAACGGAACTGAAGAATTTATGTCTCTTTCCCTTTCTCCTTCTCTTGTCTGTGAACAGCATTACTTGTCTCTGATGCATTACCAAGAGACACAAAGAGAAAAAAACCTTAAAAATGTAAATATGGATCATGACTATGATTGAAATAGGATTAAAATGTACCTCAACTTAAGAAGATGACTATGAATGGTGTGCCTACTCAGTCTTCTGTCCCACATCACTCTTTCTTTCTTCTTAACGTTCTTTTTCTTCAAACTAATCTTGAGTCAGTTCCATATTGCTCGTCCCCATGCTTCTCCTAGCAGTTTCTTAAGCCACCTCTTGGAAATTCCAGTCTGGATCACAGTGGGTTGGCAATACAGCTGAACTGGTTCTTTATCTGGACTATGACCATTACAATATCTGATTGTTCATTTTCTGCTTCTTGCCTTTAACATCCCTGCAGAGAAAACAAGATTCACTGGATGGCTCCTGTTGTGTCCTGGTTTACCAGCCATTGGTTTTTCTTCTTAGAGATTGTTCCATGCTAATAACAGGTAATCTTTAAGTTAGCCAAAGATCCACCCTGACCCAAACTGTTATGTATGTAGGTTTGAAGTCATTGGTTTAGTTTGAACTGTTCTTGTAAAATGTTGGAAATGATTGGTTTAAAAAGTGCGGGAAAACCCTGCACTCTGATTGGCTGGCAACTGCGGCTGCTGGCTATAAGTAGCAGCTGCAGCAAAGCCAGTTGGGTCCGTTCTGACCTGTAGTCACTAATAAACAAAAGAGCTTGAAGCACTCCGCGTCTGTCTCTTCATGCAAACTTAACACTAGCGACGAGGATGGGATTCCCCTGAAGAGAAGGCAACGCAGAACAGAAGAAGAGCAAGATGGCTGCGCTGAACACCCCCCAGCCCCGTTCGATCCGACGGCAGAAGACTGGGAGTCGTATGCAGATTGTTTCCAAATGTATTTGGAGGGAAATGATCTTGCCACCATTTCCGAGCAGCGGAAGAGGGTGGTCTTCCTTACGTACTGCGGTCCGGCAGTTTTCAAGATGGTGAAGGCCCCGGAGCAGCAGACGTGAAGGTAATGGCTTGGCCTGATCTGGAAAGGCTGTTAAGAACCCATTACGCACCACAAGTATCGTGCCTCATTAAGAGACACGAGTTTTACTGTCGCAATCAGGGAGAAAATGAAAGCATAAACAACTTCGTGGCAAGTTTAAGAGACATTGGGGTGCATGCGAATTCAACAGTTTAGAGGAGGCCATGCGATTGTTTCATTTCGGCCTTAAAGACAAGGTGCTGCAGAGCAAATTATTAATGAAACCTAAGATCACGCTGAAAGAAGCAATAGAAGAAGCCTCTTCAGCAGAAGCTACCAAGCGCTCAGCAGCAGCCATGAAAAAGATTAACAAGGCCACAAGCCATCCTGATGTGGAAAAGTCCACAACAACTCATTGTGAGCAAATAGATTCTCAGTCAGACTGTAGTGAGGTGGAGGAAGGAATTTACAGACTCAGAATGGAGCGGAAAAAGAAAGACCTGGGAAGAAAGAGGCAAGATTTCTACTGCAGAGGTTGTGGGGAAGCCATCCCCCACTGAATGCAAGTTTTAGACACCATTTGCCTCCGTTGTGATAAAAGAGGACACCTAGCAAGAGTCTGCAAATCATCCAGAACTCCACCCAACAGAAGGAAGTTTGCTGCAAGCAAGACAAAGAATTCAAGCCTAACAACCTCAGTGAGAAAGCGGGCGCAGCACAGAAGCAAATGGGAAGAATGAAACTCATCAAACAGTAACTATTGGTCATTCTTCCCCATTAAAGAGCAGAAAGGTGCATGTCAAGGTACTTATTGAAGGAAGGCCTTGCCAAATGGAAGTGGACTCAGGCTCATACCTTTCTATGGTGTCATGGGACACTATTTACAGACTACTTCCTAACATCCAAAAGAATCACTTCAAGAAGCAAGCATTGACTCTTAAAGACTACCAAGGGAACAAGATTCCAGTAGTTGGAACAAGAGAATTCAAAGTGAAATTCAAGGACCACACCAAATGCTTGCCTCTGACCATCGTGGAGAAGGATCGCCCAAGCTTGCTGGGCCTTGAGTGGTTCAACCTGCTGGGCATCGAGGTGACTGGCATCAATCACGTGAGCAACACTGAATGGGAAGAGGCCTTGAAGTCTGAGTTTCCAGAGGTCTTCAGCGATGGATTAGGCAAGTACTTGGGGACTCCTATCTCCTTTAACCTAGATCCCAAGGTACAACCAATCCATTTAAAACCCAGAAGGGTTCCATTTGCATTAAAGGAAAAAATTGATGCACAATTAGATAAACTAATAGGCCAAGGGGTTTTAGAGCCCACTGACCACTCCAGGTGGGAGACACCCATAGTCACACCAGTCAAGGCTGATGGGTCTGTAAGAATCTGTGGAGACTACAAAGGGACATTGAACCATGCGCTACAACAGAGAGCATATCCAGTTCCAGTAGTGCATCATTTATTACATTCTCTTGGAGGGGGCACAATTTTTGCCAAGTTGGACCTGGCACAGGCATATCAACAGTTAACAGTTGATGATGCCACTGCAGAAGCCCAAACCATTGTGACCCATAGAGGTGCTTTCAAATGCAAAAGGTTGCAATTTGGAGTAAGTGTAGCACCTGGCATCTTCCAAAGCCTTATGGAAAGAATTTTACAAGGGTTACCAGGGGTGGTGCCCTATTTTGATGACGTTTTAATTTCTGCTGAAAATGACACTCAGTTACAAGAGAGACTCAGAGAAGTCTTGATCAGATTCAAAAAAGCGGGGTTAAAAGTCAAAGAAGAAAAATGCACACTTAGAACAGATAAAGTGGAATTTTTGAGTTATATCATCGATAAACATGTCATCCACCCCACAGAGGCCAAAGTTCAGGCAATCAAAGAAGCCCCCAGGCCAAAATGCAAAACAGACTTACAAGCATTCTTGGGACTCATTAACTTCTATCATATGTTTCTACCTCAGAAGGCAACTATTGCAGAACCCCTACATAGGTTGCTAGACAAGAAATCTACATGGGTCTGGGGCAGGAAGGAACAAGCTACATTTAACAATATCAAGAGACTAATCACGTCTGATGCTGTACTGATACAGTTCTCTGAGAATTTGCCTGTTGTACTGACTTGTGACTTTTGGAGTGGGGGGGGTTGAGCCACAGGCTTCCCAGCGGGAGGGAAGCTCTTATTGCATTTTACTCTCGCACCTTGGCTAAAGCAGAGAGGAACTACAGCCAACTGGACAAGGAAGCCTTGGCAATTGTAGCAGCTGTCAAGAAATTCCATGAGTATCTATATGGGAGAACATTTACTGTTGTCACAGATCACAAACCTCTTTTAGGCATTGTGGCAGGGGACAAACCAACGCCCACGATCCTGTCACCAAGAATGCTGAGATGGACCGAATTTCTTGCTGCTTATTCATACAAACTGATCCACAGACCTGGCAAAGACATTGGGCATGCAGATGCTTTGAGTCGCTGCCCACTCCCTTCACACATTGAGACCCTGTTCCTGAGACTCACACCTTTTTCTAGAAACTGTTGCCAAGATTCCAGTACATATTGCTGAAATTGCCAGAGAGACTGCAAAGACACTTTATTGGCTCCTGTTATAGGCTGGATTAAGAAAGGTTGGCCACTTCAAGATCTACCTCAACTTGCCCAACCTTTTAAATCCAGGCAAACTGAATTATATGTATTAAGAGGATGTATTTTGTGGGGTAACAGGGTGGTTATTCCTGAAAAACTACAAAAGGAGGTTTTGGAAATGTTACATGAGGGTCATCCAGGTATTGTCAGAATGAAGGGATTGGCCAGGAGTTATGTATGGTGGCCAAGTATTGACAAAATGGTTGAAAACTGGGTTGCATCTTGTCCCAACTGTCAGGTAGTCAGGCCTGCCCCACCTCTCACCCCCACAGAGGAATGGGAATGTCCTAGGGGCCCATGGTCCAGGATTCACATTGATTTTGCTGGCCCTACCAGAGGGCACACCTTCCTTATTATAGAAGATGCATATTCCAAATGGCTAGAGGTTATCCCTATGGCATCCACCACAACTGAAGCTGTCATCAAACAGCTTAAAAAGCTTTTTGTAACTCATGGGTTACCTGATGTGCTTGTTTCTGACAATGGCCCTCAATTTACATCCAACTTTTTGAATCATATCTAGCACAACAGGGTATCAGACATGCCCTGACAGCCCCTGGGCATCCTTCGGCTAACGGCCGGGCTGAACGTAAACCACTGCCACTTGTGTCCCTCTCAGTCCAGCCTTGGATCTTTTAATATCATGGCTAACTCCCTGCAGGGGAATTTGCCTCAATGATGCTTCACCGGTGCTTTCCAAAATATTCCTAATATGCAGAGATTTAGGGCTCATTTTTAAACTAAGGAAGAGAGTTCTTGTTTCTGTCAGTTCTGTGTTGATGACTCTTTGACTAATGAGTACAGTACAGGCTTTTTATTGGGTTTGCTGATCAGGGGTTTCATGTGACTCCTTTTACAACTCTTTTTCATTATTTGGGGAAGTGCCATTTTGCCTCATCCACGGACTATTTCACAATGTTGTCAACACTACCATTCTTACAGTACTGGTCATAGGATGCCTTCCTTGTTATCAGTTACAGGTGAGAGGAGGATCAAGGGTGAAGAGGGAGGAAACACCCCATGTTCCTTATAGGCCCACTTCTGTGCTTATGATCTTTACTTGGAATATTTCTGAGCATAGATCTAGTATTCTTAGTTTCTAATTCCACATTGAAAATAACCGAGCTGACTGGTCAACTTGTCCTGACTCATGTTAAAGAGAACAGCAGGTGGTTTGTCTCTCACACTGGCAGACAATACTTGGTGGGAGAGAAAATTCTCAAGTGGTTTCTTCAAGTTGCCTCACATTAAAATGGAAAGGTCTGTAACACTCATTGGTTTTATTAATGAGAGTGTCTAGCCACTGGGCAGCACAATAGATGCCAGCATATGTTTTCTGAAAACTCCAGGTTTGGACAGTAACAATTTTTAAAATATATAATTATAAAAAGAAACATAAACCTTGCGGACCACTCGGAGGCTTCAACTGGTCCAGAATGTGGCAGCGCAGGTTGTGATGGGAGTGTCCCGATACTCCCATGTTATACCCCTCCTGTGTGAGCTGCACTGGTTACCAGTTGCCCTCCGGGTGAGATTTAAGGTGCTGGTACTGACCTATAAAGCCCTACATGGCTTAGGACCGGGGTATTTGCAGGAGACCCTGCTGCCAGTAACAATGTCCCGTGTGCTCCCATGGGGTGCCGTTGGCCAGACAATGTTGGCTGGCAACCCCTAGGGGTAGGGCCTTCTCTGTGGGAGCACCCACCCTATGGAATCAACTATCCCTGGAACTTTGGGTGGCCCCTGACCTTAAATCCTTCCATCATGGCCTGAAAACATGGCTTTTCCAACTTGCTGACCTGGACTGATGGAGGAGATGGGTTTTAGTGAACACTTTTTTATTAATTTTTAATTAATTATTGGGATTTCGTATTTAATTGCTTTTTAATATTTGTATTGTGTTTTTTATCATTGTGAGCCACCCTGAGTCCTTCGGGAGATAGGGCAGCATAGAAATCCAATAAATAATAATAATAATAATAATAATAATAATAATAATAAACCTGCAAATAGAAAGCTAAACATATAAAATATATAACTATTTTTAAGTTATATGTTTAGTTTTGTATTTGCAGGTTTATGTGTCTTTTTATACTTTCCTCATGGATCCATTAACCATTATAATTACTATTTAAACTTTTTATTATCTCCCCCTATTTACTTTATAAAGCCCTTTATCATCAAGCTAATTTCTCTGTTTTTGTAATATAATCCATAAACAGACTCCAGTCTTTATTGAAAACCTCTGTAAATTTCTCTGATCAGGCATGTCATTTTTGCCATCTCTGTTAAAATGGTTAAATATCCAATTTTCAACACGTGGAGTGACTTCAGTTTTCCATTTCTGCACATATAAACTTGCTGCAACGATCATATTATAGAACAATAAGACTCTGTACTTTTTACTCAGTTCTTCTTCCATAAATCCTTATAAGTACAGTTCTGGTTTCATCTGCAAAGGGTTCCTATTATTCTCACCAATGTCCTGTGGATGAGCATAACATATTAACCTGTGCATCACAAAGGGCTCTGGAAGAGAAGAAAATGAGATTAAAAGTACCTAGGGGAAAAAGAAAAACAGGAGCAGAAGTACCTTCATGTTGGAAGAAGGCCATAAATAGCTTGGAATGGCTGCTCCAGGAATGGAGGGAGAACTGTGGGCAGAAGCAATACATAAGGATAGGACATGAATGTGATGCTTTGGGAACATGTAAAAGGGGAGTGCTTCTAAGTGCTAAGCTCTCTAGCTCTTGGATTGCTCAAAGAAGTCCTTAAATCACCAAAGCCCTGCATTCAGCAAGAAGAATTTTTGAACTATTAGCAAAACAAACTGAAATATAATTCTCTCTATCTGTAAAAAAGCAAACCTTTTTCTTGCTCTTTGCAGGCTTTTAGAACCCATCACATCACATCCACATATATTCCATAAACAGAAATGGCTTTTTGATGAGATCAGCTATGAATTTTTTTAGAGAGTATGAAGGGACACAGAGCTCAATCAATGGGAAAAGTGGAGGCTTTTAAAAAGAATGGTCTGTCTTATGAGAAATATTCCCATACCCACTCTCCTCTACCAAAACCGAAGTGGGTATAACTTCCTTTCAATGTAACCACTGAAGGAAGGAGTGCAGATAATGTGATCTACAAAATCTCAGAGTGAACGAGGCCAATCAATTTAGCTTTTTAAAAGCAATTTTTGAGCACCCATTTTATGCCTTTATATCTCTAAGTGTGTGCAAAAATCTGCTTTGGTCCTAAAGTTACATTCCCGCTGTAGTAAGATTTTAAAACAAACACAGAAGAAAATTCCATTAATAACCAATAAAGAAAAATTTTCTTCTCTGTGAAAGCGGAAGGGGAAGTGAGTGATATTACACTTGTTCATCATTCGGTTTTTGAGGTAAGTGATTTCAGCATTTTCACAAGAAAAAAGGTTTCATGGGATGTTATTACTCTACTAAGTTACGCAATTGTATTATTAATAACAAATGCTGCCCACTCAGGCACTATATATGTATCTATTTCTTCCCATGTTTCTCTGAATCATTCATCTGAAAAGCATGCTCTTAGTTCAATCATGGAATAAACATTTCACCTAAATGTGAAGAAAAGGCTTAGGGATAAAATACAGTTCAATCTGAGCTGGAAGGAGCAGAGAACAGTCAAGCCGCATCTTCATCTTGTAAAATATTTGTATTTTCTTTCTTAGTCTCTTTATGTAGGATTAATACTATGAATGGTGGATATGAATAATTGCCATTCATAAAGATGGAAGATTGCCCTTTATTTCATGTCATGGGTCTAGTCAAAAGACATCTCTTCAAGCTGGTATTTATATTGTTTTCTTTTCAAGAAGGAAGGTCTATTATAAATGAAGCAGAAAGAGTTCAATATTCACTCTCCAGTTTTAATTCAGCTGCCATTGACTTAACAGAACACGTTGATTTCAATGAGAACACCATCAAGTCTAGTTTGACTCAAAATTAAGAAATGACTGGTTCTTTGGATGGTGCAAATATTTGGAGACTGTAAGCAGTTTTGGAATTTGAGAATATGTCATGGCATTCTAACAAAATGGTTGTCTTGGTAGGCATGGCTAGTCACAAGAAATCAGATGCACCTTACTGTTTCATCTCCCTTTGCTGTAAAACTTCTCTGATACTGTTTTTGAGATTTGGGCAACTGGAAAATAGTCAGGGAATTACATAATAATTGTGGTACTTGTGTTTATTATTGATCTCTTGCTAATGTCCAAAAAAATCCTGACTGAATTTTTGCTATAATGGTATAATTGGTATAATGCACTGCATGAACAGATATTTTAAGTTTGGGAACATAATTTCTAAATGAGCACAGTGCCATCAAAATATGCTCACTAATATTAAATTATTTATTTATGTAAAGCATTTATATTGCAGCCCATTTTATATCAGATTCTAAGCAGCTCCCAATTAGCAATGAAAACAATATCAATAATAAAACAACACACTACAGAAACATATTAAAGTAGGTCGCAATCAGCTGATTAAGTTAACCACCATGATTCAGTGCTAATTCTGAGTGACCAATCTCAGTATAGTATAAAAATAAATGTTCCCTAACTTCTTCTTTTTCTGACTCTACTTTTGCAATACTAAGCGTAATTTTAACAATATACTACTAGCACAAGAAAAAAGACTGGCAGAGATCCTCTAGAACTACAATTATTAATCTTATGTTTAATATTCTTGATATGATATTCAATCAGCAACAGGCACAAATGGAGGAAATGTTGTTATCTATTCTTCTTTAGGATACACTGCAGATTGGATTAACAATTTAAATGAACAGTTAAGGTTATTTTTTTTAAATTAACATTTTTAATTTTTAATTTAATTTAATAACTCTTATTATCTAAATCCAGATTTTCTGGGTTTTTCTATCCCATTTTGTTGTTGGGTTTCAATTAATTTATTTTATTTTTTTATCTTAAAATAAGATGAATATTTTCAGGATTGCTGACTGTTTCCAAAGGATCTGGGAACTTCTTCATAAAACTGGGTATGTGTAGTTTTAAAAATATTTTAATTGATATTGTATAATATCCTCTCTTGTGTTAACAAAAGAAACAAAAACAATGACTATATTGCTAGTACGAACTGTTCCACTGAAGAAAATATAGGTCTGTTAAACCTTATTTTGAGAATGCTTTCATTAAGAAGATTTGGGTAATATAGCAAAGAATTGAATGATTGTATTAACATAACCTATATTATTCTGAAATCAATGCAAATGAGTTTCAGTTTATTGTTTGAAAAGATTAAATTGCAATTGTATATTTTGTACGGAGGAGTGCAGAGTAACTGCATGAAGATTTCTTTTCAAACCAGTCCAAAAATAAGCATAGATTTAATAATATATGATTGTAACTGAATGGTTACCTTGTATTTCTGTTTGATCAACTGATTACAAACAATTTTGTTTTGGTATTTGCTAAGAGCTTATGGTGGCCAATGCACAGAATAGTATTATTTTTAATTGGGTAAAATATTGGGCTAGAAGCAAGGAGACCCAAGTTCTAATCCAATTCAGCCATGGAAGCTTACTGGGAGACTTTGGGCTCATCATCATTATTTTTTTGCCTGACCTACAAGTTATTGTAAGGAAATGTAGGGGAGGAAACACAATGTATATTGCTTAGAGCTCCAGAATGAAAGGTGGGAAATATAGAATTCTCCTTCAAACTTGAATGTGTATATGTTTCTACATATAAAGAGATATGTGTGCATGTGTAAATGAAATATGTGTACATATGTGTGTAAAATAATTTTTAGCAATTGAAACTACTTTATCCATTACTGACACAGGTTGGGAATCTGGACCTACATTTGGGACATTAAGTTCCTAAAGATACAGGAATTCATGCTGGATATCTGGCTTGCTTACTCCATTCCATTACCATCCAGCCACAGCCAACTGTTATCCTTATGTGTGATCTGCTCCTGCATTGCAGCATCTGTTGGAGGCCTCTTCTACTGCTGGATGTTTTCCTCTCTGCAATATTCCTTTCAGTTTTCTGCCTTGGCATCCTCTGTCCTCAGTTTCCTGGTGTTCTTAATCCTCTTTTTGGTGCATCCAGTCCGGTGTCTGTTTACTATAATTGTGCCTACATTAGGGACTAGACAAGGACGAAGGCTGCTGCTGTCTGCCTGCTTTATGATTGAAGCCGTCAACATTATCCCAAATATTATGAACAACATCCAAGCAATCCTGAAAATCATTAAATGCACCTGCAAGAACTTCATGGAAAGCCTTGTGGCCTCAATGCTCCTTTTGGGTAATGCTTCCTGGGACTTCAGCCACTCTCTCAAAAGCATAATAGACCATATGCCAGATAAATTTTTTAGTTCAAGGGATAGCCATGTTCAGTTTAGAAATGACAGTAATATCTTCCAACTAAATGAGAAAATGGTTAACAGTAGCCAAAGTATCAAGGAAGACTTTTTATATGCTGATAAGTTGGTCCAGAAGGTCATACTTTTGACCAACCGGGTGACGGCTGGGTTCTTTCTCTTCTTTCTCCTTTTTCAAGCGACATGGTACCTGAAGAACTACCTTACAGATGTTTGTTTTGATAATATTTACATTACCCCAAAACTGGAAGATTTGGCTCGGGAAAACAAAACAGCTGATGTACTGATCTGCACATCCAGGAAGTTAATTAAACCAACGAGCTTCAAATTGTCCCAAAAAGAACTCAAGGCTTCTCTCAGACATGTTTTTCTTCTCACATTAGTTCTACTGGTGATGCTGCTTGTCATAGCAGCTGACTACATTGCATTTCATTTGGCACAAACAACTGTAACTGAAGTCACTCGGATCCCTGTTGTCCCAGTTACATTCTGGGTAAAATATGAAGTGAGTACTGAAGTCTCAAGTTTGGGCTTAAATTGGTCTCTTTTAGCCTGGAACTTTTCAGATATATTGGGGCTGCAACCTCCAGGATTTCAAATAGAGCCAAGAAATAGCATTTGCCAATACACGTCAAATGAATGTTTCTGGATTCACTACGGAATTTTAACAATGTAGGCAACAAAATGGCATAGCTGAGCCCACAGGACAGAAGGCTTAGTGTCTGAAATACCAAACACTACCTATTTTCAGAGAGAACTTCATTTGGCTTCCTTTCATAATTCCTGTGTAAGATACAGGCAGTACCTGTACTGTATTTCTGGCAATTATAATGTAAAAACAAAAATAAAAACATTATATCAAATAAACCAATCAACAAATCAAGTAATAATTTCAACATCCTAGTTTCCCCTCCAAAGACAAACCAATCTCATGGGAGATAAACAAAATCAAATTGAATTAGAAAAAGATAAATGGTGAAAAAGTTAAATATGTAGAGTACAAATATTCAGTTCTAAAAGTGATAAATACTATTTGGTTAAAAAAAGAAAATGGAAAAGAGAGAGTAATGTTCTGGGAAGATCTTAAGGTGTCTGATTTTTCCCCCCTTGGAGGTAGCCTCTACATTTCTAATTAATAATTCATTTTATTGTTTCAGATCCAACCTTTCCTAATGGTTCTATTTGAGAGAAATTACCATCAAAACGTGACCTTTGTTTCTTCTAAATGCTTCATGCAAATGCCAAATCCTCCCAACACAGCTTTGGTTCTGGCCGTTGTGCTTCTCTTTTGCATCATTTATGCTACAGTATTTTTGGAAGCATACTCACACCGTCTGTGCCGAAAAATTTCAGCCTCCTTTTTTGAGAACCAAGAAAACCAGAGAATCCAGTACCTCTACAAGAAGCTTATTAGAAAGCACAAGAAAAAAGAGCAACAGGAGGCATCGGTACTTTGTTGAATGCTATTTTACAAGAGCAATTTGCACCATTGGTGGAAAGCCAATATTATATAATCACAATTCTCAAAGGGAAAAAAAGCAAGAGGCCAAAATAGATACTGGATGATGCACAACCCGAAGGAATTTGAATACACAGTTTTATCATAAAATAAAAACATCTCACTTGAACCAAGCACAACTCCTGATGATTACATAGACATGTGCATTTATTTATTTGTTTATCATGTCTTTAGAGCTGCCTAACTTGCAAAAACTCCAGGCAGAATACACATTAAAAAAAACTAATACAAAAGATGAAAGATGCCAGTAACCAGAGAACCAACATAACCTGCACAGCTACCAACATAAATTGCACAATTGCTTTTCAGAACACGAACTCCAGGTACGTCACAGCCTGAGGGGGAGAAAGCAGGTTTTCAAGGCTCATGTAAAGGGCAGGAGGGCAAGGCTATTTAAAAATCTGGGGAAAGCGATTCCAAATGCACATTAAAAAGGAGTAGGGCCTTGATTGTGTGGTTTGCTGCCCTCTTGATTTTCTTTATACCCTTTCCTGGATATTTCTGATTTACAAGATAGTTTCTGCATTATTTCTTGCCTCAGAACATTAGAAAACTGTAATACTTAAAACCTTCAGCAATTGTGGTAGCAAGCATTACAAAATGTGCAAAAAAGAGATTGGTGGTTATTTTCAACCCTTAGGCTTTATTGGTTAATTAGTATAAGATATGGATACTCCCTCAATCCCAAAAGACTCTAGTGTCTTAAAATACATAGCAAGAAACCAAACAATAAAAATACATATGTATCCATAAAAATACATATGTATCCAGAAAACAGCCACATTTGTGAGAAACCAAAATCCAACATAGCCTCTCACCCAGAGGTTCTGACCAGTTCTGGAGAACCGGTAGCGGAAATTTTGAGTAGTTTGGAGAACCGGTGAATACCACCTCTGACTAGCCCCGCCCCCATCTATTCTCTGCCTCCCAAGTCCCAGCTGATTGGCTGGGACTTCTTTTGTTGCCCTGCACAGGAGAATGGAAGTGGAAAGCAGGTTAGTTGGGTGGGGAGGCTATGGAGATTTTGCAGTATCCTTCCCCTGCCACGCCTACCAAGCCATGCTCACAGAACTGGTAATAAAAAGTTTGTGAATCCCACCACTGCTCTCACCCTTCCTAATCCTAGTTTTGGAAACTCAGCCACATTTCTAACAATGTCTGCAAGAGCTGTAGGGCAGGAAGCATATGAATTTCTGAGGGAGATGCTCTTGTAGAGGGCTGCTCAGTGCTCACATTAATATGCTTGGTTATGCCAATGGTTCTCTCTTTCTTGCAATTCTTTCAATATTGTTGCAAGCCCAAGCAACGTTCCATTTCCTACACATCCAGTCTCAGGGATGGGTTTAGGATAGTGGAGAGTTGGCGTGGAGGCCTTAGTCCTTAGGAATTGATGAAATGTACTTCTTATTTAAATGTTTTCCTTGACATTTTTATGGGCATGTCACTGCCTGCCATTCTTTTCTTAAGCCCATTTGCAGGAGGGAGAACTCTGTGTATGTTTTTTGCCTTGCCTCTTGAAGCTGACTAATACTACCTATGTTAAAACAAACAAATAAATAAATAAACAAACAAACAAACAAAAAAACCCAACTCTGTATGACATCCACAGCAAAGTTCACAGAAACTACAGTACTGGAAGAATTTCCCTCCCTGACCCAGAGATACAAAATAAACTTCTTGCTAAATTAAGAAGGGATTTACCTCAAATGCAGCCCACAGTTTTTTGTTTGTTTGAAAATATGTGATTAAACTTCATTCTCTTCAGAGCTTTATTTATTTTCTTTTATGTTAAATTCCGCCTCCAAAATGGCACCAGTATTAATTATATTTTTGGCTTGCTTAAAAATTTCACACTAATCTCCTAGAGCTAAAAATGATGATGGTAATTATATATATGCATGAAACTTACAGATACAAACTCAAAGGTACTCTATAATCTACGATCTATATCTCCACACAGTTGCATATCTCTGAAGTCAAAGGGGAGTTACATTGGCCACTAAACATCTGCTGAGTTGAATGTGATTAGTAATGATCAGTTCCAGAAAATATTTATTTGAAGCATTAATAAGCAAACATTAAGAGTACAGTCTCCTTCAGCATGGTTTGTTATAATAATAAAAAAGGGAAATTTGTCCTGTAATCTGCAGCTCCTACACTGCAGAAACATTTGGACCACACATCTTGACCAGGGTAAAGCAATAGATGCAATTTACATAACTTCTGCAAAACCTTTGATTCAGTGGTGCACGACAAACTACTGTTGAAACTAAGTTCTTACAGCATCTCCGGATCCCTGCACAAGTGGATAGCTGCGTTTCTGTCAATCAGGCAACAAATAGTCAAAATAGGGAGGGCCCTATCAAATCCGGCACCAATTAATAGCGGTGTCCCACAAGGCAGCATTTTAGGACCCACACTCTGTCAGGGAGTAAAAACCTCTTCCATAAATCCCTGCTAATTAGAGGTGGACCATGCCTTTCTTTTGCTGTATACTTTGATTAAATAAAACCCGAAAAATAATCTAAGAAACATCTTTTTATTTACAAAAATAACAAAACCTAACGGACTACATTATCGGCAGCTTAATCTCACACCAAAGGCATATACAGGAAGTGAAGAAGAAAGCAAAAGAAAACTTTTGAAACATGCACAGTAAATCAGAAATCACAAGACATCCTTATCTCATTACTATGGAGACAAGATAATGAAGTTCTAGCTAGCAGGCAACTGCCTGCAAATCTTAGCTTAGGAGCTTAGCAGACAAATCACAAAAAAACCGTAGTGACAACCCCTTCTTTGTCTGTTAAGCGAACATCAGGTAAGGCACATCTTCTCATGTAGATATTTGTGCTGAGCAGCTGGAAGTGGTTTGTTGAGCATGTCGGCAATCTGATCATGTGTGGGCACATACTGTAATTTAACAAAACCTTGTTTAACTAATTGCTTTATGTTCTTATAATGAATGTCAATGTGTCTGGACCTAGAACCTGTGAAACATGTTTCGGAAATATAAACCACAGATTCGTTGTCTTCCATCACGGTGATTGACTGGATTGGGCATGTCCAGATATTTGTGACTAAAGCATCAAACCACGTTAGAGAATTACATGCATCTGAAACACAAGCATATTCAGCTTCAGTATATTCCTGCTTTATATAAATGACCTATGCAATCATATTAAAAGCAGCTGACACCACTGACAATGCTGCTGCCCTACAAAGTGATCTTGACTATGTGTCAGAATGGTCGTGTAATTGGCAACTCCAAATTTCAACTAATAAATGCTCTGTCCTACACATTGGCAATAAAAACCAGAACACCAAATACAACTTGGGCAGAAACGATCTCATAGAAGACCCTCACTCTGTCAAGGACCTAGGAGTACTCATCTCAAATGATCTAAGCCCCAGAGCTCATTGTAACAGCATTGCTAAAAAGGCATTAAGAGTTGTTAACCTAATTTTATGAAGCTTCTTCTCTGGTAACATTGAATTGCTAACTAGAACATACAAAACCTTTGCCAGACCAATTATTGAGTACAGCTCGTCTGCTTGGAACCTGTTAAGTTTGCATAGAGAGGCAGGATGCGGAGTGCTTCAACTCAAAGTTTATTGTGACTTCAGCTCAGAACGGACCCAACTGGCTCAGCCGCGGCAGCTATTTATAGCCGGCTGCCGCGGCTGCCAGCCAATCAGAGTGCAGGGTTTTCCCGCACTTTTACAACCAATGAATTCAAACACTTTACAACCATAACCAGTCATTTTAAACTCTGCATACATAACACCCCTCCCCACTAGGTTTGGTCCATACTCAAACCCCATCTATCTAATATACTCTTGTAGATAGGTGGGGCTCTTACGGGTACATTGAGACCTGCGTGGTTCAGGTGTTTTGGGAATCTCACTTTGTGAGGGAGGAAATGTATCTACCAACATTCCCTTATTAGGACTTCTTGTATTAGTAGAACCTGCTTGGTTACTACAACCTGGTCTCTCCTCCCAATCCATCTCCAACCCAATGTCACCCCTAAATCTGGTAGTGATGTGCAATCCTCTATTTGTAAAAATGGTTGTTGGCACCCTGACAGGTATTGGGATGGTTCCTGTCGTGTTAGCTCGTTACACATGGGGTTGATTCTCACTTGCTGATTACCTTCATTATCTCCCCCTTCCCCCCTAGAAGAGGCTGAGGGCATGGGATCCAGAGAGGAGGAAGGGCGATGCTCCAGAGGCAGTCTGGACCATAACTGGTCTAAGTGCCTACTCCACAAGACACCATCCTCAGTTGAACCCTGTAAGACCTGGGGCCTGTAACCTGGGTTATCTCAGCAGGAATCCATAATGGATCACCTACAAGGTTTTAGCATAAACAGAATCACCCACAGTGAATGTGCAAGTTTTGCTGGTGGAATCTAGAGGTGCATTGGGTGCATAAGTGGGGTGAAGGCGGTCTAGGGTAGACCTGAGTTTTCTACCCATCAAAAGCTTGGCAGGAGTCAAGTTAGTGAATGGACTAGGAGTGATGTGTTGGATACTGAGTAGTTTTTCAACTTTCTCAGTGATGTCCCCTGGACCCAACTGCTGGAGCTTCTCCTTGGTAAAACGTACCATGCGTTCAGCCTGGCCGTTAGTCGAAGGATGCCCAGGGGCAGTAAGGGCGTGTCTGATACCCTGCTGCGCTAAATATGATTCAAAAAGATTAGAAGTAAATTGAGGACCATTGTCAGAGACAAGCACATCAGGTAACCCATGAGTTACAAAAAGTTTCTTAAGTTGCTTGATAACAGCGTCTGCAGTGGTGGAACCATGGGGATAATCTCTAACCATTTGGAGTATGCATCAACTACAATAAGGAAAGTGTGCCCTCTGGTAGGGCCAGCAAAATCAATGTGAATCCTGGACCATGGACCCCTAGGACATTCCCATTCTTGTTTGGGGGCGAGGGGTGAAGCAGGCCTTACTTGCTGACAGTTTGTGCAGGATGCAACCCAGGTTTTAACCATTTTGTCTATACCAGGCCACCATACATAATTCCTGGCCAATCCCTTCATTCTGACAATACCCGGATGACCCTCATGTAACATTTCCAAAACCTCTTTTTATAATTTTGCAGGAATAACCACCCTGTTACCCCACAAAATACATCCCCTCAAGACAGATAATTCAGTTTGTCTGGATTTAAAAGGTTGGGAAACTTGAGGTAGATCATGTAGTGGCCAACCTTTCTTAATCCAGCCCACAATAGGAGCCAATAAAGTGTCTTTGGCAGTTTCTCTAGCAATTTCAGCAGCATGAACTGGAAGTTTGGCAACAGTTTCTAGAAAGAAGGTGTAAGTTTCAGGAGCAGGGTCCTCAGTGTGCAAAGGAAGTGGGCAGCGACTCAAAGCATCAGCGTGCCCAATGTCTTTTCCTGGTCTGTGGATGAGTTTATATGAATAAGCAGCAAGAAATTCAGTCCATCTCAGCATTCTTGGTGACAGGATGGTGGGCGTTGGTCTGTCCCCTGCCAAAATGCCTAAAAGAGGTTTGTGATCTGTAACAATGGTGAACCTTCTCCCATATACGTACTCATGGAACTTCTTAACTGCTGCCATGATAGCCAACGCTTCCTTGTTCAATTGACTGTAGTTTCTCTCTGCTTTGGTCAAAGTGCGAGAGTAAAATGCAATAGGGGCTTCCCTTCCACTGGGAAGCATGTGGCTCAACACCCACCCCCCCACTCCAAAAGGGGATGCATCACAAGTCAATACTACAGGTAAATTCTCAGAAAACTGTATCAGGACACAATCAGAAGTGATTTGTCTCTTGATGTTGTTAAATGCAGCTTCTTCTTTTGTGCCCCAGACCCATGCAGATTTTTTATCCAGTAATCTGTGTAAGGGTTCTGCAGTGGTTGCTTTCTGAGGTAGAAACATATGATAGAAATTAATAAGTCCCAGGAATGCTTGCAAGTCAGTTTTGCATCTAGGCCTGGGGGCTTCTTTGATTGCCTGAACTTTGGCTTCTGTGGGGTGGATGCCATGTTTATCAATCATATAACCCAAGAATTCCACTTTGTCAGTTCTTAGCGTGCATTTCTCTTTTTTGACCTTTAACCCTGCTTTTTTTAACCTGGTTAGAACTTCTCTGAGTTTCTTGTGTAACTGAGTGTCATTTTCAGCAGAGATTAAAACGTCATCAAAATAAGGCACCACCCCAGGCAACCCTTGTAGTATCCTTTCCATGAGGCTTTGAAAGATGCCTGGTGCCACACTTACACTGAATTGTAACCTCTTGCATTTGAATGCACCCCGATGGGTTACAATGGTTTGGGCTTCTGCAGTTAGATCATCAACTGTTAACTGCTGGTATGCTTGGGCCAGGTTCAATTGAAGACTGTGCCTGCCCTAGAGAATGTAATAAATGATGAACTACTGGAACCGGATTGTGCTCTGTTGTAGCGCATGGTTCAATGTCCTCTTGTAATCCCTGCAGATTCTCACGGAACCGTCAGCCTTGACTGGCGTGACTATGGGTGTTTCCCACCTGGAGTGGTCTGTGGGCTTCAGCACCCCTTGGGCTATAAGTTTATCTAATTGTGCATCAATTTTTCCTTCAATGCAAAGGGCACCCTTCTGGGTTTTAATTGGATTGGTTGTACCTTGGGATCTAGGGCAAAATGATAGGGGTCTGCACTTGCCTAATCCATCGCTGAAGACCTCTGGAAACTCAGACTTCAAAGACTCTTCCCACTCAGTGTTGCTCACGTGATTGATGCCAGTCACTTTGATGCCCAGTGGTTGAACCATTCCAGTCCCAGCAAACTTGGGCGATCTTTATCCATGATGGTCAGGGGTAGGCATTTGATGTGACCTTTGAACTTCACATTGAATTCTCTTGTTCCAACTACTGGAATCTTGTTCCCTTGGTAGTCTTTAAGAGTTAATGCCTGCTTCTTGAAGTGTGAGTCTTCTGGATGTCTGGTATCAGTCTTTGAATAGTGTGTCCCATGACACCATGGATAAATATGAACCTGAGTCCACTTCCATTTGGCAAGGCCTTCCTTCAATGAATACCTTGACATGCACTTTCCTGTTATTTAAGGGGGAATGAATGACCAATAGTTACTGTTTGATGAGTTTCATTCCTTCCATTTGCTTTTGTGTTGCGCCCCATTTTCTCACTGATGTTGTTTGGCTTGACTTCTTTGTCCTTGTTGTTTGCAGCAAACTTCCTTCTGTTGGGTGGAGTTCTGGATGATTTGCAGACTCTTGCAATGTGCCTTCTTTTTTCGCAATGGAGGCAAATGGTGTCTAGGAACTTGCATTCAGTGCGGGGGTGGTTCCCCCCACAATCTATGCAGTGGAAATCATGCCCTTCCTTCTCAGGTCGTTTCGTTTCCACTCCATTCTGAGTCTATTAATTCCTTCTTCCTCTTCACTGTGTTCTGACTCAGATTCCAGTTCATCAAAATGAGTTGTGGTGGTCTTCTCCCCCTCAGAATGGCCTGTAGTCTTGTTCATCTTTCTCATGGCTGCTGCTGAGAATTTGGTGGCTTCTGCTGAAGATGCTTCCTCTATGGCTTCTTTCAGCTGATCTTGGTTTCATCAGTAATTTGCTCTGCAAAACTTTGTCTTTAAGGCCCAAAACAAAATGATTGCGCATGGCCTCCTCTAAGCTGCTGAATGCTTGCACCCCAATGTCTCTTAAACTTGCCACGAAGTCATTTACGCTTTGTCTTCCCCTGATGTGAAACGATGTCTCTTAATGTGGCATGATACTTGGGGTGTGTAGTGTGCCCTTAAAAGCCTGTCTAGCTCAGGCCATGCCATTACCTTCATGTCTGCTGCGCCAGCTAATGCCTTCGCCATCTTGAAAACTGCGGACCGCCATTGAGAAAGACCGCCTCTTCCACTGCTCAGAAATGGCGGCCAGATCGTTTCCTTCCAGATACATCTGAAACCGATCTGCATACAACTCCCAGTCTTCATTCTTGGTGAATGGGGCTGGGGGTGTTCAGCGCAGCCATCTCGCTCTCTCTGTTCGCGTTGCCTCTCTTCAGGGAAATCCCACCTTCGTAGCCAGTGTTAAGTTCGCATAGAGAGGCAGGGCCGGAGTGCTTCAACTCAAAGTTTATTGTGACTTCAGCTCAGAACGGACCCAACTGGCTCAGCCGCGGCAGCTATTTATAGCCGGCTGCAGCGTGCCAGCCAATCAGAGTGCAGGGTTTTCACTTTACAACCAATGAATTCAAACACTTTACAACCATAACCAGTCATTTTAAACTCTGCATACATAACAGAACCCACACTGTATATCAGACATTAACATGACTGAGTGAGTTCAGAGGTATTTCTCAAATTCCTTATGCCTCCAGGTTTGAAATTTTGGGATTTGACAATCTGGAACTGCATCACCTGTGGTCTGATCTAAGCATAGTACACAAAATTGTCTGCTACAATGTCTTGCCTGTCAATAACTTCTTCAGCTTCAACCACAATAATACAAGGGCAAACAATCGATACAAACTTAAGGTAAACAGCTTCAAACTTGATTGCAGAAAATATGACTTAAGCAACAGAGTGGTCAATGCCTGGAATGCTCCAACTGACTCCATTGTTACAACCTCAAACCCTCACAGCTTCAACCTCAAACTGTCCACCATGGACCTCACCCCATTCTTAAGAGGTCCTTAAAGGGTGGGTGTGTGCATAAGCGCATCCCTGTGTTACTGTCCCCATTTATCTGTATTTACTTCCTTTGTTCATATTTATGTTCATACCTATACTTGTTATCTTGTACATGTTTGACAAACAAATAAAATAAATAAATCAAATTGAGGGGGAAAAGATTGACACACACTCCTTCTCCTACTCATAGTAATCTTAAAAGGACTCTTATTCTGTAATTATTATGCAACAGCAAGATTACTAAAAAGGGAAACAAGAACACAGTCTCTCCACCTACCCAGTGTTGCAGATATTTTGCTGTTTATTTATTTATTTATCAAATTTAGAAACCACCCATCTAGCTGACGGATGTTGCTGATCTTTGCAGTCTTACAAGCAACTAAGTATAGCTGCATAGATGATGGGCTTAATTTGGTCTGTAGGCCCTTGGTGTTCTTTGAGGTTGGTTTTTGCTTGCAAATACTTGATTACCTAAATAAATAACATCTGTGACATGCTGGCTGCGGAATACTGGGAGCTGAAGTCCATTCATCTTAAAGTACTGTAGAACACAAATAATCCTCTCACCCTTTATTTCTTTGACTCTGCAATTGGAAAATGCCCCCCCCCTTTCCTTCTCTTCCTGGTGATCGTTTCAAATTTTGGAATGTTTTCAAATTTTTCTATAAGCATTATAAGTGTTATAAGACTGAAGTGTTTTCATGATGCCCAATGGTCATATTAAGCAATAAGGAGAATGCTTTGCAACCTAACAGCATATTCAGAGAATATTCCACCCTAACCACATGCTACCTATTTTGATCCCTAGAGAATTTCAAGATGTATGACTCACACTTGTTATCTGGATAGTTTGGCATTTTGAAAAACAAGGTTATACTCGTGTCTCTGCAGCAACTATGCATCTCTTTAAGAGCTGACAGCACTTAAGGCTTTTGTTAGCTTTGGAAGGATGGCTTGGAAAAGTTCGTGTTAACATTCCCTGACTTAAAACCAACAGCAACAACCAGAAAAGTGTGATAATCATTCCTGTTTTATTTTCCTAGCAGCTATACACAGCAGTAATATGATGCATGTTCATTTGATTTTCACATTATGTTTTATTCAATACTCATCAGCCCATGCCTGTCACAATAGAGCATTGTGTTAATAGTTAGAAAAATCTATTTTGGAACAAACAAGATTTTAATTAAAAACACAGAGAAGCTGGGTATGATTTTATTATTATTATCAACTTGAATATACTTCAAGAAAGCTAAGCGCTTATTTAAATGTAAATTCTGACTGGAGACAATGATGTATTTTAAGTGTCTGATTCACAGGGGCTTTATTATTGAATCATTTCTTCCATGCCATGATGGTTTGCATAGGGAATTAAGCTAGGATGCAAATTAGAGAATGCAAAAGATGGAACTGACAATAAAATGAAGGGCTCAAGCCAATTATTATACTATTTTCATTAATCTTTTTTCTTGCATGAGTTATGTAGTGCATTGCCACCAAATTCACAATACTGTCAGAACAAAGCCAGCAACAGCTTATGCAGTAAGGCAGTATTTGTATACCAACTAAACCTGTTTTGGAGTGGAGAAAGCAGAAAACAGTAACATGCAATCTTAGTCTTCAGAGAGGGATAAAGTACTCGGCGGTAGCAGAAAGTATTAAAGAGAAATTTGTTTGGTTTGCCCTTGAATATGAACTAATTTCATATTTTGAAACAAACTACATGAAATAAAACAAAATTAACTTATAAAATGACATTATTCTGAATTTTGCAGTGTAACTCCTTACTTAAAAAAAAATCTGAAAATAGGTTTACTTGAAGAACGTATGCCTATATAACCAAATCTGTAAATTAATTGAAATGATGGGAAATGAACATTAGAGAACATTCCGAATAAAATGTGTAAGTGACATTTGAAACAAGAAGCAACTGCATGCAACTATAGGTGAAAGAGTATATATATATTGGTCACATAGAATTTTACAACACTTTTTCAGTTTTTCAAACTATCGCAGAAGTAGGTGAACAAAATTTACTGACTGAAAACATGGAAAACTGAAATAAGTCAGCCTTGACATATTTGTGCTTCCCTAGTGACAGTTCACTGAAAAAGACAAATATAGGAAATAACATGAATATATGGATGTTTAAATAAACTCCACCATGTGCAACAAGGCTTAAAAATATCAGAAATTGGTTTGAATCAAATCTGGCTATTTAGTATTGTTTCTCACTGACTAGTAATGGCTCTCCAGCTGAAATCTTTCCTAACTTTTCCAAGAAAAAAATGACCCTCAGACCTTTTACAAGTAAACCAGGTTTTGCAAGCAACTATCCCCAAGTAAGAGCAGATGGCACTTCAACTTTGTTGTGTGCTGTTCAAGTTACATGATTTAAATTCATGTAACTTCACCCCACTATCTTTAAATGCCTTTGCCTAAGGATTTCTTTGCTATATTTTGAGGAATGGGAAAACTCAAGTTTACATTGTATTTATGATTATTTCATAATTTGACCTTCTTTCTTTTCACTGTGTGTTATGTATTTAATTTTTAAATTAATGATGCTGCTGCAATGTGATTTATTAGATTTATAAATGGCTCTGTGGGTATTTGTTTAAGAACAGCGTATGAGTGTGCAAAGAGTTTAAGTCTATTAGTACAATGTTAAGATGTAATAAAAACATTCTTGATTTGAGTTAACAATATTTTGGTCATAAGCCAATTTGAATAACCACCAGCTGAATTCAGACTGTGCTGTCCAGACAGTATATAGGTAATTGGGAATTGAGATAGTTAGGAATTGGGAGCTGTCGCCTTAAGGGAATGCTTCATGGGAAATGTAGTTAATGCATCATGGGAAATGTAGTTCATGTCATGTGGTCACATCTGTAATCCTGATTGGTCACTGAACTGACCCTTGGTTGGGTTGGGGGAGTTTCCTTTACTCTTGCTCGGACCCCAGCACCGTGCTGGTGTCTCACACTTTGCTCCAGCATTATGGGATGAAGATCACTATTATTTTACACTATGAAGTCAGCTATGCAAAGAACTGGACATTAGATGAATCTTGACATAACCATGAGTTATATTTGAGGATGCCTTGTGACCCAATAAAGAAACTTTGTATGGAAGCCTTTGTAGAGTTTGCCTGTCTGTCTTTATATTCAGCCAGTAATTAAAAGACAGAATACAGACTGTCAGGAAAAAAAGCTTGGTTCAATAATAAACTGATCGGATACTCCTAAACCAGAAATCCTCTGTTTTAATTTAACAGAAATCAGAAAAACAGAGTTGGAAGGGACTTTGAAGGTCTTGTAGTCCAGCCCTCTGCTCTGGCTGTAAACCCTGGCCTATACCATGTACCATTTTAAAAAATAGACTTCTTTAACAAAGATTTTATGTAGTAGAATTCAACCATTTTCCGGAAGCTGCTGGGAAATCTTTCATCCCAGTTTTTTCATTTGTACCTTTTCTTCAGCTTCTCACATAAATGCTGTTTGTTACAATTGCCCACTTTTTTCTTCTTCCTGATAGAAGGAAAGTATTTCTTTTTTTTGCATTGGCAAGGCAAAGCAAAGGTGCACACACAATGAAGATATAAACTCTTTTAATATAAAAGCAAATATAGTGGCATTCACATCCAGTCAGGCACAGCTTTGGAGGTCTTTGATCAATTAAGACACCAGCAAGCCTCTTGGGCCATTACTGCTACAGCATACCGCTTGACACTTATTTTTTTCTTCTGTTCAGTTATGTCTGATTTTCAGAGATTACTTGGACAAATCCTGAGGTTTTCTTGCCAAAGTTTTTAGAAGTGGTTTACCATTGCCTTTTTCTAGACCTGAGAGAAAGTGACTGGCCCAAGGTCACCCAGCTGGCCTTGTGCCCAAAGTGATACTAGAACTTACAGTCTCTCAGTTTCTACCCTGATGCCTTAACTATTAAGCCAAACTGGCTCTACCACTGATTACCAACTTCTAATCAAATTATCTTAGAAAGATAGAATGGTCATTGACATATTGTTGGAAAAGGGGATAGATGAGAATGTAGAGATTAAGCACACGGAAGCATTCAGATTATGCTGTAGTTGAGGATGCCTGAACTGCACAGGAAGTTAGATCAGTGTTTCTCAACTCTGGGAACATTAAGATCAGAGGTGGTATTCAGCAGGTTCTGACCAGTTCTGGAGAACTGGTAGCAGAAATTTTGAGTAGTTCAGAGAACCGGCAAGTACCACCTCTGACTGGCCCTGCCCCTATCTATTCTCTGCCTCCAGAGTCCCAGCTGATTGTCTGGGTCTTCTTTTGTTGCCCTGCACAGGATAACGGAACTGGAAAGCAGGTTAGTGGAGTGGGGAGGGAATGGGATTTTGCAGTAACCTTCCCCAGGAGTGGGAGGGAATGGGGATTTTTCAGTAACTTTCCCCCTGGAGTAGGGTGGGAATGGAGATTTTGCAGTATCCTTCCCCTGCCACACCCACCAAGCCACGCCCACCAAGCCACACCCACAGAACCGGTAGTAAAAATGTTTGAATCCCACAAATGAATAAGATATGTGGACTTCAACTCCCAGCATAGCTGGCTGGAGAATTCTGGGAGCTGAAGTCCACTCAGATCCCAAGGCTGAGAAATACTGGCTTATATGGTTTCCAATTCCTTCCACCTTTCATTCTATAAAGTCAGGGATAATTATCTGTATCTTAAATCCTAATAATTCCATTGTTTATTTTCCTCTACTTATATTCCCTTTACTTATAATCTTTCAACATATTAAATAAAATTAATGTAAAAAAGAAAACCATCTGTCAGGGAAGGAGTATTATATATGTTCACTGCCTTCAGTTACTTATAAAATAATAAAATGGGATAAAAATGAAATACATAAATAAAGTAAACTTTTATTTATTTATGTATTTTATATCAGAAAGCTGCCATGCTGAATATTGGGCAAAGGTGACTCTCTCTCATTCTCTCTCTCACTCTGTTTGTCTTTCAAAACATGGTATCCATAAACCTTTGCTCAAAGCCTCATCGTTTTTTAATGTGTGTTGCAATGCATGTAAAATAGGATGGGATGATTGCATAGTTGTGGCCATTGTTTTGACTTTTTTTCACCCTTCTCCCTTCAGACAGCACTGAAGTTGGGGAATGTTTGGGGGCAAATTGCAATAATTGAGGGCAATCTAGAAGCTTTTTCAGAACTAACGTGGAGTTGACATTTCCATGTTGCTAGGGCAACTGCCAGACCTTTTGTTCATGTAATTGAACAAAGTCATAATAAACCTTTGAAGTTTTTCTTTGTGACTGGCTAGGATAGAGAAAAGTCCCCATGAGAAAAGACAAGTACTATAATTAATAAAGCTGGATATTCTGGCTGTTTTGTCTTGAATGGCAGCCCAGGAATATCTTAAAGGGAATTAATAAAATAAAATAAATATATTGCTAACAGTTTAAATTATATTAAACTATATCAAACTAATCATATGAGTAAAAGTAAAATAATAGATATGATTAATTGCCTTCTAATGTGGAGCAGGCGTCTCCAACCTTGGCAACTTTAAGACTTGTGGACTTCAACTTGTGTTGTTGAAGTCCACAAGTCTTAAAGTTGCTAAGGTTGGAGACCCCTGATGTGGAGAATAATCTATAACTCTTATTTATATACAGGCTTTCTATACATGTTGTTCCTATGGCAGAACAATATTTTGTGATCCTTTTAAGATTTCGAAATTTTTCTTTGGTGAGAAGAATACATTCCCTTCCAAAGAACAGCTAGAGTGATTAATTAGGAGAGTGATACTAATTCAGAGTGCCACATGTAGTACAATGAACAGTTCAGGAAAATACATGATGGAGTCAATACAATTTTAGAAGGGAAGGTTGAACTCATTGACTTTCCAGGCATGTTATTCCAATTTTTCTTACTGTTGCTATAGATTCAGTCTGAATCAGTAACACTTTCCACACATTCTGGCTAAAGTGAGTAGGAAGGAAGGACTGAGCACAGTTGATCTCACCTTCTACATCTGGGATGTGTGAATGCATGGTTGGCAATATGGAATACATAAAAAAATCTTTCCGCTGTCTTACTCATTCTATTTTTTAAAAAAAGTAAATAGTATTTGGATATGAAACAGCATGTAAAATGCAAACAAAGCAACCAATGTCCTAGAATAATCTTTACTTCTGAGAATGCAGTTGGAATTTACACATGCTGTGCTTGGAAAATAAAAATGCTCAATGTCTGTAGCTCGGTCTGTGTTGAGAAATATATCCAATGGTCTACAAAGGAAATAAGGATTTTCTACAAGTTAAAAATATCAGTTGCATAGTTCTTTTCTGCCCAAAATGTATTCATCTTTTGCGTTTAACGAAGTATTTATATTTATTACATTGCAGAACATTTGATGAGGCATAATCATAAGGATTAGAGGTGGTATTCAGCAGGTTCTGACCAGTTCTGGAGAACCAGTAGCGGAAATTTTGAATAGTTTGGAGAACCGGCAAATACTACCTCTGACTGGAGATTTTACAGTATCCTTCCCCCGCCATGCCCACCAAGCCATGCCCACAGAACAGATTGTAAAAAAAATTGAATCCCACCACTGTTGAGGATCTCAGATCATATTTGTTCACCCAGAAATGAAATTAATACTAATACTAAATTAATGGAGTTGATACTGCCCCAGAAAAGGAACTCAGCAGATATACTTAGAAGCAAAGCCCTTTGCGAACATCCCTATTTGGTTTCTCTCAACTTCTCTGTACACTCCTCTATAACAATTTCTTACAATTTCTTCCTCACTTGGTTACATTTGTAGATTAGGCCTAGCACAATAATCCTCTTGAAATAGTCTTCTCTGTTTAGATCCATAAAATACAATTCCCTTTCTGTTCTGCTTAATTAAAGGTTCTGTGTCATTTAATGCTTGCTGATGTTTCAACCAATTGCCAGTTTGATAAGATATTGTTATATCTACATTTTCATCTGTATTCTCAATATGGCAAACTGGGTTCTTGGCAGAGTTCCTGGATCATCCCTGCCAGCAGCACTATCTATTTATGATTCTAAATAACTATTAATTATTTTGGGTTTTAAAATATAAAATATAAATACACAATGTGTGGGCCAACAATCCTGTCTGATAATGAAGTTGTCCAGGAGAGTAAAGAAAGTTCCAAGCAAAAGTACTATGGGAAAGGAAATGTTCATGTTATCAAAGAGCAATTTGAATTGCAACAGATTCCTATCATTAAAACTGAATCCTGTTCCAAAAGAGAAGCAAAAGCTTTTAAAATTCATTTTTTGGCAAGCTTTTTAATGTTTTCTTTATGTTCTATATTTTGGATATATAAACCAGCTTTAGTATATATCATATTATACATTTACACGCAAGTTGTCTCTCTGAAGCAAATTTCAGCATACTTGTACGCAAGGATATCTTGGGTGGCAGGGGAGGATGATGTAAATGGTGAGTGAAATTGGGAGATCAAATCCTCAACCATTTATCAAAATTTACATTGCATGTATTGTATGATTACTAGTGTATGATTGCCCTGGTGTGCCCACTATTTCATTATCCCCATGGGCACCCCTGGCTATAGCACCAAATTCAAGCAAGCATGGTTTTAATCATATCATTTTTAGGGCACCAAACTACATATTCGTTGCCATGTTGTACTGTTACAATAGGTCATTTATGAAGAAAAATTGTACATGTGAAGGAGTGTTGAATTATTCCCTAATTTGCTGATTCCTACTCTCTCCAACACCTGTACTCCTTTGCAAGCTTTTTTAAAGGGATTCCTGCTGTCAGAAACACATGTATTTATTATGCAGAAGAGAATTCCTTCCAAGCTATGGAATTCACACCTGCAGTTGTCTCCTGAGGCTCTTTTCCTTTTAGGATAAGAATTAAGATTTTACTCCTCACTTAGGCCTTTTGATCTGGACTAATAAAAATATGATCATGAGTGTAGGAGCTAATTGGTACTTGAATGGGAGATGATCAAAAATCTCATGACTGTAGACTGGACTGGGAAGTTAAACAAACAAATAATGCAACAGCACACTACTTCCTCACTCTTGGTAATAACATTGCATGGAGATGGACATACAGTAACCAGGAGTCAAGTTTGACTCAGAATTTACCTCACAATAATTTTATCTGTTTTCTTAGTTTTATTTGTTTATACTTTATTTCAGATTATTAGACATGTTTGATTATTTACAAGCAGAAAAGAGGAGGGGGTTATATATTTAAATTATTAGCTGGCTACAGAACCAAAATAAATGTGGAATAGGAAGAGAGATCCAATAATGGACTATATGACAAAGAATGAATCTGTAGATAGATATTAAGTATGGGATAAAAATAACTTAGTTTGCATATGAAGGATTATTTATTAAGTTCACATTTTCAAAGCCACATGCACATGCCAAAACATTGTGCTATAGATTTAGACTTACAAAGCAGGGATAGAATTTCCCAACAGTATAACATCATCTTTGGGAATTGACCATTGTCTATTTCTATATATTTATACAACATTCTTTCTGTCAGCCCCATTGGATAGATAATACCTTAGTGAATCAGTGAGATGTTTTCCTTAGCTGCTTCTGAATATTGTTTTAGTCTCAGAAATTAAAGTATGTTTCAGCCCATTTTGCCTAGCATATTTGTATATTTCTGACAAAAGTAATCTCTTTAGGAGAGACAGTTTGGGGTACTGGTTAAGGCACCAGGCTAAAAATCAGAAAACCATAAGTTCTAGTCAGTGGTGGGATTCAAAATTTTTTACTACCGGTTCTGTGGGTGTGGCTTTGTGGGCGTGGTAGGGGAAGGATACTGTAAAATCTCCAGTCAGAGGTGGGATTTGCCGGTTCTCTGAAATTTCCACTACCGGTTCTCCAGAACTGGTCAGAACCTGCTGAATACCTCTGGTTGTAGTCCTAATTTAGGCATGAAGCCAGTTAGGTGACCTGGGCCAGTCACTTCTCTTAGCCCTAGGAAGCATGCAATGGCAAATCACTTCTGAAAAATCTCACCAAGAAAACTGCAGCGATTGTCCAGGCAGTTGCCAGGAGTAAAAAAAAATGGACTCAAAGGCACTAAACTAGCATACATGTATTTTATACAATCTCTGTCCTGTATTCTGTTGGGTTCATCTGTTTTCTTTCGGTAGTGCATAAGAGGCTACTTGACAATTGCAATATAACTGAAAGGGGAATGGGGAAGTTTGAAATACAACATTTGGCCCCCCCCCGCCTCAACCAGCCTTATTTTGGAATGTTCTTCTGTTAAGATTAGACTGCCTTCACAGGCCATACAAAAAATAAATGTGTGAGTTTTATGAATTGAAAAAATGGGAATCAATATTTAATAACACATTTCCCCCCAGATAACCTAAATTGGTTTCTGTAATACGTTTTCCTAGTAAAACTCTGTATAAAATGTTTCCACTGGTTTCATATTTTCTTACTGTTAAAAAATATGGTGAGTTGATTTTGCTATTGTTTAACAGATTACTTGTCTTGTAGAATACAAAATGTCTTTCAGAAAGGAAGAACAACCTTACTAAACAAGCCAACCATACTTGAATAAAGAAAATGGCATTGCCAAATGAAGAGAAGAGATAACTGCTATGCTGGGCATTTTAGACCTCTATTTTCCTAATCATCTTTTTTCTCCTTTCTTCAAAAAGAAATAACTTATTGGCCATCTGTGAATTATAAGCCTGAATTCCAACCTTTGGATAAGAAAGCAAAGTTGAGGTGTGGACTTCAGTTTGAAAACTCTCTTGGAATACAATTTTAAAGAGTATTTCAATGCTATGTATTGCATGGCATGGATATGGTGATGTCATCAGAAGCCACAAGACCAACATTTTCAATCAGCAATCCCATGAGAAATGTTGTCTTTGTTGCTGCTGATCCGAACTTTCCTGAAGAAGCAATTGTTTCAACATTTCAAGAAGTGTTTTATTCATGTACACATCCCTCACATCCTGGACATAAACTGTTTCAACTCCTTCCCTCAAAATGACGCTATAGAGCACTGCACACCAGAACAACTAGACACAAGAACAGTTTTTTCCCGAAAGCCATCACTCTGCTAAACAAATAATTCCCTCAACACTGTTCAACTATTACAAAGTCTGCACTACTATTACTGTTAAACTTCTCATCACTCCTTATCACCCATCCCCTCCCACTTGTGACTGTATGACTGTAACTTTGTCGCTTGTATCCTTACGATTTATATTGACTGTTTCCAAGTATGATTTAATTGCTGATTGTACCCTATGACTACTATTAAGTGTTGTACCTTATGATTCTTGATTCTTAACGAATGCATCTTTTCTTTTATGTATACTGAGAGTATTTACACTAAGACAAATTCCTTGTGTGTCCAATCACACTTGCCCAATAAAGTATTCTGTTCTATTCTATTCTATTCTATTCTATTCTATTCTATTCTATTCTATTCTATTCTATTCTATTCTATTCTACATGCTTTAGGAAGCACAGCCAGGGGTCAGAATTTGCTAGTTGCTCACCTTCTGTGTGCTATGAGTTCATCAGAGTGATGCCTCCAGAGCCTCTGCCTGCAACATGGCTTTTTCACAGTGCAGATTTGATAACCCCCTTCAGAGTAATTTATTTGTCGGTAGTGCTACTACTCCTACTCCTGGGAAATGTGCAGGAAAGGGAAAATGGATGGAGTCATAAATCTTTTTCACAACTCTTGTAGTAGCTCCACTTTGCTGATTTAAAATATTTTTTTTGGAAGTTAAACATATGTGCCTAGAATGTTTGCAGTATAACAAAACAGAAAAGCAGAACAACAGAGTTGGAAGGGATCTTGGAGACCTTCTTGTCCAACCCCCTGCTCAAGCAGGAGACCCTATGCAAATTCAGACAAATGGTTGGCCAATCTCTTCTTAAAAACCTCCAGTGATGAAGGAGCACCCACTACTTCTGAAGGCAAGCTGTTCCACCTCCGATGGTACTCCATATAAAGTTTATCACAGTATCACAAAAACTTGTGCTGCAATATATTTGACAACCTTTTACGGTATTGAGACTCTTTTGTGTACTTCAAAGTCTGTCACTCTTCTTTGCACTGAATTCAGTTATTGTTCATAAAAGATTCTACATTTGATTCTACATTTGATTCTACATTTGACATATTGGATTAAGGTTTCATGTCTTTGGGGATTTCAGTGAACATACATATTATGAGAAAAAGATACTTTAATGCTATTTTAACAGAACATAAATTTGTTGTTATTCCATGAGTCAGATCCAACTTTTATTGCTTTCAGAACCTAATTGATAAATAGTGTTCATTTGGAAACAAAGACCAGGTGTAACTGCTTTATTATCCTTTTTGTATTAATGTCACTTTGTAAATTAAAAACTAAGCTTTACTATTTTCCATATTTGATAATTTGGCAGAGATAGATTTGGTTAGATTTGGATAAGAGGGAGAGAGCATATCATATCTCCAAGGAAAGTGTGAGTTTTTACCTTCTGAGATATTTATAATCTTGGGTGCTGAGTCATCTACAAAACCGAACAATTAATTTTCTTCTTCTAAAAAGACTACTCTAGGTTCTTCAGTGTCATAGTTGTATGCAAGGTGAATTGATATTTCAGTCAATTAGCCAATCTGTAAGTTGAATGTATAACTAAAACAAAAACAATAACCTGAAAAATAGGAAAATTAAAGAGTAGGTTTGGGCAAACGGCCATCTCTACTAATTTAGTTGTACTCCATTCCAATCTGACTAGGACTTTTGGGATTATAATTGAAATTTAGGGAATAAGAAAGGGAAAGGGATATTGTGAGATTATTGAAACACAATATTCTTTGATGTCTAATGGTCATTATATCCCACTAGAGATCCATCAGCAAAGAGTCAGAAATAGCCATTTGACTATTAGAATAACAAAATAACAGAGTTGGAAGGGACTTTGAAGTGCAACTCCCTGCTTAACCTTATACCATTTCAGACAAATGGTTCAGACAAATGATCTATTCTTAAAAATCTCCAGTGTTGGAGCACCCACAATGTCTGGAGGGAAGTAGTTCCACTGGTTTTGTTTTAACTGTCAGGAAATTTCTCCTTAGTTCTACGTTGCTTCTCTTTTTGATTAATTTTCATCCATTGCTTCTTGTTCTGCTTTCAGGTGCTTTGGAGAATAGGTGGACCCCCTCTTCTTCGTGGCAGTCCCTTAGATATTGGAACTTAGACATAGATACCACTTCATGGTGCTTTACAGCAGTGGTTCTTAACCTTTTTGAAAGAATCGCCCCCTTGAGCCATTGAGGAAGTTGTCATTGCCCCCTTCCCCCAACATAACCGCCCACTGCCACCTCTTAGCATCCCAAGGGGACCAGCAGAGGGGCGCTAAGAGGTAGCAGGGGGACAGCGCATCGAACGCGGCTGTGGCGGCACGTAACATGCCACTGCTTCTGCATTGGAGGCGCTGGCTCCAGAGCAGTGGGTGAACCTGCAGGGCCGGCCGGCACCTTGAACGCCCCCTGTCGCCTCTTAGCGCCCCTCTGCCGGCCCCCTTGGGGATGCTAAGAGGCAGCAGGGGGGCGTTCGAGGCGCCAGCCCTGCAGGCTCACCCCATTGACTGCTGTACCGCACCTGAACTGGCACCTCGAATGCGGCAGCATGTTGGGAAAAGGCGCTGCCACTGCTTTCCCAAAGTGCTGCCGCTCTCGTATTCTTTCTGTCTGTCCATCTGTCTGTCTGTCCATCCAAAAAGTCTGTCTGTTTGCCTGCCTGCCTTCCTGCCTATCTACCTACCTGTCTGTCTTTTTGTCTACCTACCTACCTACCTACCTACCTACCAATATAGATAGATCTCTCTCTCTCTCCCAATATATCTTGCTCCATTGCCCCCATATCGCCCCCTTCCATTCCTTTGCCCCCACATCGCCCCTTTTCGTTCCATCACCCCCCTGAAAAACAAAATCACCCCTTGGGGGGCAATATCACCCAGGTTAAGAACCACTGCTTTACAGCACTCTCTGATCAGTTTACAATGTCAGCATATTGCTCTCAACAATCTGAGTCCTCATTTTACTGATCTCAGAAGGATGGAAGACTGAGTCAATTTCAAGTCCATCAGGATTGAACCCCAGGCTCTGGGCAGAGTTAGCCTGCACTGCTGCATTCTAACCACTGTGCTATCAGCAACCATTCAGGGCTCAAACTGTAAGTAGGTCTACAGTACTAATCTTTTGTTTTCTCAGAACAAAATCTGGTTTTTTTAATGGTAATAAAAGATCTTATTGGTCTAATAATTTTTCCAGGTTCCTTCAACAACACTTTTCCAAGTCCTTTGTCACCAGGAGAGATGAGGTTAGCATTCTATTCTTAGATTATTTAAATTTAATAATTTAAAGTATTAAAAATTAAAGGTCAAGTAGAATTTGGTCCTCTAATAGCTACAATATAATATACCTAATAACTCTACATAACTACATTGGCCCATGATTTTAAATTGGCTCCATATTTTAAATCAGTTGCATCACATCCTAAACAAATTGCATGCCATCACTCTCTGAGTAGCCCCTCTGTCTTTCTCCAAAATTTTTTAGAATTGTACTTTGTTGCAATGGCCCTGCCTGTTCTGCTGGAGGTAGTAGCCGGGTTGGCGGTGGAGTTCCCCAGGCTTATGGTGCTGGGGGACTTCAATTTGCCATCACTTGGTGAATCCTCAGATGTGGCCAAGGAGTTCATGGCTTCCATGACAACCATGGACCTGACTCAAGTAATTCAGGGTCCGACCATAGGGGGACACACACGCTCACCTTGGTATTTCTCTCGGAGCAGTGGAAATATGATCTGAAATTAAGGAGTATAGACATCTTTCCCTTTTCATGGTCAGATCATTCCCTGCTGAGGCTAGACTTTAGGATGCTGCTCCCCCATTGCAGGGAGGTGGAACCGATTAAATGGTTCTGCCCCAGGCACCTAATGGACCCAGAAGGGTTCCAGAGGGAGCTTGGGGAGATATCGGATTCCCTGATCCACACTCCGGCTGATGCCCTGGTTGCTGCCTGGAATAGGGCGGCGACGGGGGCATTAGACCGGGTTGTGCCTTTGCGACCTCTCAATGGCGGCCGATCTAGGATGGCTCCCTGGTTTACCAAGGAGCTCCGGGAGATGAAGCACCAGAAGAGATGTCTAGAGCGACGCTGGAGGGCCAGTAGATCTGAATCTGACCTAACACTTTTAAGAGCCTTTATTAGGACTTATTTAGTGGCGATACGGGCGGCAAAATGCATGCATTTTTCCACACTTATTGCATCTGCAGACTGTTGCCTAGCTGCCCTGTTTAGGGTGACTCACTCTCTTCTCAATCGAGAGGAAGCAGAGGAGCCCTTACGAGGGAGAGCTGAGGAATTTGTACAGTTTCTGTTGGATAAAGTCGCTCAGATCCAGATGGACCTGGACTCTGATTGGGCAATTCTGACCGAAATGACAGGGGTGGGTCTTAGTCCTATTATATGGAGTGAGTTTGACCCTGTGGCTCCTGAGGAAGTGGACAAGGCCATGGGAGTGATGAGTTCTTCCACTTGTTCACTGGACCTGTGCCCTTCCTGGCTGGTCTCGGCCAGTAGGGAGGTGACACGGAGCTGGCTCCAGGTGTTGGTCAATGCTTCTTTGAGAGAAGGGTCCTTCCTGCAACTATTAAAAGAAGCGGTGGTAAGGGCCCTCCTCAAGAAGCCTTCCCTGGACCCGGCTGAATTAAAGAACTTTCATCCAGTCTCCAACTTCCCCTTTGTGGGGAAGGTTGTTTAAAAAGTGGTGGCACTCCAGCTCCTGCGGTCATTGGATGAGATGAATTATCTAGACCCTTTTCAATCGGGTTTCAGGCCTGGCTACAGCACAGAGACTGCTTTGGTCGCACTGTTTGATGATCTCTGGTGAGCCCGGGATAGGGGTCATTCCTCTATCCTGGTGCTACTTGACCTCTCGGCAGCTTTCGATACCATCCACCATGGTATCCTTCTGTGGTGGCTGAGAGAGTTGGGAGTGGGAGGCACCGTGTTCCGGTGGTTCACCTCCTATCTCTCTGGCTGGTCATAGTCGGTGTTGGTAGGAGGACAGAGGTCGACCCCCCAGCCCCTCATCTATGGGGTGCCTCAGGGCTCAGTCCTCTCTCCCCTCCTATTTAATATCTATATGAAACCACTGGGTGAGATAATCCGACAACATGGGGTGGGATATCAGCAATATGCGGATGACACCCAGCTGTATATCTCTGCCCCATGTCCGTTCAGTGAAGCAGTGGATGTGATGTGCCGGTGCCTGGAAGCTGTGAGGGTCTGGATGGGAGTCAACAGGCTCAGACTTAACCCAGACAAGACTGAGTGGCTGTGCGTACTGCCCCCCAGGGACCATGTTGATTTTCCATCTTTGGTTCTGGGTAGAGAGAAATTGTCCCCCTCAGAATGGGTTCACAATCTGGGTGTCCTCCTAGACCCACAGCTGAAATTGGAGCAACACCTATCAGCCGTGGTTAGGGGAACTTTTGCACAGGTCCACCTTGTGCACCAATTGCAACCCTATCTGGACTGAGAGGCTCTTCTCACAGTCACTCATGCCTTAGTCACCTCACGACTGGATTATTGCAACGTACTCTACATGGGGCTACCCTTGAAAAGCATTTGGAGACTTCATTTGGTCCAGAACGCAGCCGCGCGAGCTGTTGTGGGTGTCCCGAGATACACTCACATATCACCAATTCTCTGTGAGCTGCACTGGCTTCCTATTAGTCTCCAGGTGCAATTCAAAGTGTTGGTCATTACCTATAAAGCCCTATATGGCTCAGGACCAGGTTATCTCCAGAATCGTCTCCTACCCTGTGTCTCCCTGTGACTGGTAAGAACCCACAGAGTCGGTCTCCTCCGGGTTATGTCAGCTAAACAATGCCGGCTGGCGGGCCCATGGGACAGGGCCTTCTCTGTGGCTGCTCCGGCTCTCTGAACCAGCTACCTCCTGAGGTCTGGACTGCCTCCACCCTACTGACCTTCCGCAAAGCAGTCAAAACCTGGCTTTTCCGGCAGGCATGGGGCCTTGGTGGCTCAGGCTGTTAAATGCCTGCACTTAAGATCCAGCTGTCTACAATTTGTTAATCCCACCAGGCTCAAGGTTGACTCAGCCTTCCATCCTCTCGGGGTAGGTAAATTGAGGACCCAAGATTGTTGGGGGCAATGAGCTGACTTTGTAAAAATGCCGCTTAGTAATAAGCAGGCATATACAATGGAATGAAGGCTATTGCTGAGCACACTGGGTTGTATCCCAAAAAATTGTAAGCCACCCTGAGCTTTCGGAGAAGGGCGGCATATAAATGTAATTAAATAAATAAAAATAAATAAAATAAATATTGATCTCATGACTCAGATCTAGCGAGATCTGGCCCTTTTGTTGTTTGCTGTTTTTTAAATTGTTTTTAAATTTTTTATTATGTAATTCTTTGTGGTTTTTTTGCTGTGAGCCGCCCGGAGTCCTTTGGGAGTTGGGCGGCATATAAGTTTAATTAAGTAAATAAATAAACGTTGCAGTGTAACACACAAAACATTGTAGATTTGTTTGATGTTTTTTTTAATTACATTTATATGCCGCCCTTCTCCGAAAGCTCAGGGCGGCTTACAGTTTTTGGGATACAACCCATGTGCTCAGCAATAGCCTTCATTCCACTGTATATGCCTGCTTATTACTAAGTGGCATTTTTTACAAAGTCAGCTTATTGCCCTCAACAATCTTGAGGATGGAACCTTGAGCCTGACCTGAAGTGCTAGGCATTTAATATCCTGGCACTTAAGTTCCAGCTGCCTGCAATTACTGCAAAACTCACTGATGGGCAAATGTGATCGCTTTTTCTTTTAATACACCTCATGTCATCTTGACTTTTTTGACTGTATCCTGCAAATATGCCTGTTGTACAGGAATCACCTCTCAAACACAGAACCAACTTATCTGTTATAATTGGAGATCTTCCTTCTATGACTGAGGCCTTGACAAGGTGAAGGGGCCTGTATGGGTAAATAAAATGGTGGGCTAAGTCGTCAGACATGTATATGTCCAGAAGGGTCTCCCAAGGTGAACAGGCCATGATGGATACCCCAAATTAACACCAATTACACCTGCCAATCTGCATTGGACCAGCATGGCAGATTATGGTCTATTCCTTCCACATGCCAATACAACCTCAAAAATGGCCCTCATTCCCCGGAGGCCCTAAAATAACTGCCCTCAGCAGTGAGGAGATGTCCCCGAAGGCAGAAGGTACTAAAGCTCAAGATGGTATAGGTTGGAATCATTTGGAAGAAGCCTTCATCCTGCAGTAGATAGACAATGGCTAAAATGATGACAAATTGAAGTTCATCAGCTTGGGCTCTAAAAATTTGGATGAGGACTAAGTTCACCATAGGAGTACCTAGATAGATAAAAAAAACATTAACTGTTTGCTGGCATTAAGTATCCATCCAGATTTTTGAAGTCCAGATATAACTTTTGTCTGATCCAGCAAGTTGTTATTATGCAGCAGAATAAAATAATCTCAACAGCAAGAGAAGTTGAAGAATGAGACAGCCCCTTCCTGTGCACAGATCACTAAATAACAGCCATTCTTTGCAGTTTCATTTAGAGTCAATCGTGAGCTTTCATTAGCAGTATCACAAGGAGATTTTAAACGATTTTCTACATTTTAATATAAGCCCAAACTGAAGAATAATGACTACACTTCCACATTCCCAGAGGGTTGTAATAAATCAGCACTAAGTCCTGACTTTTTACAAAAATTACATAATTACAAAAATTACACAATAACAAAAGCTGAAGCATTTGTAATTGTGGTGCTAAAAAGTTGACAGATATAGGCTTTGAGCTTAACTATAATTACAACTGCATTTTTCTCCCAGGGATCTCTGTTTTCCTAAGAAAGCACCTGATCTTTGTGTCTCCTATCTGCTTCATCTCTATCATTATCTCTTCAGAATTATTTGCTGCCACAATTCACCTTGCAGATATCTATTTTCAGGAAGTTCTTCTATCTGCCCTAGGCTGTTGCATTCTAATTGTGTTCCCACATTCAGATTCCAAGACTGCGAATTTGATATAAGCAAAGCAGTGCTATAACCCAACCCCATATGTGAACCTTGTGATCTTACTTTATTTGAATCCATGTTTTTTATATGGTTTTAATTGTACCAGATTGGTTTTCAATACTTTAGATCTCTTGCCCTTACAACCATTCTGTTTGGTAAATAACTAATGTTTCCATTATATAAAAACAGAATTCAGCCTTTGAAGTATTGGGAACATAATCCCCAGCTACCAAACTTTTTCCTTCAAGGTGCAACATAGAGAAGGGATCACCTGGTATTGTTTATTGTTCATGCTTTTCCTTCTTGATTCTGCTTGTCTTTTATCTAAATTTTGTCAGTGATTTGTTTTTGATGCTTAATAAATAAATATCAAGCTCCTCTTTCCTAGGTGAATTAAGAGGTATGTACAGGTGTGTGTGTGTATTTGTGATGTGATCTGGATATAGAGATGGACTGGGAGTGAGCTGAGCTTAGACTAAACTGGAAATTACTCACAGTAAATTTGCTGCATGAAGATGCTGCTATCTTCAGATTATCATTAAAGCCATAATTCAGGGTAATTGGAAGAGCTCACTTCCACAGCTTATACCATACTATCATATTACTTCTCAGGTCTTCCACAATTGAGTTTCTGCCTTGTGTCAATTGTATAAGTAACTTTTTCTCCCTAGAGCCTGAAGTGGAAAGCTAGATTTCTAGTTTTGAATGCTTTGAAAAGGAAACTTAAGATGACTAAGAATCACTTCATTCTTCAAATGATTAATAACTGTCTGGAGAACTTGAGGGTAATCTGACTATGTCTAAGGAGCCAAACAATCACAGTTCTCTTGGATCTTTGAATAGCTCAATAACTTTTTCTTTACACTCATGTCTCACTGCCACTCAGCCATTGATGTATAGAACAGCTTTTCTCATGGATTCCATTCATTCAGAATGTTCTACATTTCCCTCCAAAGTCACTTACGGTTCTATAATCACCATGCAATTAAGTGTAACTTGCAACTGTTGCTTTCCTTTATATCAGCCCTATATATAAATATGCTGTACAGATATGCTGCTAATTTTTTGGTTTCCTGGATTGTAATGGCTATACAAAAAGGAGATGGGAAATTCATGGTAATGCTACATAGTCTTATACAGTTCTAGAACACAAGAATAATCATTGTATTCTAGTCACATTCTCATCTCATTCTCCATATGCTCACAAGCTTTAAAAACATATGACTTAAATATCTGTATTGTGTTTAAAAGAAATCAAATCAAAAAAATTCTTGTCAATAGATTATGAAATATCCCATATATCAAGCAAAGACTAAACATGTTTCGGAATTTTAAAAACCCACAATTTATTTGGAAGTTTTCAAAACATCAGAGATAAAACTGATTAGGAACTACAGAGTTAGCCTTGTCTTTAACATAATTCAAATTACATAGATAGCCCATCTTCACCTCCTTTATTTTCCAGAATTCCTAGACAGGCTAAACACTTTCTATGTTGCTAAACTCACACTAATATTCCCTTTAAGATACTTGCAAGATTGCCTTTTCTAACCAATGCACTCATCCTGAAAAAAAACCTTGATAATCCCCTACTTTTATAAAATAAGAGGATTGAAACTTGAGGGCCTTCTTCCTTTGCTATGGCCCTGGTATTGTGGAATCATCTTCCCTGAGAATTAGAGTTTGTAGTACTGACTTCTGCCAGAAAATCTATAAATACAGAGCCCTTCTAAAGCACTTAGGATAGGCTGATTAGCCAGAGGTGGTATTCAGCAGGTTCTGACCAGTTCTGGAGAACCGGTAGCAGAAATTTTGAGTAGTTCGGAGAACTGCTCAATACCACCTCTGACTGGCCCCGCCAGTCTCTGCCCCCCCCGCTATTCTCTGCCTCCCAAGTCCCAGCTGATTGGCTAGGTCGTCTTTTGTTGCCCCGCACAGGAGAACGGAGCTGGAAAGCAGGTCAGTGGGGTGAGGAGGGAAGGGGGATTTTACAGTAACCTTCCCCTGCCACGCCCACCAAGCCAGGCCCACCAAGCCATGCCCACAGAACCGGTAGTAAAAAATTTTGAACCCCATCACTGCGATTAGCTAATATTCCAGTTTTATGAATGGGCTTAATGATTCCTTAGGTATTATGACTGTGGGTATTTGACATTAATTGAATTAATTAATTTGTAATTTTAGTTTATTGTGGGCATTTTAATTTGCACATTATGTTGTTAACTACTAGGTATCTCAGTGAAATACAGTAGCATAGATAAATGATAGATAGATAGATAGATAGATAGATAGATAGATAATAGTTGATAGAGATAGCTACTGTAGATGATAAAAGATAGATAGATGAGAGATAATAGTTGATATAGATAGATAGATAGATAGATAGATAGATAGAGATAGATAGATAGATAGATAGATAGATAGAAGGTTACAGTAAATACATTTTAAGAATGAGAGTCCTTTATAAGCTGCAGTCCATAACAGCTGTATCAAGTAGTTTTTTAAAATGTGCCTATTCACACTTTATATATGTAAAAAAAATGGTGTGATTCTTATGTACTTCCAGTTCCTATCAGCATGATGTAAATTGTGAAGTATCCCACAGTGAATATTTTGGCTTGAAATCTCTCTCTCCCTCCCTCCCTCCCTCCCTCCCTCCCTCTCTCTCTCTCTCTCTCCCTCTCTTTACTTTTGAGCAGTGTTAGCAAACCACACTTATTCTCAAAGTGTTAAGTTTGCATGAAGAGACAGACGCGGAGTGCTTCAAGCTCTTTGTTTATTAGTGACTACAGCTCAGAACGAACCCACTTTGGCTGGGCTGCGGCTGCTACTTATAGCCAGCAGCCGCAGTTGCCAGCCAATCAGAGTGCAGGGTTTTCCTGCACTTTTTAAACCAATCATTTCCAACATTTTACAAGAACAGTTCAAACTAAACCAATGACTTCAAACCTGCATACATAACACCCCTCCCCACTAGGTTCAGTCCATACTCAAACCCCAGCCTATCTAATGTATTCTTTTAAATAGGTGGGGCTCTTACGCATGCGTTGGGACCTACGTGGTTCAGATGTTTTAAGGTTCTCACCTTGTGAGGGAGGAAATGTGTCTGCTGACATTTCCTTACTAGGACTTGTAGTAATGGTAGAACCTGTTTGGTTACTACAACCTGGTCTCTCCTCCCAATCCATCTCCAACCCAATGTCAGCACCTAAATCAGGTAATGATGTGCAATCTTCCATTTGTGAAAATGGTTGTTGGTATTGTGACAGGTTTTGGGATGGTTCCTGTCATGTTAGCTCGTTACACATGGGGTTGATTCTTGCTTGTTAATTACACTCATGATCCTCCCCTTCCCTCCTAGAAGAGGCAGTAGGTATGGGAACCAGAGAGAGCAAAAGCGATGCTCCTGAGGCAATCTGGATCTTAACTGATCAATGTGCCTGCTCCAGAGGACACCATCCTCCGTTTGTACCCTGTAAGACCTGGGGCCTGTGATTTGGGTTATCTCAGCAGGAATCCATAATGGTTCACCCATAAGGTTCTTAGCATAAACAGAATCACCCACAGTGAATGTGCGAATTTTGCTAGTGGAATCTAGTGGTGCATTAGGTGCGTAAGTGGGATGAAGGCGATCAAGGGGAGACCTGAGTTTCCTACCCATCAACAATTCAGCTGTGGACAAATTAGTTGAGGGGTTGGGAGTGATATGCTGAACACTGAGAAGTTTTTCAACTCTCTCAGTAATATCCCCTGGACCCAATTGCTGAAGTTTTTCCTTGGTAAATCGTACCATATGTTCAGCCCGGCCGTTGGCCGAAGGATGCCCAGGGGCTGTCAGGGCATGTCTGATACCCTGTTGTGCTAGATATGATTCAAAAAGGTTATTATTATTATTATTATTACTATTATTATTATTATTATTATTTTATTAGACTTGTATGCCGCCCTTCTCCCAGAGGACTCAGGGCGGCGAACATATAAAAAGAAACATATTTACAATAAAAAGATATTAAATAAAGAACAAGTCTATAAATACAAGAAACATTAAAACAGTTAAAATTACGGTAATAAGCAGTAATATTAAAACAAACCCACCCCCAGGTCAATCCAGGCCGTCCTGCTGAAACAGCCAAGTCTTTAGGTCTCGACGAAAGGAGTGGAGATCAGGGGCCAAACGAAGATCCGCAGGGAGCTGATTCCATAGGACGGGCACTCCCACAGAAAAGGCCCTAGCCCTGGGAACCGCCAGCCGACAATGCCTGACCAACGGTATTCCCAGGAGGCCCCTCCTGTGGGAGCGCATGGGGCGATCGGAATGTGATGCTGGCAGGAGGCGTTCCAAGTACCCTGGACCCAAGCCATTTAGGGCTTTATAAGTTGTTACTAACACCTTGAAGGAAACCCGAAGGCAACCGGCAGCCAATGCAAGTCGCAGGAGGGGTGTAACATGGGAGTCGGGATACCCCATCACAGGCCGCATTCTGCACCAGTTGCAACCTCCGAGTAATCCGCAAGGGTAGCCCCATGTAGAGAGCATTGCAGTAGTCGATTCTGGAAGTGACGAGCGCATGGGTGACCGTTCGAAGGGCATCTCGGTTCAGGTAAGGGTGGAGCTGGCGAACCAGCCAAACCTGGGCAAAAGCCCCCCTGGCCACAGCTCCCACTTGCTCCTCCAGACTGACCTGTGCATCCAGGAGGACACCCAGATTCCTCGCCCTAACCCCAGGAGGTAACACCTCCCCCTCATGACCAAAGATGGCACATCCACTGAACACTGAGATGCCAGTCAGAACAGCCACTCAGTCTTGGCTGGGTTAAGCTGGAGTCTGTTATTCCCCATCCAGGCCTGTACCACCTCCAGGCACCGGGACATCACCGAGAGAGCATCACTGATCTGGTCTGGGGTGGAGATATACACCTGGGTATCATCTGCATATTGATGATACCTCACCCCGAAACCTCGGATGATCTCGCCCAGCGGTTTCATGTAGATATTAAACAGGAGAGGTGAGAGAACAGACCCCTGTGGCACCCCACAAGTGAGGGGCCTTGGGGCCGATCTCTGCTCTCCTGCCAACACCGACTGCGAGCGGCCCGAGAGGTAGGAGGAGAACCACCGCAGAACGGTGCCCCCCACTCCCAACCCCCAGAGCCGCCGCAGAAGGATACCATGGTCGATGGTATCAAAAACCGCTGAGAGATCTAAAAGGACCAGGACAGAGGAAAAGCCCCTGTCCCGAGCCCTCCAGAGATCCAGTGCGACCAATGCTGTCTCGGTGCTGTGTCTGGGCCTGAAACCCGATTGGTACAGGTCGAGATAATCAGTTTCCTCCAGGAACAGCGGAAGCTGTTGAACCACCACGCTCTCAACAACCTTTGCTAAAAAGCGAAGGTTGGAGACTGGACGATAGTTGTTCAAAATGGTTAGGTCCAGAGCAGGCTTCTTGAGGAGGGGTCTCACCACCGCCTCTTTCAAGGCAGGAAAAACCCCTCACTCAAAGAGGCGTTGACAACTGCCTGGAGCCAAGGTGTAACCTCCTGGAGGCATAAACCAACCAGGAAGGACACGGGTCCAATAAACATGTGGTGGAAGACAGCCTCCACATGATCCTGTCCACTTCATTCAGGGAGACAGGGTCAAACTCAACCCAGATAGGATCCACAAGACTCATCGCTACTCCATCATCCAAACCCTGCCAATCGGAGTCCAAGCCGGCCCGAATCTGAGCGATCTTATCCGCCAGATGTAAACTAAATTCCTCTGCTCTACCCCTCAAAGGGTCCGCCCTCTCCTCCAAATGCAGGAGGGAGCGAGTGACCCTAAACATGGATGTAAATTGAGGGCCATTGTCAGAAACAAGCACATCAGGTAACCCGTGAGTTACAAAAAGCTTTTTAAGCTGTTTGATGACAGATTCAGTTGTGGTGGATGCCATAGGGATAACCTCTAGCCATTTGGAATATGCATCAACTATAATAAGGAAAGTGTGCCCTCTGGTAGGGCCAGCAAAATCAATGTGAATCCTGTACCATGGGCCCCTAGGACATTCCCATTCCTGTGTGGGGGCGAGAGGTGGGGCAGGCCTGACTACCTGACAGTTGGGACAAGATGCAACCCAGTTTTCAACCATTTGTCAATACCTGGCCACCATACATAACTCCTGGCCAATCGCTTCATTCTGACAATACCTGCATGACCCTCATGTAACATTTCCAAAACCATTTTTTGCAGTTTTTTAGGAATAACCACCCTGTTACCCCACAAAATACATCCTCTTAATACAGATAATTCAGTTTGCCTGGATTTAAAAGGTTGGGCAAGTTGAGGTAGTTCTTGAAGAGGTCAACCTTTCTTAATCCAGCCTATAACAGGAGCCAATACAGTGTCTTTGGCAGTCTCTCTGGCAATTTCAGCAGCGTGTACTGGAAGCTTGGCAACAGTTTCTAGGAAAAAGGTGTGTGCCTCAGGTTCAAAGTCCTCAGTGTGAAAAGGAAGTGGGCAGCGACTCAAAGCATCTGCATGCCCAATGTCTTTGCCAGGCCTGTGGATGAGTTTGTATGAATAAGCAGCAAGAAATTCAGTCCACCTCAGCATTCTTGGTGACAGGATAGTGGGCGTAGGTTTGTCTCCTGCCACAATGCCTAACAGAGGTTTGTGATCTGTGACAATGGTAAATGTTTTCCCATATAAATACTCATGGAATTTCTTGACAGCTGCAACAATTGCCAAGGCTTCCTTGTCCAGTTGGCTGTAGTTCCTCTCTGCTTTGGTCAAGGTGCGAGTAAAATGCAATAGGAGCTTCCCTCCGCTGGCTGGGAAGCCTGTGGCTCAAACCCCCACTCCAAAGGGGATGCATCACAAGTCAGTACAACAGGCAAATTCTCAGAGAACTGTATCAGTACAGCATCAGGCGTGATTAGTCTTTTAATATTGTTAAATGCAGATTGTTCTTTTCTGCCCCAGACCCAAACAGACTTTTGTCTAATAATCTGTGCAGTGGTTCTGCAATGGTTGCCTTCTGAGGTAGGAACATGTGATAAAAGTTAATGAGTCCAAGGAAGGCTTGCAAATCTGTTTTACATTTTGGTCTAGGGGCTTCTTTGATTGCCTGAACCTTGGCATCTGTGGGGTGGATACCATGCTTGTCAATCATATAGCCCAAGAACTCAACCTTGTCAGTTCTAAGAGTGCATTTTTCTTCCTTGACTTTTAACCCTGCTTTTTGAATCTGGTAAGGACTTCTCTGAGTCTCTCTTGTAACTGAGTGTCATTTTCAGCAGAGATTAACACATCATCAAAGTAAGGTACTACCCCTGGCAGTCCTTGGAGCATCCTTTCCATAAGGCTTTGGAAGATGCCTGGTGCCACGCTTACTCCAAACTGTAACCTTTTACATTTGAAAGCACCTCTATGAGTCACAATGGTTTGGGCCTCTGCAGTGGCATCATCAACTGTTAATTGTTGATATGCCTGGGCCAGATCCAATTTGGCAAAGACTGTACCCCTGCCAAGTGAATGTAGTAAATGATGCACCACTGGAACTGGATATGCGCTCTGTTGAAGCGCATGGTTCAATGTCCCCTTATAGTCTCCACAGATTCTCACTGACCCATCAGTCTTGACTGGTGTGACTATGGGTGTCTCCCACCTGGAGTGGTCAGTGGGCTCTAAAACTCCTTGAGCTATTAGTTTATCTAATTGTGCATCAATTTTTCCTTTAAGGCAAATGGGACCCTTCTGGGCTTTAAGCGAATTGGGGGCACCTTGGGATCTAGGTTGAAAGTGATAGGGGTCCCCATATACTTGCCCAATCCGTCGCTGAAGACCTCTGGAAACTCAGACTTCAAGGCCTCCTCCCATTCAGTGTTGCTCACGTGATTGATGCCAGTCACCTCGATGCCTAGTGGATTGAACCACTCAAGTCCCAGCAAGCTGGGCGATCCTTGTCCACGATGGCCAGGGGCAAGCGTTTGGTGTGGCCTTTGAACTTCACGTTGAATTCTCTTGTTCCAACTACTGGAATCTTGTTCCCTTGGTAGTCTTTAAGAGTCAGTGCTTGCTTCTTGAAATGCTTCTTCTGAATGTTTGGGAGTAGTCTGTGAATAGTGTCCCATGACACCATAGATGAATATGAGCCTGAGTCCACTTCCATTTGGCAAGGCCTTCCTTCAATTAGTACCTTGACATGCACTTTTCTGTTATTGATAGAAGAAGAATGACCAATAGTTACTGTCTGATGAGTTTCATTCTTCCCTTTGCTTCTGTGCTGCGCCCATTTTCTCACTGAGGTTGTTGGGCTTGAATTCTTTGTCAGGAAACTTCCTTCTGTTGGGTGGAGTTCTGGATGATTTGCAGACTCTTGCTAGGTGTCCTCTTTTTCACAACGGAGGCAGATGGTATCTAGGAACTTGCATTCAGTGCGGGGTGGCTTCCCCACAACCTCTGCAGTAGAAATCTTGCCTCTTTCTTCCCAGGTCTTTCTTTTTCCGCTCCATTCTGAGTCTATAAATTCCTTCCTCCACCTCACTACAGTCTGACTCAGAATCTATTTGCTCACAATGAGTTGTTGTGGACTTTTCCACATCAGGATGGCTTGTGGCCTTGTTAATTTTCTTCATGGCTGCTGCTGAGGACTTGGTAGCTTCTGCTGAAGAGGCCTCTTCTATTGCTTCCTTCAGCGTGATCTTAGGTCTTAGTAATAACTTGCTCTGAAGCACCTTGTCTTTAAGGCCCAGAACAAATCGATCGCACATGGCCTCTTCTAAATTGTTAAATTCACATGCACCCCAATGTCTCTTAAACTTGCCACGAAGTCGTTTCGTTTTCGCTTTCCCCTTGATCCTGACGGTAAACTCGTGTCTCTTAATGAGGCACGATACTTGTGGGGCGTAATGGGCTCTTAACAACTTTTCTAAGTCAGGCCATTCCATTACCTTCACGTTTGCAGCTCCCGCCAATGCCTTCGCCATCTTGAAAACTGCCGGACCGCAGTGTGTGAGAAAGACCACCCTCTTCCACTTCTCTGAAATGTCGGCAAGATCACCTAGCACTTAAGTTCCAGCTGCCTGCAATTATTGCAGGCTCGAATCCCACCAGGCTCAAGGTTGACTCAGCCTTCCATCCTCTCAGGGTAGGTAAAGTGAGGACCCAAGATTGTTGGGGGCAATAAGCTGACTTTGTAAAATGCGGCTTAGTAATGGACAAGCAGGCATATACAATGGAAGGAAGGCTATTGCTGAGCACACTGGGTTGTGCTCCAAAAATGGTAAGCCGCCCTGAGTCTCCAGAGCGTATATAAAAGAGCAGTTAGTTGTTGTCTCAGCATATAAATATGAATTTTTTTTTAAAAAAACAGATCAGTGGATTGTTGTCTCAGACAACATCAAAAACCCAACCATAACTTATTCTCCAGAACTGCTTTCAGATTTAAATAAATATGTGGAAGGGAAAAAATTTGCTGTACATAGTCATGTTTCTCTTTTCATCTAGACTTAATTTCCAAAAGAGCGCCTTTCATATTTGGACCATATCTGTAGAGAGTTGCATTCTTCCATTAGAGTTATCATGTGGATTTCTGTAAATGTACTTTTTTTTTTGCCCCAGTTGTGCTCAGCTCAGAAAGGGAAGAGAAATGATTCTCAAATGACATTTGAGGATAGAGCTACAGCAGATGGTGACAGTACATAGTAGCGATGTTGCAGCATTGAGGAGAAAATAGAGGCAGGGCTTCTCATGGTTGTCCCTGAAGAAGGAGGCTTCAGAAAGAGTGATCTGGGATTGGAGAGCAGGTTTTATTTTATTTTTTTATGACACTCAGAGGGAATGGTGTGGACAGAAAAAGAGATGGTGATTTAAACACTGCTGTAGGCATCATTTCATGCAACACACTCCGACTAAGAGCCAAATACTTGTGATTTCCCAATCACACAAGCACTGATTTAGCTCACACCTACTGCCAACACTGATGTAAGTGGCAGAGACTTCTGAAATTCTAGTGCAAGTCACTGAACTTGGATGGGAGTAACCAGGGGAAGTATAACAGATTTGTTGAGCCAATCTCACTTTGGCAGGCCGGCATAATTAAATAAATAATCTGCGGACAGAGTTTGTTTCAAAATTTGAAACACAGAATTCTCCTTATGATTAGTACTAAAAGAGGCTTGACCTGTTTGTGAGAAACACCTTGTCTCTCTGCTTCTCCACAATGGTCCTGGGTGGTTATTATAGGGAATGGGGCAAAAAGAGTCAAGATTGGCAGCTGTGACCTGTTTGTGAGAAACACTTGTCTCTCTGCTTCTCTTCTCCACATGGTCCTGGGTGGTTATTATAGGGAATGGGGCAAAAAGAGTCAAGATTGGCAGCTGTGCAACGGAAGCTCAATGTCTTTTTCTATGCACTGGAGGGGCAGGGCTTCAAACACATGGGCTTAACTTTTTTGAGGCCTCGCTAACCTTGCAAAGTTTAGAGTATTCTCGATGAACTTTGCAAAGCAGAGTATTCTTTCAACCTCATAGGTTGAGGACTATTCAGTGCTTTTGATTCAAGGTATTCTCGATGAACTTTGCAAAGCAGAGTATTCTTTCAACCTCATAGGTTGAGGACTATTCAGTGCTTTTGATTCAAGGCAAAAGGGAGCTTCAAAGCATGTGGGAACTTATACATAGCACTAGTTTGCAGATTCTTCAACCAAAGGCATATTTTCCCGGAATCATTATCACATGTAACAGCTTCATGATCCTCTGAAAGGAATCAGTAGCTGCTCTAAGGAATTGGAAATAGATGTCTATGGAGATTCTTAGTCATCCAGGTCATAGTTGTCCCAGCCCTCTCCATTTGTTCTGGTGTGTTCTTTTTCCTACCGTAGCACTCTTGAAGACACCTGTCTCAATTTTCTACAGAAATTGTGGCACTTTATAAAGTTCCTCTCCAGCCCCATCATTCTCACTTTAGATTGTGCACTGGGTTGTGCCATAATGTTGATTGGAGCAACACAAAATATTTGGTTGCTCTCCTTATTCATGATTTTTATATCTCGGGAAGCATTCATCCATGGCATTGAGCTGTCTGCCGTAATCTGCTCAAACACCTGGCTATGCTTTTGAAACATGTGCAGGGATCAGAGAGATGCAGAAAGAGAGAAAGAAGTATAAATGCATTCCGCTGCTCAAAGCAGTGGCATAAATGCTTTTCCTAATATAATTCAACAGAAAGTTAATTGTTTTTCCAACCAGTTCCCATCAGTTCCAAAAGAACATTTCTTGGCAACTTTGTTGTTTACTGAAGTTACATATATGAATTTTATTTTAAGGAGAAAAAATTGCCCTCTCCATTTGTTCTGGTGTGTTCTTTTTTCCTACCCAAGTAGCACTCTTGAAGACACCTGTCTCAATTTTTCTACAGAAATTGTGGCACTTTATAAGAGTTCCTCTCCAGCCCCATCATTCTCACTTTAGATTGTGCACTGGGTTGTGCCTGCATAATGCTTGATTGGAGCAACACAAAATATTTGGTTGCTCTCCTTATTCATGATTTTTATATCTCGAGGAAGCATTCATCCATGGCATTGAGCTGTCTGCCGTAATCTGCTCAAACACCTGGCTATGCTTTTGAAACATGTGCAGGGATCAGAGAGATGCAGAAAGAGAGAAAGAAGTATAAATGCATTCCGCTGCTCAAAGCAGTGGCATAAATGCTTTTTCCTAATATAATTCAACAGAAAGTTAATTGAGCAAATAAACAATGAACAACTGGCTTGAAAAATGATAAGAAGATAGCTTGCAGGGGAAATAAGGAGGAATTCTTCTTAATTAAAAGTTAGAGTTAAAAGGATAAAAACAGATACAAACTAAAAAAGAAAAAAGTATAGAAAATAAAAAATAAATAAAATAGAAAAAAACAAGAATGCAGTAAAGAAAAAACAAAGAAATATATATAAATAAATGATTTTTCCCTTCATCACAAGTATGAACAATTTTAGTAATTTATCACCTTCTCTTGAAATACAAATATCTCATCTCTTATCTATAAACAAAGTAAACAAGTACTACAGGTTTTTCTGTGATGTAATACTTTAACATGGTACTCCCCCATGACTATAAGAGGGGAACTCAATACAGTATAGCTTATACTGGAGAAGACTTGTCTAGGATTATACAGAAGGCAGATGGGTACAGCCTACCAAGCAAATGGTTTGCTCAGTAGAAACTTGAATTTACTCCACATATTTCATTACCACAGCTTTGTGTATAACTTGTTTAGTAGAGGAACATGTGCATTATCTAGTTGATTCAGTCTGATTGATATAATTCAGATTTCATTCTATTTTACATCTTATCTTCTGAAATTCTGCATTAAAATGAATAGAGTAGAATAGAATAGAATAGAATAGAATAGAATAGAATAGAATAGAATGGAATGGAATGGAATGGAATGGAATAGAATAGAATTCTTTATTGGCCAAGTGATTGGACACACAAGCTTAACAACTGTTTCACTTAGCAACCAAAATTTTGGGCTGAGTTGAGGTTGTAACTTGAGGACTACCTGTATATCATCCAGTCAGAGCTGAAGAAGCTTCTTGGATGAGAAGCGAAACATCTTTAAAGAAAAACCAGAAAGTCCAACTGCCTCTTAGAAAAGCACCTCCAGGATGTGTTAGGAGAAGCAACTTGCCATGTCCGTTGTCTGTACCACATATATCTGAGAAATAATTTCTTGGTTTTTTTTTTCTTTCCCACATTGCCTTTTAACATTTCTTTCAGCCAGTCTCACAAAACACTTGAGGAAGTACTTCTTTTACAATGCAGGATGTGTCAGATGTAAGTTCAGGAAAGAAGCAATGACTAACTCTGAGTATGCTTCTTAAAATTAATTATTCATCATTTCAGGCACTGTTGTGACAGAATAAAAATTGACTCTCCCTGCTCCCAATACTGACATCCTCAATATTTGACATTTAGAAAGTTTGGAAGCAGATACAGCTGCTTCATGTATCACGGCTTATATCCTCACCTGAGCCAAAGTACGAAGATTAGTTTCATCTCCTGACTCATGAAGGATTGGGGTGTAGGCGAGAAAGTTTGGCTAGTAGACCTATCATAGAAATGGTGGGTGATGTTTTGGGAACTCAGTACTATTTTTTTTTTGAATTCACATATATATGCCGCCCTTCTCCAGAGACTCAGGGTGGCTTACAATCTTCGGAGCACAACCCAATGTGCTCAGCAATAGCCTTCATTCTATTTTTTTAATTACATTTATATGCCGCCCTTCTCCAAAGACTCAGGGCAGCTTACAATTTTTGGGATGCAACCCAATGCTCTCAGCAATAGCCTTCATTCCAATGTATATGCCTGCTTATTACTAAGCCGCATTTTTACAAAGTCAGCTTATTGCCCCCAACAATCTTGCGTCCTCAATTTACCTACCCCGAGAGGATGGAAGGCTGAGTCAACCTTGAGCCTGGTGGGATTCGATACTGCAGTAATTGCAGGCAGCTGGAACTTAAGTGCTAGGCATTTAACAGCCTGCACCACCAAGGCTCTATTGTATATGCCTGCTTATTACTTTATTTAAATGAAATGGATACCCCTTGGGTCACCTGATGTCTATACAGGTGCATTGATGCAACAAAATCAACATCGTCTATCGTTGTCTTCTGAAATACTTTTTCCCAATTTTTCCTATATATTTCCAAGCCCACAGATGATTCCCCATTAGTCTCCCATCCATATCCTAACCAAACCTCACTCTGCTTAGTTTCTGAGTTCAACCAAGCCTACCCAAGGTTGCTAGCTGCTGAGACATTGCAGTGATAAACTCCCCCCTCCATATACAATTGACCAGATGCTGCTCTTTTAATGGAACAGTAAAATGAAACCTCTAGTGCTGCCAATATCTCAACTGGACCCACTCCTGTGTCTTTAATAGCAGCAGGCACTGGCAGGTTAATTACATTTATTGCCCAGCTGCAACAAAACTTTAGTCTACATGCCTACTGCTGAAAAAGCATAATAATAAATTTCCGTCTTAAATATTACCTAGCCTGTTATTGTATGGATTTCTGTGCTATCTCATAGAGCATATTGTTTTGGAGTTGTAGGATGTTTCTGTGTTTATTGTGAGATGCATTATCTGTTCTCTATTTCACATCCTCCATTAAGGCCAAAACAAATTATGGATGAGAGGAAAATCCACAAAAGCAAGTTAATTAATTAGAAATTGCAAGACTCAAAGATAATCCTTTCAGGCTTGATAAGTTGACTGAAATCTTTTATTTTGGTTAAGGAAGCATGTTCTTTCTTTATTTGACTGACTGAGCTCTGATTTGCAATACTATGCACAGCCCTTTCTCAGTTCTGCAAGCATGAAAACTCTGTCTTTTATCCAGATGTTATTTCAAGTTTTGATTTCCTTGGAATGAATTACCACAGAATTTTTGGCATTATTGTGATAATCGTTTATTTGCACATAAATACAGGCTGAATGTAGATTCACAAGATTTGCATTCAATCTTCTCCAATGTACTTCTCTCAGTAGTAGTTAGTAACTATTGACTTGGAAATCTCATCTTTTGTGGTGCACCTTTAGTCAGGTGTTATAGTCTTGAGCCACTTAGGGGCTAAAATATCCCTCCCAAGAGAATTTCTAACCCATCTCTTGATTTATGGTGATTATCATCCAGGTCATGGTTGGATTTTTTTTCCTTTGAAAACATTTCACTTCTCATTCAAGCTGCTTCTTCAGTGAAGAAGTGAAGAAAATGAAAAACTGAAAAAGCTACTAGGATAAAAATGAAAAACTCAAAGAATTTCTAACCCATCTCTTGATTTATGGTGATTATCATCCAGGTCATGGTTGGATTTTTTTCCCTTTGAAAACATTTCACTTCTCATTCAAGCTGCTTCTTCAGTGAAGAAGTGAAGAAAATGAAGAACTGAAAAAGCTACTAGGATAAAAAATGAAACATTTCCAAAGGGGAAAAAACCAAGGAAGTCCAGTTGCCTTTTGGAAAAGCACCTTTGGTACCATCTCTTGATTGTCCAAGTAAGAGTAACCCTGCATGAATTTGTCCCATGCAAGCATTTGTAATGAAGGATTCAGTATATCTTTTCTTGATGCATTTCATGCTCTTTCTAGGGTTTAGGGAATTCCAGTCAGAACTTTATCTGCCATCCTGGATTGGGGCAGTCCCAGTGAGGCCCATCCAATCAGAAGAGGAAAAATAAGATTTGAACAGGCAATTATGGCCTTGATATTTATAGGATTGCCTCCTCTTGTTAGTATCCACCCAACTGATTAAATCTAACAGGGAGAAACTGCAGTGAATCCCATACAGTTTTTTCAGAAGGTTTAGGAGATTGAAGACAGGAGGCACAGATTTTCTCTGACACTGAAACAGGCTAGATTCTTCATTCTTATTTGGGGTGGCGGACTTTTGAAGAGCGAGCTATTTTGGAGAGCCTTCCTCTGATTTTATATTGCACCTCATCTTTATTCTTATTTTTTCAGATGCACTGTCATACTGACATGTGTGTGTGTGTGGTGGGGATGTTACTGGATATTTTACACTGTGTATGTATGTGTATATGTGTTTACTGCAAAGAATCTATTTTACTGAAATGGCATAGAATTACATTAACAATAATTCTGGCAACTTGTCCTGCTAACCAGGATGCTAACAACTGATTGTACAAGTACAAGGGGTATGCCATCATATGGATTTGATAGGGAAAAAGGTGATTTGGTGAATCATCCTTAAATCAAACATATTTTCGCCATAGGAATCCAGAAAAGACACAGCATCTTTAAGAAATGGTTGACAGTGTGATGGATTCATCCAGCTGTGCCCCAAATCTCCTTTCCCTTTTGAGTTTGAATCATTGGTTCAAATGAATCATTTTATGAGCATGTGATTCATGTCATACCTGAAGAGTGCCACTGAAGGTAGCAGCTGTGGTGATTTATTATCACAACTCCTTAGCCACAGTGCAAATACCTGCCCTTTTGAAATAACTCATCCTCTTGTCATTGTTGTCTCCCAGGCCCGGTCCTTCCTTGATAATGTCTTCCCTGGACACAACCCACAATTCCCACAGCATGGATGATCACTTGAATATGAATCAGCAGTGTGCAGCAGCAGCCCAAAAACCTAATACAATCCTAGGTTGTATAAACAGAGACATAGAATCAAGATGACATGAAGTATTAGTACCGCTTTATAAAACCCTAATAAGACCACACTTGGAATACTGCAACCAATTTTGGTCACTATACTACAAAAAAGATGTTGAGACTTTGGAAAAAGTTCAGAGAAGAGCAACCAAGATGATCAAAGGCCTGGAGACTGAAACATATGAAGAATGGCTGCAGGATTTGGGTTTGGTTAGTTTAAAGAAAAGAAGAATTAGGGGTGACATGATAGCAGTATTCCAGTATTTGAGGGGCTGCCATGAAGAAGAGAGTCGTTATTCTCAAAGCACCAGAGATCAGGACAAGAAACAATGGTTGGAAATTAAAGATAGAAGCAACTTGGAATTAAGGAGAAACTTCTTAATGGTGAGGACAATTAACCAGTGGAAAAGCTTGTCTCCAGAAATTGTGGGCACTCCATCACTGGATGATTTAAGAAGAGTGCTAGACAGCTACTTAACTGAAATGGTATAGGTTCTCCTGTTTGAAAATCTAAAGTGTACATTATTTGCCCCATTTAGCAAAGAGATATTAAAGAATGTTAGAATCTATGATTAGAAAGCCTGGTCCACTAGTAATGGCAGTCTTAGCCACAGGAGCATTTAATAAAGTAAATGTCATAAGGAACATTCCAAGCAAATACAAACAAGAGCTGAATGGTCAGGTTATATTCTCAGGCAAAAAGCCTTTTGAACTTGTTTTATTTGATGAAATAAAAAACAAAGGAACCCAGTTCTTACACACAAATCTCTTTTGTAAGAGTATAGTGTGCCTTGTCCCCGTTGGAACTAATGACTAGCCATTTATGGGTTAGTAACTATTGTACAACCATATCTAAATGACTTATTTGAACCCAGCCAATTATTATAGGATGTCATATCAATATATTTCTTATCTGGGCTGAAGTAGCTTGTTCTGAGGCACTTTTTAAGTTCCCTTATTCACATTTACAAGCTAAGAGTTCAGTCTGATATTTTTTATCAAGAGTGAGTTTGGATGAGTTTAGAGCAGGGGTGCCAAACTCAATTTCATTGAGGGCCACATCAGGGCTGTGGTTGACCTTGGTTGGGGGGCGTGGCCGACTGGGTGGGCATGGCCAGTCTGATGTCACACCCTAAGCTGCTGGCATGTTTCTTCTTCGCATTGGGTAGACCGGGCCGAAGCTACGTAGGCCTGATCTTTCCTCTTCACACTGGGTAGACCAGGACAGCCCTGCAGGTTGGATCCAACCACATCACGGGGAGGATTTGGCCCATAGGCCTTGAGTTTGACACCCCTGGTTTAGAGGAATATTTTTTTCCTATTGCATAGCAGAAATTGTGAGGTGGTGCTAGTGATACAAAGAGGCGAGGTAGTGGTCATGGAACTGCAATTAAAGTATTGGCCTTTGGCATCTATATATATATACCCTGCAAAAACCAACTAAGAAATAATACTGGATAATTATTTTTTTTAAAAAAGTACTAGAAATGTTGGGGAAAGGCTTTTAATAATAAACATTCAGGAAGAAAAAGGTCCTCTCTCTTCTCCTTTGCAGAAAGTCTACAAACAGAGGTGGCCAGCTATTTATGGAGGGTATTCTAGCTCTGCAGTTTACCTCAATTGTCATGGCACTCATGGCAGGACCAACTCCTGCCACCCATGAAGTGGTTTTTGACTGCAAATCCTGACAAGTCTACAAATCTGGCAAGTCTATAAAAATGTTAGCTGCATTGAGTCAAGTGTCTGAGCAGGGAACTGGTAGATTGCCAGACTTCAAGGAATGAACTGTGAAAGTAAGAACCAGTTAATTTGTCCTAAGTAACTCTGCATGTTGATTCAAGATCTCTTTAACACTAGACATGGTTGGAAGCAATGAAGCTTTTTCTTGACAGAGCCTTGCTTATGATGAGTAAATCCCTGAAACAATTGTAGCAATAAGCTTTCCTTATATCCCTTGAGCCCTGCAACTTGTTACTGACTTCTTGGAGAACTGAATGTTGCTTATTGCTGAGATTATACTTTTCTTCAGAAAGTTACTCCTCTGTATAGCTTAAACTATGGGCTGTTTATTGGGCACATTTTCCTCATCAGTTTATAGTGAATGAAACTGATAACTGAATTGCATTGTTTGTTGTTTGCATATCCTGCACCTTTTTACGTTGTTGGGCAGGGCTGGGCTTCAAAAGTTTCAGCAATGGGTTCTCGGCTGGTTGCTGGGTAGGTGTGGCCATGGAACTTCTGGGAGGCCTGTTTTTTGCCTTCCCCAGACTCCGGAGGCTTTCCTCAAGCCTCTGGGATGGTAAAAATGGCCTCCCCTGGGCTTTAGAGGCCCTCCAGAGGTTGGAAACAGGCCGATTTCCAGGCTTCCAGAACTTCCGGGACAATAGTTTTGCCCCTCCCTGAGCCTGCGTGCAGGCCCTGCATTTACCTGGCATCCAAAACTGGCCACATGGAGACTCCTGGGAGGGAGGGGCGGGATGGAAGGGGCGGAGCCAGTCAGGGTGGAATTTGGCAATTCACCAAACCAGCCATAATGTTAGCAACACGTCCTCCCGAACCAGGGTGCTCACAGCTAAAAACATAGAACAATAAATATTTAAAAGACATTAAACCAACAAGCCCAAATATGAAACACAACAATAAAATAGATTAAAAACATCCCTCCCCCCAAGGAAGGGTCACAGCCCGGGTTGGTCGAACAACCAAGTTTTTAATTCGCGGAAGGTGCGGAGATCAGGGGCAGACGGAGCTCCAGAGGCAGTTGATTCCAGAGGTCGGGGCCGAACAGAGAAGGCTCGCTGCCGGGAAGTACCAACCAGCATTGTTCGCCGATGGGACCCCGAGAGTCCTTGCCTATGAGCCCGCACAGGGCTGCCGGCACTAGATATTGGAAGACGCCTCCCTCAGATATTGGGGACCCATGTCGTAGACTTTGAATGTCAAAACTAAACCTTGAATCTCACCCGAGCGCAATCGGCAACCAATGCAGGCCACGAGGAGGGGGTAACATGAGAGAACCGGTAACTCCCATCACCATCCCGCCAGGCCGCATTCTGCACCAACTGCAATCTCCGGATGGTATGCAAGGGCAGTCCTAGATAGAGCGTGCAGTAGTCGAAGCCCGAGGTGACAAGGGCATGAGTAACTGTGCGAGGGCGCCTCGATCCAGAAAAGGGCGGTTGTAACAAGACGAGCGGGCAAAGGCCCCTGGCGACGGCCCCACCTGCTCCTCCAACGGAGCCGTACATCCAGGAGGACCCCAGATTCTGTGTTCTATCCACAGGGTAACACTCCCCTATGGCCAAGGATAAACAATCCTGGATGGGCCAGGATTATATGAGGTTTTTATATTCTTGTAAGCCATCTTGAGTAGCCATAGTGCGATTAGGCTGCAACATAAATTTCTTAAATAAATAAATAAAACTGGAAGAGCAAGATGGACTAGATGGTCCACAAAATTCCTCTAACTCCATCATGCTCTTATTCCAAATGCATGCTATTTCTTACACGCTCGTCATCACCATTTTCATCATGAGCAAAATTCTGATTAGATCCCAAGTCTCTTTACTTTTAAAATATAACTATCAAATCTTGGCTGCAAAAGGTAGATGTTCACTAAATGGTAACGAAGATATCCAGCCAACTCCTGCTATTTACCATCTGGTTTTGAAACAACTATTTGCCACCTATATTTTGAAAACATCTTGATAATACTTAATAATGAAATAACTGCTAAATAAACTCGCATGCAGTTAATCCTATGAATGTTTGCATTTGTGTTAAAGACCTGATTTCAGAAGGCATAATTAATATTTAGTGACTCTCTCTACAGAGAGAGGGAGGGAGGGAGGGAGAGAGAGAGAGAGAGAAAGAGAGAGAGAGGGAAAGAGAACACAGAAACACCAGAAGAGGGAGTAAAAAAAGCTAAAAGTTAGATATTTCTTGAAGTTGTTCATTTAATGCATCACCCTAAAAAAGGACACATCGTTACATATAATCTGTAAAAAATCTAGGTGAACGTTTATAGAGATACATCTATTTTTCCTCCTAGGTCTAGCTTTACTGGATCTCTGAAACCTACAGGCAATTTGGTCTAGGAGTTAAGGCACCAGCCTAGAAACTGGGAAACCATGAATTATAGTTATGCATTAGACATGCAGCCAACTGGGTGTCCTTGTCTCAGTCACTCTGTCTCAAACCCAAAAAGTTGGAAACAACTTTTGAAATATGCTGCCAAGAAAGCTGTAGCTACTTGTCCAAATAGTCTCCAATAGTCAAAAGTGATTTGAAGACAAACATACCCAAATAAATTCGAATGGAAACCTGTCACTGTCACTTTCCTGTGAGAACTTCTAAGAACATATCTCTGACATCAGTTTTTGGATCTGAATCCAAAGAGAAATAAATGTAATTATAACCTTAACCATAACATTTTCATTGCAAATTGGATTTTCTGTTAGTTTCAGGTTAGTCCACAACAGGTCCAAAAGAAAAGATGCCACAATCATTTTCTGTATAGAACCTATAAAAATCTTTTCCTGATAATTAATTGATAATTAGATTAATTTTCATTAGCAATCAGATTTTCCCATATATTTTACTGTGATTCACAAAGAAGTCCGAACAAACAAGTGTCATCTTCCCTTCCCATATAAGAATATATCCCTGACATCACATTTTGGTCCAGACCCCAAGGAGACCTAACCACATCCTAAACCTAACCCTAGCTCTATTTTCATTTTCTTTGGCAATGGGATTTTCCCATGTATTTTACTGTATTTCACAAAAAAGTTGAAACAATTTTCACCCTCCCTTTCCATAGAGAACCTCTAAAAATATGTCCCTGACATCAGATTTCAGTGCACACTCCAAGTGGACCTAACCCTAACCCTAACTCTAATCCTAGTTTCATTTTCATTGGTGATAGGATTGTTCCATGTATTTTACTGTAGTTTACAAAGAAGTCTGAAGAAACACTTTTCACCTTCCCTTTCCTTCTCTAATGATCTATCCCTGACATCACATTTTGACCTGGACTCCAAGTAGACCTAACCCTACCCCTAACCCAAACCAAACTCTAACCCTAACCCTAATTTCATTTTCCTTGGCAATGCAAACTTCCTGTGTATTTTACTATGGCTCACAAAGAAGTCCAAAGAAACCATTTTTACCTATCCTTTTAAAAGACAACTTCTAGGAATCTGTCCCTGATATCACATTTCAAAGCTGACATCAAGTAGATGTAAGCCTAAACCTAATAAAACCTAGGTCTAGTTTTATATTCTTTGGCAACCGGATTTTCCCGTGTGTTTTACAGTGGTTCACAAAGAAGACTGAACAAACAAGTATCACCTTTCCTTTCCTTTGAGAATCTCTAACAATCTATCCTAAACATCAGATTTCGGCCAGGACTCCAAGTAGACCTAACCCTAACTCGAACCCTAGCTCTAGTTTCATTTTCTTTGGCAATGGGATTTTCCAATATATTTTACAGTGATTTCACAACAAAGTCAGAACAAACAATTTTCACCTTCCCTTCTCTTTGAGAACCTCTAACAATCTATCTGTGACATCACATTTCAACCCGAATTCCAAGTAGACCTAATCCTAACCCTAGTTTCATTTTCCTCATTCCTAACCCTATCTCTAACTCTAACTCTAGCCTGAGACTAATAGTAATACTAAGACTAACTTTAAGCCTTACCTTATCCCTAATTCTCACCTCTAACTCTAGTACTAATCCTAATCCTCATCCTTACACTAACTTCAACCCTAATCCTAACATGTGCCACCTATCTCGTATCCAAATGTTTACTCTCTGTTTGTGCAGACCACCTTTATGAATATTCATGTTTTAGTTAAAGCAGATGTTTATTTGAGGTATTATTGTGTTTCAATATTAACAACATTAATATGTGTGGATTTCAATTCCCCAGCTAGCAAAGGAGTTTAAATCTTCACATCTTAAAATGGCTAAGATTGAGAAAAACTGTACTAGAGGAAACACAGAAAAGATGGAGGACAGATATACTCCTAGTCTCTTTTCCAGTCCAATTTTATGAATATAAAATCATTGCTGGTTAAAAGCATAGATATATTCAGGTAAACTTTTTGGGAGAAATGAAATCTATTATGGTTTATTAATGCTTTAAATCATGGAAAGAAAACAGCCCTTTAAAGAACGTGATATGCTTCATCCTTGTTAAAAACAACAAACTACTCAATCTGTGACATTTTAAATTTTAATTTGTTTTAATACAGATTATGCAATGTTGGGTTTAAATTGAATTACACTTATTTTTTGTTTCAACAACAATGAACAGCATAAGCTTCTTTTAGACAAATCCTTAGTTTTTGGTTTAAAGCTTCATTTAATATCCAAACATAATATTTATGTTGCCTTTTAAGTTAATTGATTCTTAAAGAGTATTGCAATTATATGTATGCATGCATGCATGTATATTAGGGTTTTATATACACACTTGCATAATGTTTGCATTAGATAATTATATATAGAATTGTAATTGTTTACTGTTGTAACAACGTATTACAGTCTATAAGATCACAGCTTTTGTTACTGTAATTTAAAGTACACATTTGAATATCTGTTTCTCATGATGTTGCCTGGCTTTTTCACTGCAGCCTTTCCTAACACAGATCTCCAGAACAGTACCATTCTGATCTTTTTTAAGCCCTAGAAAATTATCTCTCACCTTCACTTCTTGCCATTAGTTCCTAATGTTTTCTGACCTTGTATTTCTTCCTAAGATTATCCCAGATTTTTTACTTACTATTTTTTTCATAATAAATATTATTTGCTTTTAGTGAACAGACTGCATAAATTCTTAGACAAATTCCTTGTGTGTCCAGTCACACTGGGCCAATAAAGAATTCTATTCTACTCTACTCTACTCTACTCTAGTCTTAGTGTTTTGATTTCTCCTTTTGATTTCAGCTGTCATCTTTTCCAATTCATTTATTTCTGTGATGCATTCCATGTACTGTATGTTAAAAGGGCAGGGAGACAACATGTATTCTTGTCACATACTTTTTCCTACTCTGAACCATTCTTTTTTCTCTAAACTCCAGACTTTCTCTGAGCTGTTTGCTCATTGTAAATATTCCTTAGATGGAAATCAAGTGTTTTGACATCTCTGATAGCCTTAATGTATTCCATATTTGAACCTGAGTTACATAGTCAAAGACTATTGCTCTCAATAAAACTGATGTAATATTTCTCAAATATTTCTCTTGCTCTTTCAATTACTTATTTTAGCTGCTGGCATCTCTCTCCCATCTCTGAAATCTATTGTTCCTTTGGCATTTCCCAACTTCAGTACAGATCTATATGCTGGCCTTTTCCTGTCTCCAGGTAGTAGCAGCCCATATTTTCCATATTTTGTGCCATATACTTTTTGACAATGAGCTATTACCCCTTTAATTTCTCTTCTTTCATACTTTTAAATAGTTCAACGAGTATTTCATTTGTACCTGGAATTGTCAATATACTGGAATGCAGTGAAAAATGAAGGAAGATGAAAATGTTATATTGAAGCATTTACAAATAGGATTTCAAAATGAAAGAAATAATTGCAGAATATGTTCAGAAATCACCTTTCCCTCTATTGCCTGTTGAACCTCACTTTTTAGTAAAGGTGATTTCTGAACATATTCTGCAATTATTTCTGTCACTTTGATATCCTATCTGTAAATGTTTCAATATAACATTTTCATCTTCCTTCATCTTTCACTGTATTCCTACTGTTCTGAAATTCCTTATCCATGAGCTGTAGAAACCTTTTGTCCTCTATAGACAAGGCCAAGTCATTGTCTTCTTTGGTAGTCTGAAGCAATGCCTCTCCTAAGATAGGCTTGACTGTTGAAAGCGTGGCACGATTTCAGATGGAATGCTCTTCCATTATTAAGAATGGATGTTGCTAAGATATTTGTCTGGGTTGGGGGCCTGCAGCTGATTGACACAGACTACTCCTGTGATTCCCCATCCTAGTTCTGTTATGAAGGCAAATGGGGAGCCTCTTGGGCCTCTGACTACTTCAATGCAGGCTAAAGCATCAGGGGCATCTAGTCCCAGCAAGAGTAGAATCTCTGATCTAGAGCGGGAAAGAGATGAGCCATGTGCTTCAGGTGCGGTATGTTGCTTGCTACCTCTGGTGTTGTAATCTGGCTGTGGTCACTTGGTATCCTGTCCAATTCCAACACAGTACAGATCTATATGATGGCCTTTTCCTGTCTCCAGGTGGTAGCAGTGGGAAGTGGGAACTCCCACTGCTGCCTGTGTTGGAATGGGATGGGATACCAAGTGACCGCAGCCAGATTGCAACCCAGAGGTAGCAAGCAACAGGATTACAGATATGACCACATGACATGAACTACATTTCCCATGATGCATTAACTACATTTACCATGAGGCATTCCCTTAAGGGAACAGCTCCAATTCTGACTTAACTATCTCAATTCCCAATTACCTATATACTGTCTGGACAGCACACCTACCTTAGCTGTGCATTTTCCTGTAACTTCTCAGATCTTCTTAAAGATATGGCTGCCATTCTGCAAATGGGACATTCTGCAAAAGTCCAAATCACCACCAGGGGGACAGCAATGAGGTACTGAAAGCTTAGTCATTGCTTCCATGTAATTTTTGTAGCCTAGATATGATAACCTTAACAGAAACATGTCTCATTTTTCTCTATTTTTAACATTTTTGACTGAGATCTTTCCGTGTACTTTTTAAAAGTTTATCTGGAAGTGTGTTCAATCATTTTGTTTTCTTCTTATTGCCCAAGACTTCCACCCTTCATCTTCTTTGACTGTTCTCAAAACCGAAATAGATCTTTTTCTCCTCTAATTTTGAATATTCAGTAATCACAATGTGTCTTATCTCTTTCTACAATTATAATGTTCTGTTTCACATAAATTAAGGATACTGAGTTTATTCCTTCTATTGTTGCCAAGTCAAATCTTGCTAGTATTGTACACCAACTCTTACGTTACTAAACTTTTGCATGAAATCTGCACCTGAAATTTTCTTGGACTGCATTCCCCATCTCCTATTCCCCCTGCCCCCTTTATACAGTATTCAGCTGGATTCTGATTTTTTCCACCCAGCGATATCCATGTATGGAGTTTGCATTTATATATTGAAATTGTTGTTGACAATTATCAAAGAATTCTGTTTGCAAAACTCTGTTACTCTATTTTCCACTTACTTTGTTGTATTCATCCAGTACAAATCTTTCTGAAATTCTCCTCAATTTCTCCATTTTTTTGCATCCCAATTATCCATTAATAGTCATGGTTCCATTCTCAATTCATCACTAAGCACTGCCACAGAATAACTCAATATCATCCCTTATTTGATCTGTGGTAGTTGCATAAATGTGTCTAAAATCACTGGATGTCCATCAAATCTAGTGACAATCAGCTAAATCTAATGACAATTGAATATCCATCTGATTTTCAGTAATTTTATTAACTAGCTCTCACCACATTTTCTGATGTTATATGGCTTCTTTCTGTTCTTGTTAATTCTAAAAGAGTGGAACTAATTTGGGCATTATTTCTGAACACATATTTTGCTATGTCTGAATGTCATTGTCACTCCATTCCTTTATATGATGTTATTATGCTGCAAACGAAGTATTAAGTAACAATCTGATTTAGTGGCCCATTCTGGTCCACCTAAATTAACTTTTTCCTGAAGCATCCAATGCAGAATACTTCAATTATTTTTGACATTTTCAAGCTTCGCACCTCATATTTCTGTTCTGGTTACAAGTGCCTCACTCTATCAATAAACAGAGTCCCTTGTGGCCTAGCTCAGAAAGAATGTTCTATCTGCACCAACTTAGAAAGCTCAAACTGCCCAAGGAGCTGCTAATACAGTTCTACAGAGGAATTATTGAGTCTTTCATCTGCACCTCTATGACTGTCTGGTTTGGTCCTGCAACCCAACAAGACAGACACAGACTCCAGAGAGTGATTAGGACTGCAGAAAAAACAATTATTACCAACCTGCCTTCCATTGAGGACCTGTATGCTGCACGTGTCAAAAAGAGGGATGTGAAAATATTTATAGACCCCTCACATCCTGGACATAAATTGTTTCAACTCCTACCCTCAAAACAACACTATAGAGCACTGCACACCAGAACAACTAGACACAAGGACAGTTTTTCCCCCAAATGCCATCACTCTGCTAAACAAATAATTCCCTCAATACTGTCAAACTATTTACTAAGTCTGCATTATTATTACTATCACTATTAATCTTCCCATCCTTCCTTTCACCCATCTCCTCCCATTTATGACTGTATGAGCATAACTTTGTTGCTTGTATCCTTATGATGTTTATTGACTGTTTCCTAGTATAATTTGATTGCTTATTGTACCCTATGACTATTAAGTGTTGTACCTTATGATTCTTGATGAATGTATCTTTTCTTTTTATTTACACTGAGAGCACATGCACCAAGACAAATTCCTTGTGTACCCAATCACACTTGGCCAATAATAATATTCTATTCTATTCTATTCTATTCTATTCTATTCTCAGTGTTCTTCTGCAAGAAGAAGAGGATGCCTTCTGACCTGAGGGAGTGGGCTAGCTCATCATTTGGTAACCAAACTTGCTTTAAATGTTTCAGGCACATCAATAGATTTTTCTTCACAACAATATCAAAGTGAGTTTCCGTTGTTTTTTCTTCTGGATATGATTCTAGATTTTGATTTCTTCTACTAGGACTTCTCTCATGTCTGAAGAGCCAGAGATGTTTGCATCTCTTTTGTGGGTTCCTCTTAGCTTCATTGCATCTCCTTTGATTTCACAGGCATCAGTGATGCTAACAGGAGGCTCCCATCACTCCCAGGGTTCCCAAAAGTGCTTTCCTTCAAGGCAAGGTGATAGTCCCCTGACACACATTTAATAATACGTTAATATATATATATATATATATATATATATATATATATATATGTGTGTGTGTGTGTGTGTGTGTGTGTGTGTGTGTGTGTGTGTTCTGATAAAGATGCTCCAAACACTCTGTAGTACCAAAACAGTAATACAAAGAAGCAACACAGTCATTTAACACTGAAATAATTAGCACGTTTCTCCTCTCACCAGATGAAACTGGAGTTTGTTTCCCATCAGATCACAGTATCCATCACAGCCAGTCCACCATGCTACATGCTTCCCTGTGCAGCCTATGCAGCCTGAAACTGAGCATCTCCACTCCAGGCATTAGAACAGCTATCTTTGTGTGGTGGGAGACAGGTATACACTCAACAGGTGATGCTTTTGCTGGCAAGAAGCCACAGCAAGGGGGAAGGGAAGGGAGCTGTACCTCGCCCCTCAGTTTTGCCTGTCTGATTGGCAGGTGGTTGTTAGAGTCTTGCCAGAGAAGAGATGCCCCGAAAATAATCAGATTAGTCGACTGCGGGGAAAAAACACATGTAAACATTAAATGATTTAGTTCCCAAAGGCCATTTGCGTTCTAGAGTCATCCAGCTGTCATCCCACCAGAGTCTTGTCGCACCTTGAAGGCTTAACAGATTTATTACTGTAGGAGGAGACATGTGACTTCTTTAAGGCGAATTAATTAAAAAAACCATCACGAACTTAACGGCGGCATTTTACAAGCTAATTTGGCTGGAGAGTAAACTTAGAGCATCGGACCGCACCCCACACAGGAGCCGTGGGCTCAGGAGCACTCCGGAGCACGAAGTCCTGGCGAGGGAGCGGGAGGTGAGTGGGGGGAGGCAGCACAGGGAGTCCCGAGGATCTCCGGCTGGCGTCATCGCTGCCCCCTCCCTCCCCCTTCCGAAGCCCCCTTCTTTTTCGCAAGGCTGTGGGGGAGCGCTAGGACCCCGCTGTTGCCGCTTACCTACTCGCGGACGGTAAGCGGAGGCGGGACAGACAGACTGCAGCAACGCCGGCTCGCTGAAATAAATCCCCGAAGAGAGGGAAAGGCAGCTGGCAGGCGGCCCACGAGGTTGGGTGAAGAACGAGCCGGCTCGGCGCTTCCCACGTTCCGCTCGGCTTGGCGATGGTAAAGTTTCCCGCGTCTTTCTCCGCTTCTCCTCCCCGTCCCGTTTCATCCTCCTCCGTTCGCGAACCCTGGGAGGGAGAGAGGCTCTGCATCCTTCTCCGGGTCTTCCCTTCTTTGCCTTGAAACCCCACCCGGTTGGCTTCCCCGGTCAGCATCAAATCCCTTCCAAAAGGGAATTTCTGTAGAGATCAAAGAAGCAGGGAGGATGGTAACGGGGGTGGGGCGCGAAAAGCCCCGCGACGACGACTTGATTCCAGACCGGCAGCCATTGGGGGCTGAGGAGCAGCCGGTGCCCTGAGCTTCTAAGGGTCCAATGAGTGAGGTCAGTCCATTGTTTCTTCGAAGCCCAGCGGACCTGGTCTGGTTCGTCTCCACTCCAACAGGTGCTGGTCGGAGATTATCCACCTGCCCGCTAAAGCCGGCGTTTTGCTTCTCCTCATGGTCCTTTTACTTAAGTGTATTAAGGAAGGCTCTCGACTGCATTTTGTGCCTCAGCATCTGAGGCGAAGAGACTGAAAACCTCCCGAACGATGCCTTGGCACTTTAGGGCTTTGGCCAAACGCACCTCTTGAAGGTGTGACAAGTTGTTTTAAATCTGCTCGGCAAGGCTGCCTGCAGAAGAGCAGAAAGGCTGGCTCAGAAGGAGGGGGTTCAGTTGCAAGGATAGTTTGGGGTAGTCTGGGGCTGCTGGTAATGTGGCTGCTATCATTTCCTCGTGAGCCTTTTCTGCAGGCTATAGTCTCCCAGGGAGATGCTTAGACATCAGTTCCTAGAATTCCCCAGCCACCATCATCACCCTGTTTGGGTGAAATTTCAAGGCGTTATTAAGAGTCCCAACCAATTTGGAGAACCCTGGATTGGGAGAGGCAACTGTATCCTGATGGCTTGTACAAAACAGCCAGGATCCAGGTTTGAAGGCAACAGTGGTTATTCCCCGTGGTTAATACGAAGTGTCAGAGACTGCATTTTTCACCACACCAAGGATCTGCCTGCCTCAACCACTTGCTTTATATGCACACTGAAGACCACTGAAGGGCCCAAGAAATTGTAATTGCTTAGTTGGTTCAATTGCTCTGATCTAAGACAAGAAAGAACCATGATGCTTAGCATGCCTGTTGCAGTGAGTTGATTGAATCAAACTCCTCTTGGATCAGATAAGTTCTTGGTGTTTTGAACAGTCCTAGTGACCAGTAGATATTAAGAGATAATTCAGAGTGTCACCCACTTTCATATGGAATATGTCATTTTGCGTATGGGTAAGCTACATTTATCCAGTAGCAAATATTAAGTCGATATCTTGATTCCAACTCTTGGATAAGCCTAATCTCTAGATGCAGTGTCTGCAAAGGTTCTTGCCTCTAGAGCTTTGGAAACAAGAATTATAAATAAGTGTGCTTTCTCCTTCTGGTTAAATGTGCCATCCACGCTACGCAGGTTCTTTAAAAGAATTGCTACCATAAATTGAATTGTGACTTTCCATCTGTTTCAATAGACTTATGGATTGTATGTCAAGATTTTCTGGTCAGTGATCAAATCAAACTCTATTTGGGGGTATGGTTGGTAGGTCCTACTACCTAATCTTACTATTACATTATGTAAATGGGAAGGTATTACCATATCTTTCTACATGCCAAAAGCAAATAGTCATACTCCACCACAGATCATCTGAAGAGGTATGGTGAAATGATAGGGTTTTTTGCCCATAGCTGTGACTATAGTTACCAATTTAAACAAGGAAAACTTAATCCAGAATGGGAAGAAACAGCAGGAGCCTGGTGGAAGATGGGAGAAGATAGATCAATGTGATCTACATTGATGTTACCAAGCAGTCCTGGAGCTAATGTAAATTAGAAGTGAAGAAAATGCCCAAGTCTTCGTGTGTCATATGCATTTACACCATTTAATTAGTTTATAGTTCAATATATTGTTCAAATGAAAAAAGGTTAATTCAGTATCCAGGTTAAATTAAAAATTATGTAAATAGAATCAAAGATTTATCTAAAGCAGAGGTCTCCAAACTTGGCAACTTTAAGAGGTGCGGACTTCAACTCCCAGAATTCTTCAGCCAGCATAGCTTAAAGTCTTAAAGTTGCCAAGTTTGGGGACCCCTGATCTAAAGCATCTAATAATACATTCAGCAATCCTGAAAGACAGGTAGTAGGATTGTGAAATAATAACTTGCCTAAGAGTTGAATCCAGGGTTTGAGTCCCTGCTCAACAGTGACATACTTAAAAATCAGATTATGTGGGCTTTAATCTAACAATCTGAATTCTGTCTTTCTTCCTTTGGTTTAGGATACCTGTTGAAGTAGTTCTTGGCTTGGAAATCATCAGTGTCAAGAACAATCCACGTGAGAGCCACAAATGGAGAATCAATCTTGGGACTTCTTTGAAGCCCTCATGGGCAATATCAGCACCAACCAGACTCTTCTGAACAGGATGCCTCAGTTGCCCCTGGAGGTGCAGGTGGTCACTATCTTGCTGGTCCTTCTGATCTGTGGGGTAGGCATTGCAGGCAATATTATGGTAGTCCTGGTGGTTCTTCGCACCAAGCATATGGTGACTCCCACCAACTGCTACCTGGTGAGCCTGGCTATCGCTGACTTGATTGTGCTACTGGCAGCAGGGCTGCCCAACATCTCTGAGGTGGTGGCTTCCTGGGTGTATGGCTATGCTGGTTGTCTCTGCATTACTTACCTGCAGTACTTGGGCATCAACATTTCAGCATGCTCCATCACAGCCTTCACGGTGGAGCGCTACATTGCCATCTGCCACTCCATTAAGGCACAACTGCTTTGCACCGTAGCCCGGGCCAAACGCATCATCGCTGTCCTATGGCTCTGCACTTCGCTCTACTGTCTCATGTGGTTCTTTTTGGTGGACACCTCAAAAGCCATGTTCGCTGATGGCACTCAAGTCAGCTGTGGCTACCGTGTCTCCAGGAATCTCTATATGCCCATCTACTTCTTAGACTTCACCATATTCTATGTCGTCCCCCTGGGCTTGGCCACTGTTCTGTATGGTCTCATTGCCCGCATCCTCTTCATGAACCCGCTGCCTGCAACACCGCAGCATGCAAGCCGGATGAGCAAACGTAGCAGCTCCGTCACTACCTCCAGCTCCATGAAGCTCTCTTGCCGAGGAAACAAGGGTGCTTTGAGCTCCAGGAAACAGGTTCTTCTTTTTGCCTATTTTTACGTCAGGATGCAAATTAGGTGTGTAGATGCAAGGGAAATTAGGAAGCCTTTGCCCAACTAGACCAGTTTTTTTCCCCTCCTCTTATGAACACCACTCTCTAGGATTTCTGGCAGAGCAATCAACACAATTCATATGAATCTTTCATGTGATGATAATGATGATGGTAAAGGAGCCTCTACTGCTACTGGGCTATGGTCGTTCCTAAACTGTCTTACAGTAAGAACTCTGGTGTCAGATAGAAAAGTCTAGTATCACTCACTATTTTTCTCAATGGTTGGGAAGCTCAGGTGATTCACCCCAGGTACCAATAATGGATCATTTGGTGCTGTTTAATACAGGTAGTCCTTGACTTACAACCACAAATGAGCCCACAATTTCTGTTGCTAAGGGAGACATTTGTTAAGTGAGTTTTGCCCCATAAGACCCTCGGTGGCGCAGTGGTTAGAGTGCAGTACTGCAGGCTACATCTGCTGACTGCCAGGCTGCCTGCAGTTTAGCAGTTCAAATCTCACCAGGCTCAAGGTTGACTCAGCCTTTCATCCTTCTGAGGTGGGTAAAATGAGGACCCAGATTGTTGGGGGCAATAGGCTGACTCTATAAACCACTTAACTGTAAACTGTTAACCGTAAAGTGCTGTGAAGCACTATAAAGCAGTATATAAGTCTAAGTGCTGTTGCTATTGCTATTTTATGACCTTTCTTGCCATAGTTGTTAAGTGAATCACTGCCGTTTTTAAGTTAGTCACACAGTTGGCAGTCCGGCTTCCCCATTGACTTTGCTTGTCAGAAGGTTGCAAAAGGTGATCACATGACCCAGGGACTCTGCAACTGTCACAAATATGAGTCAGCTGCCAAATGTCTGAATTTTGATTACATGACCACAGGGATGCTGCAACAGTTGTTAGTGTGAAAAATGGTCATAAGTCACTTATTTCATTTATGCCATTGTAACTTTGAATGGTCACTAAATGAACTGTTATAAGTCAAGGACTACCTATATTTCCTTAAATGTAGCTTCACCTTGATGAAATATTTTGCTGCCTAGTGAAAAGGAGAAGAAGCAGCTCCCATGAAATGCGTTGTGCTGTGCCCTAAGCTGTGCATATTGACCAATAGCAATATTAAAGGAAATATTAACATACAAATATATTGATTCACATCCATTTCTTCCACTATAGAAATGTAGTGCAAGCTCCATGTAATCTATAAACCACTTTCCATTTCAGGACCCAACTGGTATCTAGTGTTTTCTGAACTTGTTCTGAGTATAATATTAAACAAATAGGTATTTGTTTGACACCAAGAGTCTACATTCTATCAGAAAAAGCTCTTTGCTTATCGCCTTTGGTCTCCCAATCTTTCTGGGGTGTCTGAGCCAAAGGAGGTCTTTCCCATCATCTGGATCTTTTAATTGGGGGTCACCAACAATGAAATTTGGAACTGTTCATTGGCTCTGCTATTGAGTTTGCCTTTGGTGAAAGGTAGGAAATTATGGAGTATTTAATTAAGATATGGTCAGAATATAAAAAATTATTTGTGGATGTTCTATAGAAATAAGTAGGAAAGAGGAATAATATAGTGGTGGCATGATGGGAAAGAAAAAACAAGAAAAAATATGGATTATTTAGTAGGAACTGGGGTAAGAAATTGTTCAAAGCATCTTGGATGATGTACTTTGCATTACAAGTTTTCGAATGGGAACAAGAACAAATCTTTTATTTTTCTCTCTCTTGGGTAATATCTACAAATTGGGAAGGAAAAGGTAGAGTTCCAAAGGCCTATTAATAGAAACATCTTGGCATCTGGAAGAGTGCAGCCAAAGCAAAATTATTTGAAAATACTCTAGAGGGCAGTCCCTAAGCTGTGTCAAGTTAGTTGTAGGCATGAGTTACTAAGTGTAGAATTGAATTTCAGTTTCAGCTGCTAAATAGAGTACCTTTTTCCTATTTATTCATTGGCTGTTGTTGTTCTGGACCAGGGCTGTCAAACTCCTGGCCCATGGCCAGATGCGTCACATGCTGACCACGCCCATGCCTGATTTAGCGAAGGGGGAAAAAGTCCCAATACATCACATGATGCTGCCATGATGACCCCTGTTCTGGACCTTGAGATGCTAAGTCTCTGTTCTGAGGCTTTGGACAACTGAGTATTTCATCCTTGTTACTAGTCTGAAAACATTAACTTCTTAGCCATGTTATTATTGAATATTTATTTATTTTTATTTTATTTATTAAGTTTATATGCTACCTATCTCCCTGTCAAATAACTCTGAACAGCTTACAACAAATGGTGTATAATGGTTAATGTGGCCCCTAGAAGAACAAAGTATTATTTTATTTTATTTATTTCAATGTTTACAAGGCCACTCAACTCTATCCATATAATTCTTGGCAGCATCAGTTAAAAATAAGCAATTCAAGAAAAAGAAAACCCTTAGAACTTAACTGCACCAAAATGCTGGGAGAAAAGACAGGATGAAAATCAAGAGTGTAGAAGGACAACTTGCAATCTTCTTCCAAATTATATGCAGGTGGAAGAAGTCTCAAAAAAAGGGAAGGAGATTTATTTATTTATTTATCTATTTATTTATCTATTTATTTATGAGATTTATATGCCGCCCTATCTCCCTAAGGACTCAGGGCGGCTTACAATACTAAAAAACAATACAATATAAACACTAAAAATTAATTAAACCAGAAAATCTCATAAAGCCATTAAAAAATTTAAAACAACCACTAAAAAACCCTCCCCCCCTCCTTCAGTCTGGGTAGGCTAGTTGGAACAGCCAAGTTTTTAGGCCACGGTGGAAGGATTGGAGGTCAGGGGCCACCTGGAGGTCCAGGGGTAGCTGGTTCCAAAGGGTGGGTGCCCCCACAGAGAAGGCCCTATCCCTGGAAGCCGCCAGCCGGTATTGCCTGGCTGACGGCACCCTGAGCAGGCCCTGCCGGTGGGAGCGCACAGGTCGACGGGAAGCTGTTATCGGCAGCAGGGTTTCCTGCAAATACCCCGGTCCAATGCCATGAAGGGCTTTATAGGTTAGTACCAGCACCTTGAATCTCACCCGGAGGGCAACCAGTAACCAGTTCAGCTCACACAGGAGGGTGAAAGGAGATGGAAGTGAATCAGAGGAGCCTGGGCAGAGGTGGTATTCAGCAAGTGTTGACCAGTTCTGGAGAATCATTAGCGGAAATATATATATATATACATTCATGAAAAGAATTATTTATCACTCACCCAGCAAATGTGGAGACCAGGAACAGAGAAGGAGAGTAAGAATCAAACAAAGGAGAATGAATGTTCAGCCCATGGGAGGCATCAACTCCCTTTTTTGCAACCCTTGGAGCCTGCCCCCTGCTCCAATGACATTGCCAAAATGATAAACAAATATCTGAGATATGACTCCCATCTTACTGGAGATAAGCAAAAAATAGAATACATTACAGTTACAGTTATGACTATAATTATATTCAGTTCTCTGTATCACTCCTGCTATGAAAACATTATAGTAAAACAAAACAAAAAACAAATCTATTCCTAGTTCTAAAATGTTGCCTGTCCAGGTTCCAAAGAAATTCAACAATTCCCATGATCCAGAACTCTGATGTTCTATTAATCATTGTACATTGAAGATTGTGATTCTAACCCTATTTAATAAGGGTGCAAAGTCCAGTGCATGTGGTGTGATATATGTCTGATTCATAAATAACTTCTGAGATTATAATTTTATATATACTTCCTTGCGAACCAGGCTCCTTGAGTTGATTGGAGTAGGAAAATTACAATTAGTGATGAATGTTAAGGGTACTCCAGGCTGAGGTCTTCAGATAACCTACTTTCGTTCAATAAACAGAGAAGGGGTCCAGCTCTCAAAACTTCCAGGAGCTGTTACTATTTGAATCTTCATCATCACCTGTAACAATTTAATGGCAAACTGTGCATCACATACAAAATGGAAAATGCGATGGATGAAAGTTTCCTGATATTGTCTTGCAGTAAAAATTATTTACATTAATTTTATTGAAAAAACATTCCAAAAATGAAATAAAAACAGTGGAATTTCCATAAGATTGCACATAGGGTGTTTGCATGATCTTACTAGGCAGGTTAACAAGGTGTAGGGAATTGCTATTGGTCTTGCCTTTCATCTTTCAGAGAGCCATCCTATCAATATTGTGAACCCCCGGGATTCCCACATATTCCAATTAAATCCAAATGTCGGAGAGAATTCCCCCACTGGGGATTTTGTAGATCATGAAGATGAATAAGTAGAGAGGCTACGGGGTGCTGAAGTGATGTAGCAAGAAAAACAACTAAGTATAAAATGCTCCAATGTGCTTTACAACCTTGCAGTAAAATGTGAGCTCAAAACCACCACATAAACAATTTTCCAATGAAATTATAAGCAGTCTAAGAAGCTCTTTTGTAAAAGAAAATATTCTGTAAATTTTCAGCATGGTATGGAGATGTACATTAATATAGAGAAGGAATAGACATAGTTACCAGCCTTAATCATACCCATGCCATACACAGCTTTTCCTACTAATGGGACAAGGCAGTGTGGGGACATTTTTGATCCACAAACCAATGTTCAGTTTTATCCCCCAAAGTTCAAGTTATTAAATATTATTCAAGTTAGGATTTGTTATGTAGAGACTACTTGCCAGTCAGTGTATTGTTGCCTGCATTTCAGAATCTAGGAGATAGAATCCATGCTGCAGAACAACTTGCACCCTTGATGTTATAAATATTAGTGACCAAGAAAAAATGGATAGAATTGTTCTGAGAATACAGTAGATGATGAGACCATAGTTGTAAATGGTGTAATTGAATACATGTTCAGCTACTAATGTGGTTTGGTTGTAGGATATGTAATTTGTGTGAGGAATGGATCCTTGCCTAATGATTAAAAAATACTCTTATTGTTGCCTTATCTCAGGAAAAGGTAACAAGAATGACTGTAACAATTACAGAGGGAATTTGTTTAGTGTTCTTGAGAACTTATTAGGCAGAATTTTGTCTGAAACAATGCAAGAGGTGATAATGAGAAAGATTTATGAAGTGCAGTGCAAGAGGAAGCAGCATACCAACCAGATTTTTACTATTCAGCAAGTCACTGAGAAATTATGAACAGGAATATCTAAGTATATGCTTTTCTTAAGAAAAACTGCGGAGTGTAAGACTCCAGATATTACTTTCTTCTGTGATCTGGCTATCTCTGTAACTGTTAAGTTTGCATGAAGGTATGCAGAGTGCTTCAGTGAAGAGTTTATTAGTGACTACAGCTCATAACAGACCCGATTTGGCTGGGCTGCGGCTGCTACTTATAGCCAGCAGCCGCAGTTGCCAGCCAATCAGAGTGCAGGATTTTCCTGCACTTTTTAAACCAATCATTTCTGACATTTTACAAGAACAGTTTAAACTAAACCAATGACATTCAAACCTGCATACATAACAGTAACTACCGTGCAAACTGCTTCTACTATTTTCCTAACAAATGTAGAATGCATGTTAGCAAGCATGAATCTTGGTTTTCCTGAATTCTTCTAACAATGAAGGGATACTATGACTATAAGAGTTGTGTTCTAATGATGAAGGGATACTATGACTATAAGAGACTATGACCTGCTTTTACAAGCCCTCCTGGCACTCCTGATCAGAAGCAGCAAAGGGCAAATCAGTGATCATCATTTACTGTCATGCCAAGCTGGCATCCCAGAATGGGAAATTAGATGTGGGTTTAAAACAATGCACATTACTGACTTTCTTGTTTCTGTGCCACCCAATCCTTCCTTTGTGTGCCACCCCAGCTTTCTGACTTCTCTCCTACTGTTTCTCACTTTCTTTCCCATTTGCACCTTATACAAAATGCTTTCCTACTAGGATTGTGTTTTTTTCCCTATACAAACCCAGAGCAATGAAGGAAATGATAACCCAGTCACATACGTTATGTATTCCTCCCACCTTTCCAATAAAGATTTGCCCAAACAGACTGCCTTATAAACACCTAGCTTTGCTTAGAGAGTAAATTGATTTTCTCCATGTCCAAGATTAAAGAAGAAAACTGCTTTCCCCACAAAACAAGAAAGGAAAAAGAAAGTTGTTATCAAAAAGAAGTGGTGTTACTCTGTAATTGCCAACTATTATATCCAGGTATGGAGAATGTTACACTGCCACCTCTTATAAAATAGCTCTTATTTTTACATGAAGTTTTATTAATTCCTCTAATTCAGAATGAATGTAAAGATTCATATATACCTGCACAGAGGCATAGTCAAAGAAATATAGAATGCAGTTACCAGTTGTATTCTTCAAATGTCTTTCTGATTATGAATGCATTGTACAGTAGATATATTCCTTGTAGGAGGTCCTCAAATCTTTCTCAAAAGAAATAGTTTTATTGTTATGTTTCCTGATCAGCCAAAATGAAACATTTAGGATTTAGAAAGTTTAAAATAAAACACCAAATTCACTGTTTTATATACCATTTTTCTACAATGAATCCAAAGGATCTATAAACAAAAATATAATTGATAGTGGCTCTCTCTCTGCATGGTTTTTTCAGTCAGGGGTTAGTGAAGCTATGATGATGGTCCTGTCTTAAAGGGTATGCAATAAGACTGGGCATTAAATGCGACATCTACAGGTAGACATGATATCAATGTAAATCACCATACCCATAGGCTTCTCTGGGATGTGGAGTCTCTAGGATTAGGTTTCTGGATTTCAGAGAAGCCATGTCACATAAATTTGAGATTGGTAAATGTTGATATCTAATTTGTCAAAATTGATTGGAGTTAATTGCTTGATAAGGTTTAATCTATCTAACTACAGTATCTCTTAATCAAACCAATGAGTAATGCATTACTCCTATGAGTAAGGCAGAAAGGAGAAGAGTCAAAAATATGTCAATGTGTATTTTATGTGTGTGTGTAATTATATATACAACATACACACATCAGATCAGTAAAGTTTTATATAGTGAAAGTTACCATAATAATTCAACTTCAAAAACAATCAGAAGGGGAAAAAGATATATAAAAACAAGATATGAAAGACCAAAATAATCATGCCCCCTTTTTAACTAGGTAAATGCATATCTTACAAAAATATTTGCCTCTTGCAGTGGTTGTTGATATGTTTCTGGCAGCACAAGCAAGACAGAGAAGTCAAAAGACACAACTTAGTAAAAGAATTAAAACATTACAACATTCTTTTGTGGACTATATCACGCATGCCTGATGTAGACATCATCATCATCATCATCATCATCATCATCATCATTATTGAAATTTCTATATAGAAGGAATATGATGCTGTTATAATTGTATTATATAAAAATATACTAAGAAAAATTGGTAGAGACTCATTTTATTCATGGAAAAAAATCCTATTTTTATTTAGTAGAACTTATGCATGAGAGTGAAATCAGTGGCATTTTTATCCAGTAGAGGGAAGCCTCCCACTTTCTCTTAATATCTTGATTGGGATCTTAATTTTCCACTCTCATACCTCACCCTTGCATTACTAATGGCTTAGGTAAACTTGTAGAAAGTAAATCATGTTCTTTTAATTTATTTTTTTATTGTTTTTATGTTTGATAATGTATGCCGCCTAGAGTCATTTGTTGGGATGAATGGCTACAGAAATCAAATCAAATCAAATCAAAGTTCTGTTTGAGTAAAAACACAGGGAAGGGTTCCAGTAATTTTAGCCCTGTTAATTAACTATCTTTTCTTCTACTAGTAAAAGCATCATTTTATAAAGGTCTATTATGTTCTTTTCTTTGAAATATATAAGAAAAATTACAGCTTCATACAACTAACAAAAAGACAAAATCCAATGAACTAACTTCCTGTGTGCAATATAGTAATCTTTGAGGTACACACATAGGATTTCTTCTTTAAAACCAAGGACTGAGTCAGAGGACTAAAATATTTATTAACTGTATGAACCATCACTATCTTTGATTTATATTTTTAGCCCAACAGTTAAAATATATGAAATATTTGCATTAAATATTTCACATTGTTTACTGTTCTCTGTGGAATCTTCCATTTTTAAGATGGGAATATAATTAATTATAATTAAGCTTTTTAAATTCTTAGTATGGGGGTAGGAAGCTGACATATAGTAGCTGCTTAGACAACTTTCAGCTCAATCCGTCCTTCAGAGCCCAATCTTCATATGTGGAGACTCAGTCTCTCCCTCCATTTCTCAAACCAGTTGTCCAATCTCTTTCCTTCTGTTATGTTTGCATGAAGAGTCAGACGCGAAGAGCTTCAGTGAAGAGTTTATTTAGTGACTACAGCTCAAATGGACCCAACTTGGCTGGGCTATGGCTGCTACTTATAGCCAGCAGCCGTAGTTGCCAGCCAATCAGAGTTCCCACACTTTTTAAACCAATCCTATTTGACATTTTACAAGAACAATTCAAACTAAACCAATGACATTCAAACCTACATACATAACACCTTCAATCCTCTACACTCTTTAATCTGCATTATAAAGCAAGACAATGGCTTCTTATTCCAACAATGAGAGATTTGCTTATATTTCAAGGATATACCAGAATGACTATATTAATGTTCATGAGGTTAGTGAAGACAAACATTTTCTCATTTTTCCTAAAGCCAGACAAAGCCTGCTTGGAATACTGTGCAAACAGACTTTAGGGAATATTTCCTTCCATTTTAGAAACTGATTTCTTATTCCTGCTTCTGGATGCTGCTTTGAGGCTCACTGTGAGGGGAAAGTCTGAAGAGGTGAGTGACGAGATGGAAGAAAACAATCTCTCTCTCATTAAAGGACAGAGCTTATTTAACAATATATCATCCCAAAGACACATCAAAGAGGGCAGAAGATTGTTCTGCAGCTCAGTAACTGGTACCAATGAAAAAATGAAGCAGTTCTTAGCAACAACTGATGACAGCATAAGGCTATATCAGAAATGAATATAAAGTACCTGCGCTAGTGGCTTCAAGCCTTTCATATAATGCATGAAGATTTGCATGTTGTTTCTAGTACTGCCAAAGTCCATCCTTTATTCTGATATTCATGTTTTGGACTCAGACCTCCTTCCAATTTTTCATTTCCACATTTAAATAGACATCTCGGTCTGGGGGGCAGGGGAGAATTAGTATGGAATATACTTAACAGGAGTGAGAAGTTTGTTGCCCAGAATATCCTATCTATACTAAAGGACAAATTATCAAAAATAGGTGGTACTCTTTTTATTTCAAGAAAAGATCTATCCTTCCTTTTAGTGAAGAAGAATCTGACTGAATGGCTTGAGTAGTTTCTCAATCTGCTGGCCAGCAGATGTACAGATAGTCCTGGGCTTACAACCATTTGATTAGTGCCAGTTTGAAGTTACAATGCCACTGAAAAAAGTGACTTATGATTGCGTTTCACATGGCCGTTTCAGCATCCTCATGGTCTCATGATCAAAATTCAGATGCTTGACAGTGCAGTGTCCTGAGGTCACCACTTTTTTGCAAACTTCTGACAAGCAAAGTCCATGTGGAAGGCAGATTCACTTAATAAATGTGTTACTAACTGAAGAATTGCAGTGATTTACTTAACAACTGTGGCAAGAAAGGTTGTAAAATGAGGCACAATTCACTTAACATTTATCTCGCTTAAAAACAGAAATTTTGACTCAACTGTGGTCATAAGTCTGTAGATGGGTATCTCTCCTTTCCTTGAACAATTCTTGAACTTTAGACCAGTGTTTCTCAATCCAATGATGGCTGAGGAATTTTGGAAGCTGAATTCCATATATCTTATACTTGCTATCTGCTTTGGACTACACTTGGAACAAACCATTATGCAAAGGGAGATGGTTCTAATAGAGGATTGTTCTCTACTAAGCCTTAAAATATAGATCTGTCATTTTACAGCAATTTAAAAAGATGACTGTAATTTTCAATGAGAATCCAAGAAAATTTGTGGCAGACATTGCTGTCATTTCATGTAAAATTAAGTGCTTGAAGCATTATTTGAATCCTCTTGAAAATTGCCAATTTCAGTTTAAAAACTCTGTCTCCCCTTTTTCTGATCCCCTTTTTTGAGTAATCAATGTCATCGTTACTTAGATATTCTTTCATCTATGAAGTCTGGGACATTTTTTAAAAGACAGGCAAATAAGCAAGGTAATGACCACTGTGGTTTGATCAAATCTTCTCCCATTGTTAAAAGAGGAAGAGCTTTGACTGCAACATGACATTTTTGATGATGTTCTGCCAACACCCCTGGTTGAGATGGTACCAGAAAAAAAAGTGTACACTTCAGCTATTGGCAACCTGCTATCCTCCAGATGTATTTGGCTGCAATTCCCAGACCTCAAAGCTGAACAACAGAATTTCTGAGAATAATTGTTCCAATATATGTATCTGGCAGACATTAGTTGGTGTAATAGGAAATTCTCCTTTTTTGAAACTGCTTTCCTTCTTATTAGAAAGTATTGTGTACCTTCCTCTCAAAAGCTTAACTGGCTTTATTTTGTTTTACTTCTGAATATACTGAAAGTTCAGAGAATCAGTTCAAACAGCTCACTCTAAAAGTATGATATGATGCTGTTGCTTCTTGCCATTTTCATTTGATTGCTGTGTCATTTCCGTAACCCTATTCAATTTCTTAGCATTGTCAAAGAAATGAGAACAATTGTCAGTTATCAATAAGCAACAAAATGAAACTTATTCCTGCAATCAGTTCAGTAGAGAAAGAGGAATCAATATACTACTAAAATTCTTGTTTCTTAGCCTGTAACTGGGCAAAAAGGGGTGTCACAAGGCAGCAATTTTTGAACCAAGGTACCTCAAATGAGCTAAGGTACAGAAAGTGTCCAAAATCTGACACTCATGATGCCCATGGAATTAAAATTTGGCAAATTTTATAAAACAGTTTATATTGTAATAAAAATGTCACAAAACATTTCCTGCACTGATGTTTGACTACGCTATTAATTCAACATAAGCTTTTTTTCAAGGCAGATGAATTTCTGAAAGTATCCCAACAATGCATCCAGTGAAGTCAATCCATTAGAAGTTCAGTCGTTGTTGAAAGCCTTGAGAAATCTGATCAGGAAATATCTCTGAAAGGACGACCCAATATGTCATGGGTTGTCTAATACTTTCCAAATGCTCAAAAAGAAAATTACTCAATATCTAGACAAGGACAAAATTTTCAAGAAGCTGTTTCAGAGCCTCACCATTGGAATACTTTCAATCTTTACAAACAAACAAAGGGTTTCAAAATAGATTCCTGATTGATGATTACAATACAATACCCAACTTTTCTTTCTCCATGCAGGGCAGTCTGTTATTCTTTGTGGTCTTGTATGGTTGAAGGCTAAGCTACAAAGAAAGGGAAAATATTAGGTTACATAGTGGTGGCTACCATGGAGTGGTACAGTGGCCTATAAGTGGAGCTCTCGCCTCACATCAGGAGGCTGTGAGTTTGATCCTAGGTAGAGGCAGATATTTCTCTCTCTAGGCACACTAAGAATATACCTGATGAACAAAACTATATATTGGTGACGGGAAGGGCATCCCGCCATTAAAACACTCTGCTAGCTCCATTCAGTTGCCCAGACTCCACCCCACAAGGGATTATGGGATCGTTAAAAGAAGATGAGATGATAGTGGTGGCAACCATCTTTTGACCCCTCCCTACAGACACCCCTGAAGGACAAGCAGCAGTGAAGTGATTCTCTAATACAGTTGTATGACCTACCTGAGTTGGATGCTGAAACATTACCTCTCCTTGACAGCAAGGTCAGAAAAAGAAGGGGGAAACATGAAGTATTAAAGTAGATGGCAAAAGCAGATTTGCTGTTCTCTCTATACAAAGAGAAAGAGTGAATAAGGCTGGATGAAGAAAAACTTACCATTGCAGCAAATGGTAGGAAAAAAATGGGATTGCAAGAAGACTAAAACTGGATACTTGATGTCTTAAAAAGCAGAATTGTTAATTGTAAGCATTAATAAAGAAATTAAAGCTTAGGTAATATTGTTACAAAATGCAGCAGCAGGGATCATTGGAAATACTATCCAGCTTAGAAAAATCATAGGTAATTGAAAAAGTGACCTGCAGAAGCCAAGGTGGCTAAATTCTATTATTGATGACACAAGTATGACATTACAAAAACTCAGTGAAGCAAATACTGACACATAAAAAATGATGTCCTTATTGATGTATTTATTACAATTATATCCCACTGCAATCATAGATTCTTAGCTGCTCATGATATAAGAAAAAGTCAACAATAAGAAGAAATTAAAAGTAACCCACAGACAACAGAGGGACAAAGAGGAGCCTCAATGTATGAAGAGCTGGAAATAACTGAATGATTGAACAACATGTATATCTACTTTTGTATCTAAAGTGGGAGATAGAATAATTAAAAGCAATTATTATAATGAGTTTTTTTAAAAAGGTATCCAAAATGTTACATATGAAGTGATAAAGAATATTTCCTTCCAATTTTCATTTAAAACATCATTCGCCTAATATCTGTTCTTTGCAACATTATATTTTGCTCAACAAGCACCCTTCTGGCAAGCAAGAAAGTCAATTTTTAAAATGTTCCCCACCATTTAAAACAAATATTGTTTTTGAAGGTAAATCTGCTATTCTCTATCTGGCAGTAAGCACAGTTGAATTATCTGAGTATTTTAAGTGTGCATAGATATGTATTGACAGTATTCTACTATGTATAAAGGTCTAACTTTTGCTAGTCCTATTCTTCAAATAATATTTGAGCATTCAAATGGAAGCACAACAAATTGTTGTCCTCTCTGGTAGACAATTATATTTGTTAGTGGAAGAAGGAATGAGGGGATTGGCTACATTATCATTGAATTGGTGATGTTAAGGAAAAAGGGGGAAAGAGAGAAAATCAGAAATGTAGTGAACTTCAGAAGAGTGGGTTTTGTGAGCTGAAGTAGAAGATCCAACAGCTCAACATTCTGAAATAGAAAAGTTGGGAAATTTTGCAAAAAGGAGATAGCAAAGACTTACAAACAATTCCTAGGAGGGGGAAGAATGGGAAACATCTGAAGTATGAATACATAGAGACCACTTTAAAATCCTGAAAGGGGACCATATAGGAAATGGAAAGAGAGGTATATAATCAAAGAAGAATAAGAATCAATTTCCAGAATTTTTAGGAGTGTTTGTGAGGAAAACTAGAGCTCAGAATAAGACAAGGCGTGCAAAAAAAAATATGTCCCAAATGTTAGATTTGCATGAAGAGTCAGACGCGGAGTGCTTCAGTGAAGAGTTTATTAGTGACTACAGCTCATAACAGACCCGATTTGGCTGGTCTGTGCTGCAACTTATAGCCAGCAGCCGCAGTTGCCAGCCAATCAGAGTGCAGGGTTTTCCCGCACTTTTTAAACCAATCATTTCTGACATTTTACAAGAACAGTTCAAACTTAACCAATGACATCCAAACCTGCATACATAACACCCCTCCCCACTAGGTTCAGTCCATACTCAAACCCCAGCCTATCTAATGTATTCTTTTAAATAGGTGGGGCTCATACGTGTACGTTGAGACCTTCGTGGTTCAGAAGTTTTAACGTTCTCACCCAGTGAGAGGGGAAATGTGTCTGTTGACATTTCCCTAGTTGGACTTCCTGTGAAAGAAGACCCTGTTTGATTGTTAGAATCTGGTCTCTCCTCCCAACCCATCTCCAGCCCAATGTCAGCACCCAAGTCAGGTAGTGATGTGCAATCTTCCACTTGTAAGGATGGATTTTGGCATTGTGACAGGTTTTGGGATGGTTCCTGTCAGTAATGGCTCGTTACACATGGGGTTGATTCTTGTTTGCTGATTATCCTCATGTTCCTCCCCTCCCCTAGAAAAAGCATTAGGTATGGGAACTAGAGAGGAACAATTGCGATGTTCCTGAGGCAACCTGGATCTAAGCTGATCAGTGTGCCTGCTCCAGAGGACTCCATCCTCTGTTTGTACCCTGTAAGAACGAGGGCCTGTGATTTGAGTTATTTCAGCAGGAATCCATGAAGGCTCACCCATAAGGTTCTTAGCATAAACAGAATCACCCACATTGAGCGTCGAACTTTGCTAGTGGAATCTAGTGGTGTGTTGGGTGCGTAAGTGGGATGAAGGCGGTCAAGGGGAGATCTAAGTTTCCTACCCATCAACAACTCTGCTGGGGATAAGTTAGTTGATGGGTTAGGAATGTGCTGAACACTAAGAAGTTTTTCAACTTTCTCAGTGATGTCCCCAGGACCCAATTGCTGAAGCTTTTCCTTGGTAAAAGCATACCATCGTTCAGCCTGGCCGTTAGCGAAGGGTGCCCAGGGGCTGTCAGGGCATGTCTGATACCCAGTTATGCTAGATAGGATTCAAAGGGTTGGATGTAAATTGAGGCCATTGTCAGAGACAAGAACATCAGGTAACCTGTGGGTTACAAAAAGCTTTTAAGCTGCTTGATGACAGCATCAGTTGTGGTGGATGCCATAGGGATTACCTCTAGCCATTTGGAATATGCATCTACTATAATAAGGAAGGTTGCCCTCTGGTAGGGCCAGCGAAATCAATGTGAATCCTAGACCATGGGCCCTAGGACATTCCCATTCCTGTTTGGGGAGAGGTGGGGCAGGCCTGACTACCTGACAGTTGGGACAAGATGCAACCCAGTTTTCAACCATTTTGTCAATACCTGCCCACCATACATAACTCCTGGCCAATCCCTTCATCCTTACAATACCAGGATGACCCTCATGTAGCATTTCCAAAACCTCCCTTTGCAGTTTTGCAGGAATAACCACCCTGTTACCCCAAAATACATCCTCTTAATACAGATAATTCAGTTTGCCTGGATTTAAAAGGTTGAGCAAGGTGAGGTAGATCTTGAAGAGGCCAACCTTTCTTAATCCAGCCTATAATAGGAGCCAATAAAGTGTCTTTGGCAGTCTCTCTGGCAATTTCAGCAGTGTGTACTGGAAGCTTGGCAACATTTTCTAGGAAAAAGGTGTGTGCCTCAGGTTCAAAGTCCTCCTTGTGACAAGGAAGTGGGCAACGACTCAGTGCATCAGCATGTCCAATGTCCATGCCAGGCTTGTGGATAAGGTTGTATGAATAAGCAGCAAGAAATTCAGTCCACCTCAGCATTCTTGCTGACAGGATAATGGGTGTTGGTTTGTCTCCTGCCACAATGCCTAACAAAGGTTTGTGATCTGTGACAATGGTAAATGTTCTCCCATATAAATACTCATGAAATTTCTTGATAGCTGCAACAATTGCCAATGCTTCCTTGTCCAATTGGCTGTAATTCCTTCTGCTTTGGTCAGGTGTGATAAAATGCAATGGGGCTTCCCTCCCGCTGGGAAGCCTGTAGCTCAAACCCCACTCCAAAGGGGGATGCATCACAAGTCAGTACAACAGGTAAATTCTCAGAGAACTGTATGAGGCACAGCATCAGGCGTGATTAGTCTTTAATACTGTTAAATGCTGATTGTTCTTTCCTGCCCAAGACCCAAACAGACTTTTGTCAAGCAATCTGTGTAATGGTTCTGCAATGGTTGCCTTCTGAGGTAGGAGCATGTGGTATAAAGTTAATAAGTCCAGGAGGAAGGCTTGCAAATCTGTTTTGCATTTTGGTCTAGAGGCTTCTTTGATTGCTTGAGCTTTGGCATCTGTAGGGTGGATGCCATGCTTGTCAATCATATAGCCCAAGAACTCAACCTTTTTAA
>CM019150.1:27672164-27850512 GCA_009733165.1 Naja naja
CTCTTGTAATTGGAGTGTCATTTTCAGCAGAGATTAACACATCATCAAAGTAAGGCACTACCCCTGGCAGTCCTTGGAGCATCCTTTCCATAAGGCTTTGGAAAATGCCTGGTGCCACGCCATCCAAACTGTAACCTTTTACATTTAAAGGCACCTCTATGAGTCACAATGGTTTGGGCCTCTGCAGTGGCATCATCAACTGTTAGTTGTTGATATGCCTGGGCCAGATCCAATTTGGCAAAGACTGTACCTGCCAAGTGAATGTAATAAATGAACCACTGGAACTGGATATGCGCTCTGTTGAAGGGCATGGTTCAATGTCCCCTATAGTCCCCACAGATTCTCTCACTGACCCATCAGTCTTGACTGTGTGACTATGGGTGTCTCCCATCTGAGTGGTCAGTGGGCTCTAAAACTCCTTGAGCTATTAGTTTATCTAATTGTGCATCAATTTTTCCTTTAAGGCAAATGGGACCCTTCTGGGCTTTGCCAAGTGGGGCACCTTGGGATCTAGATTGAAAGTGATAGGGGTCCCATATATTTGCCCAATCCATCGCTGAAGACCTCTGGAAACTCAGACTTCAGGGCCTCCCATTCAGTTGTCTCACGGATTGATGCCAGTCACCTCGATGCCTAGTGGATTGAACCACTCAAGTCCCACAAGCTTGGGCGTGTCCTTGTCCACGATGGTCAGGGGCAAACTTGGTGTGGCCTTTGAACTTCACGATGAATTCTCTTGTTCCAACTACTGAATTCCTTGGTAGTCTTTAAGAGTCAGTGCTTTCTGGAAATGCTTCTTCTGAATGTTGGGAAGTAGTCGTGAATAGTGTCCCATGACACCATAGATAAATAGAGCCTGAGTCCACTTCCATTTGGGAAGGCCTTCCTTCAATTAGTACCTTCACATGTACTTTTCTGCTTCTTAAGGGTGAAGAATGACCAATGGTGACTGTTTTGATGTCATTGTTCTCAGTTCTGAGGATTTGCAGACTCTTGCTAGGTGACCTTTTTTTCACAATGGAGACAGATGGTATCAAAAAACTTTATTCAGTGCGGGGTCCCCCCCCCACAACCTCTGCAAAAAAAGTCTGCCTCTTTCTTCCAAGTCTTTCCTTTTCTTCTCCATTCTGAGTCTATAAATTCCTTCCTCCACCTCTACAGTCTGAATCAGAATCTAATTGCTCCAATGGGTTGTTGTGGATTTTTCCACATCAGGATGGCTTGCAGCCTTGTTAATTTTCTTCATGGCTGCTGCTGAGGACTTGGTAGCTTCTGCTGAAGAAGCTTTTTCTATCCTTCTTAAGCGTGATCTTAGGTTTCATTAATAATTTGCTCTGCAAAACCTTGTCTTTTAGGCCTAGAACAAATTGATCGCGCATGGCCTCTTCTAAGTTGATAAATTCACATGCACCCCCAATGTCCCTTAAACTTGCCACGAAGTCATTAACATTTTCGCTTTCCCCTTGATCCCGATGGTAGAATTCGTGTCTCTTAATGAGGCATGATGCTTGTGGGGCGTAATGGGCTCTTAATAACTTTTCTAAATCGGGCCAGTCCATTACCTTCACGCCTGCAGCTCCTGCCAATGCCTCTGCCATCTTGAAAACGGCCGGACCACAGTGGGTGAGAAAGACCGCCCTCTTCCGCTTGTCGGAAATGTCGGCGAGATCGTTTCCCTCCAAATACATTTGGAAACGATCTGCATACGAGTCCCAGTCTTCTGCCATCGGATCGAACGGGCTGGGGTGTTCAGCACAGCCATCTCTCTCGGCTTCTTCTCCGCATTGTCTTCTTCGGAAGGATCCCACCTTCGCCAGTGTTAGATTTGCATGAAGAGTCAGATGCGGAGTGCTTCAGTGAAGAGTTTATTAGTGACTACAGCTCATAACAGACCCGATTTGGCTGGTCTGCGCTGCTTCTTATAGCCAGCAGCCGCAGTTGCCAGCAAATCAGAGTGCAGGGTTTTACCGCACTGTTTAAACCAATCATTTCTGACATTTTACAAGAACAGTTCAAACTTAACCAATGACATTCAAACCTGCATACATAACACCAAACAATTAAAAAAAACATTTTCAGATTAATTTAAGTGAATTCAACTCTCCAGGGCCAGATAAATGCTATCCTAGGGTGTTGAGTAAACTAAGAGTTGATTGCAAACCACTAACTATAATATTTGAGAATTCCAGGAAAACTGGCAAGGTCCAAACAAAATGGAAAAGTGCAAATATTTTTTCTCTCTTGGAAAAACAGAAAAAAGGACTAGGAAATTACACAATTGTTAGCTTTGTTGGGCAAGATCCTCAAATGGTTTATTAAAGAGTAGATTTGTATTTGTATAGGAATTCAACAATTGACAAGATCTAGAATGGGTTTGGTAGAAAGAAGTCACGATAGATTAACTTTATCTTAAAAAAAATAGAATTACCGGTACTTGTGTAACATACGAAGAATGCCATGGAAATAGAGTTCTGTTTTTTAATGATATCCTCCTTAAGAAAATGATACAAAATTATTGTCCCTTCACCTAACCTAACATTGCCTTCCTCTGCTAGATGCCCCCAAAATGTTGGAATTCCAGGATTTTCAACTAGTACCTCAGCCAAGGTCATTTGGAGGGCCATTCTAAATGAAATTCTGGGATCTTTTCTCAAAATGAAAAGATGGGAGGATCCAATATATCCTCAGCAATACAGGTTTTCCTGACATTTATTTCCTACTACAATGGTTGGAAATGAAAAGAACACAGGTGTCAACTTTTACTGTTGGCAAATGCAGTTTTTATACTCTATTCCATTGTCTCATAAAAAGGTTTTTTATTATAGTATTGTAAGGAAGTTTGTGTACTTCTAAAATTATTTCTTTATGGATTTTACAATTTTTTCCATTCTATATAATGTCAAAGAGGAAATTAGCAAGGCAGGAAGACAGATACCTAGAACCGAAAGGACCATTTTGTAAACAATTTGCAAACTGTGATTATCAGTCTATTCTACACCTCATTCTTGGCTTCCCACAAAATCAGCCTAGTGAATGATTTATTGTGATCTTGTTGAAAATTTTGACAGCAATTACAGAAATAAACACATCTTTTAATGGTTAAGTTCAAACCTTTCCAGGCTTGAATTCAGACCTGGTTTGCTAACATAAGTTTCTACTGCAATTATTTTAAAAATATACAGTGCAATATTTGAAAACATGCATATCAATACTTTATTAGTATTCTGATAATGATGGAGTATTATGTCTGGGAAGTAAAATATTATTCAGAGTAGCTGGACCCCCCCCTCACCTTTAAAAATATGAATTTCATGGTACTAAAAATTCCTAGTCGTTGCTATCTCTACAAAATCTAGTAGATGAATTGGTGATGGTACCCCATTGTATACTATGTGTTTAATTCAAAAAGATGCCCTCAGTTTGTTCAAAAAATACTGGCAGTGCACCAGATAGGCAAATTAAGTGCAAAATTTCTCTCTCTCTCTCTCTCTCTCTCTCTCCCCCTCCCCCTCCCCCCCCTCTCCCTGTGAATACATTTGGCAGAAAAAAAATCACTTTGGGAGTTAAAAAGAAAACACATTAGCATTACATTTGATTAACACAGTGAAAACTATTTCCAGCTGAAATAGTTGCTGTTCTTAATTTAAGTTCAGCTTCTTTTCTTAAGCGGTTTAAGGCAGATGGAAGGAGCTAAACAGTACTGTTACCTATTCAGGATATTCAGATAGTTTTCTTGAAAATCTGGAGCAAGATAATCTATTATAATAATCAAAGCACTAGTTCAATGCAGAGACTAGGCCATTTCATTTCTGTCATGGAGATTTCCATTTTCACTGTGAATTCTAAAAAAAGTCATTGCTAAAATAAAGTAAGCCAAAGTCTTGGAATATGCATGTCAAACCTCCAGCATTGAGGAATTAATACTACACAGACCAAAATTCTCTATTTGAATCATGGCTTCATAAGGGCAGTCTATAGTCTTAGGCTAGTCAGGTCTCATTATTTGGAATGCCCTACAGGTAGAACACCTTTAGATTTCATTCAAGGAGATTCCGGAAATAAAAAGGAGAATTGATTAAGATTTTGTTCTTGCTTTTATCTGCCAAAATGTATGAAGCAGAAATATAATAGTTTATATAATATACTAATCAGGATTCTTTCCAGCTGAAGGGTGGGCACGCATTTTATGCATTTATTTATTATAAATACTTCTGAATGGCTTCAGTGAAATGAGTGGGTTACAACATAATATGCAACATGTTTAATGTATCCCAGTAGTTGAAAATGCATCAAAATTATTAGACATATCAGTGATAATCTATTAACATAGAATTAACTTTATTATAGTGTAGCCTTTACATTCTGTCTGAGGATTGAAAGATTGATGCCTAATTATATAACATTATAAGTAGAGAGGGTCAGACTAAACTTCTGACTTCTGAGGTTGAAGTCCTGGAAAATAGCAACAATTGGGATGAAGGAGCTAAGGAGTGGAATAACAGCCTTAAGCCTCTTGAAGGCTTAGGGCATCTGGGTTGTTTTTTAAAATCCCTCCACTCATCATCCCAAGACAAAGGTTCAAAAATCGTTGGCTGATTCCAGTGGACTGGTTGCCCATTCTTGCACTCAGCTGTATGACTGAAGCACCACTAGTCATTTGTAAATGTCAAATATGCGACACAAGTAGGGCTGGGCAAGATGTGATTGAAATGAAACCTAAGACAACTGGAATAGCTTAGACTTCATTTGAACTCAATTTGACATTTTAAAGTTTCCATGAACAAGGGATCAAAAGTGCTGGATGGTAAGACCTGTTAGAACCTGGATCTGAGCCAACTCTGGATTAGAAAGGGTTGCTTGGAAGAGTTGCATAAAACAAACTTATTGGCCTCTCTAATCAGCTGAAAGATAGAGTTGGCAAGCACCTTTATTTCACTGAAAGGCCTGATAGACAATAAATCATAGTGAAAACCTACTTTGAAGTCTGAGAGATGATGATAAAACGCTGTAATTCTACCTTATTAGGATGACCAATTAAAACCATGAAATGTAGCTTGGTTTATAGCAAACCCAATTTGATAAAGAAAAACTATAGAATTTCTTAGATACAATTTGAAACTATAAAACTAAGAAGTAGAAATAATAAGAAATTCTATTATCAGGACTTAAATACTTTAATCTGCACAATTGAGTTATTAGTACTGTTTAAATATACCTCTCTTATAATATGATATTCAGAGAGAAGCAAGTCTGATTTGATCTGATTTTACTTTAAACAATGGCTTTAACTTTCACTAGCTGTAGTATATTTCAATAAAAATATATTTATATTTTGTTTTATTGGTGTATTGGTTTCAGGCTCATTGAAGGACAGGCAGCTACTTCCTGCCTTAAAAGTGATAATGGTGTGTCTCTTCTTCAAGAGGCCTTCCTTGGCTTGAACAATTTTCAATAGCTATTGACCAGTCTCCAGTTTTCTGTTTCTGGGAAAGGTTGTTGAGAAGTCCACAATACATGAAAATCCTGAAGACTTATCTAGCCCCATTTCAGTTAGGTTTCAGGCCAGAGATGGTAATCTATCCTTGTGGTCCTTGATCTCTCAGTGCCTTTTGATATCATTTTCCATAGCTTCTGAACCAGCCCTGTAAGATGGAGTTTAGAGGCACTGTTCTATAGTGGTTCTCTTCCTTTCTCTGTAACTCATTCCAATCAAGGTTGCGGGGGGGAATATGTCATTGCGCAGACTCTCCTTTGTGGGTTGCTTTAGGGTTCTACTCTCTCTCCCCGCTCCTTTTCAGCATCTACATGAAACCACCGGGGGAGGATATCTGCCAGTTTGGTGTTCAGTATCACCAGTAAGCTAATGATATCCAAGTATATATATTTATTCTGAGCCAGACAAGAGAGCCTATTGAAGTTCTGTCCCAATGCCTTGCACAATGAGTTGTGCAAGTTTGGATGGGAGTAAACATCTCTTACTCAATCCTACCAAAACCAAATGATTGTGAGTGTTTAGGCTATCTAGATTGGGGGACGTTCCATCTCTGAATTTGCACTTCTCCTTTTAAGAGTGGTGTGCAATCTGGGTTTTTTTTCCAGGGGTCACAACTCCTATTCAATGCTCAGGTGAAGTTGTGATCAGAATGGCCTTTGTATTGCTTCTTCTGATGTGCCAATTGTTTCTTTTCCCTGACTGGGAGGAAATTACTGTGGTCTTGTGTTCACCACCTTCAACCTCATATGAAGTAGTGATGAAGATTGCACCCAAGTATGTTTTAGAGTAGATAAAGAAGCATTTTATCTACTCTAAAACCTATTTGTGTGCAATCTTCATCACTGCTTCATATATGTGGAAGTGGTGAAACAAGACCACAGAAATAACATCCAATCTAACATCCTTTTTATCATTAAGCAGTTCCAGAAAGTGCTTATTCTCTTTGCCAATGAGTCCTGACCAATCACATGAGGGAGGGATGTATGTATCCATTCCTAACCAAACTGATACCAAAGTGGATGTGTTGTGCATCATGATTCAAGTTCTAATTGCATCACTTTATTTTATACTTATATTACATCATCACACAAAAATATATGAATGTCTGGAATTAATGTCACTAGGCAAATTTGATCTTTGCCCTCCTGCAAATGCCTATGAGATGTTAGTCATCAGACAATGTTGATGAGTCTCACTACCTTCTCCATTGATCACTGCCTTCTTTCCTTGCTCATGATATTATTCAGTATTGTTTTGTGCACATTTGTTTGTGACACTGCTAATCTGTTCCTGTTTGAATTCTCATCCAAAGGCTGCTATTGATATTTGTTAAAAATTGAGATTACAGAACCACATACAAGCCTGGAGTAATCTCTGTAGAAATTACTCCAATTCTCCTTAAGATCTTCCATAAAGTACCAAAAAGTGTTGGCAAGGTACAATTTCTTGAGTTTTATCCCTGATTTTAGTGCCCTCCCAATTTACTCAACAACTTGTTTTGTCTACCCTGCCTATAATTCTGATCAAACCCCAAGCCTTTTCCCTTTATTGTAAAGAGAAATGACTAATTCTTAATTAAGAGGAAAGGAAAGAAGCGGTTTTCTCAAAAAAAAATCATCTACCATCACTCAACTAGTTATCCATTAATGGGTTTTCTAGTAAACATATTAAGATATTGAAATATCTGAGCATTTCATTTCAGTGGCTGACAATGTGGAAAGAAACACTGAGAATAATTTCTCTCAGAGCCCACAGATTTGCAAATTCCATTTTGAAATTTTAATGGTAGCAATTACGCTGGCTGCAATGAATATCTTTAGATGAAATGTAATTAGCCATCTGCTAAACACAATGGAGATTCATAATCCCTATGAATAAATCTTTCTAGCAGTAATGCACTCTACATTTTAAAGAATTTTACCGTGAGTCTCTAGGTGTCTTTCCAATACTTTATTGTACTTGGAAACTGGAATAAGCTCTACCAAGTCTTGTAACTCAGCCACCTCAATTTTGGACAAATTAGTCTTTATTAATAGCTTCCTAGCTTTCCTGACCTTGCAACATAATTACATATTAGCATAGCATAGTTTCAAATATAAAATCAGTTCAATATTTAACCACACTGATCTTCAAGAAGGTCTCACCAGAACTGAAGCAACAGATGTTTGATAATGATCTCAAGAGCAATCTGAGCACAAATCCCTTATTGCTTGGAATAGTTTGACAGGAAAACCATTCTCCAATGCTTTTGCTAAAATTTAATGCCCATCCCATAGATGGGCTTTCCCCGTTACCATACCCAGTACACCAATCTCTAAATTATTGGAGGAAAATGTTAGTGCCCATCTACGCAAGACTTGAAAGGATAATTAGAACTGCAGAAAAAACAATTAATACCAATCTGCCTTCCATTGAGGACCTGTATAGTGCATGAGTCAAAAAGAGGGCTGTGAAAATATTTACAGACCCCTCACATCCTGGACATAAACTGTTTCAATTCCTACCCTCAAAACAATGCTGCACACCAGAACTAAACAAAAGAACAGTTTTTCCCCAAACGCCATCACTCTGCTAAACAAATAATTCCCTCAACACTGTCAAACTATTTACTAAGTCTGCATTACTATTACTATTCATCTTCTCATTGTTCCTATCACCCATCTCTTCCTACTTATGACTGTATGATTGTAACTTTGTTGCTTGTATCCTTACAATTTATATTGATAGTTTCCTAGTATGATTTGATTGCTTATTTGCACCCTATGAATATCATTAAGTGTTGCACCTTATGATTCTTGACAAATGTATGTTTTCTTTTATGTACACTGAGTGCATATGCACCAAAGACAAATTTCTTGTTGTCCAATCACACTTGGCCAAAAAGGAATTGATTGATTGATTGAACATGTGTGCCCTTGTTCAGCAGGTGAAATAGAAGGCTTCACACCTGCTGCTGTACATGCCATTTTAATTAAGTCTGGTGGATAAATCTAATGTTACTCCTTCTATTATTATTATTATTTTATTTATTTATTTATTTATTTATTTATTTATTTATTTATTTATTTATTTAGACTTGTATGCCACCCTTCTCCCTAAGGACTAAGGGTGGCGAACATTTAAAAACCATACAAATTACAATAAAAGTGAATTAAACAGCTACAAGTCTAAAGCCAATTAAAATTAAAATTAAATTAAAACAACTAAAATAACCCACCCCTGGGTCAATCCAGACCGGCCTGCTGAAATAGCCAGGTCTTCAGGTCTCGGCGAAAGGAGCGGAGATCAGGGGCCAAATGGAGATCCACAGGGAGCTGATTCCATAGGGCAGGCGCTCCCACAGAAAAGGCCCTAGCCCTGGGAACCATCAGCTGACAATGTCTAACCAACGGAATTCCAAGGAGGCCCCTCCTGTGGGAGCACATGGGCGATTGGAGTGTGATGCTGGCAGGAGGCATTCCCACAAGTACCCTGGACCCAAGCCATTTAGGGCTTTATAAGTTGTTACTACCACCTTGAAGGCAACCCGGGAGGCAACCGGCAACCAATGCAGGTCGCGCAGGAGGGGTGTAACATGGGAGTATTGGGACGCCCCCATCACAGCCTGCGCAGCTGCATAAAGAACAGCTATGATAGTTTGGAAGAAAAGAATTTTTTCTCCTTTTTAAATGATAGAGCTCTGATCTCCAGAATGGTAGTCAAATATTTATTCAGTCACAATTTCTAGTCTTGTTTAAATATTGTAGCTACTTTGTTAATGTTATATTCATGTGTGCATTTTTGTGTGTGTGTCTTTCCCCTCCGCTATAATTAGAATCCTGAAACTGCTAGCAAAGATGTAAAATCACTTTCTTTGTCTCTTTATAACTCAAAGGTGACCAAGATGCTGGCTGTGGTGGTGATTCTCTTTGCCCTTCTGTGGATGCCGTACCGTACCTTAGTGGTAGTCAACTCTTTCATGGACCCTCCTTACCTGAACAGCTGGTTTGTCCTCTTCTGTAGACTCTGTATTTACCTGAACAGTGCTATCAATCCAGTCATTTATAATTTGATGTCCCAAAAATTTAGAGCTGCCTTCCGAAAGTTATGCAAATGCGAGCAGAAGAGAACTGAAATTGCTACACAGTTTAACACCCCTGTCTTTTACAGCACAATGAAAGACTATTCTCATGACAGTTCAGACCACAATGTAACAGAACAAGAAGATCTCAATGGCTGCCCTCCAATAGTAAAAAAAAAGTTAATCTTTCCAAGTAAACATGGCACATAATCACTGTCCTTGGTTGCAGAAACCGTCAATGTGGATCGTTTTAGGAATTATCTGATCAGCATGCTAAAGATCTAATATTCTTTTTTTCTGCATTTGGGTGTAATATTTTCATCAAGTTATCTACATTATCTGTATTTTAATGCTAACCTGAGCTCACCTGTGTCACATATTAGTTGTGGCTAAAATTTGTTGTGGTACAATGAAATCTCTCACTTGGTGTCAAGTAGCCTTTTCTGAACATTCCTGTCTCAGAATAGTCATGTATGCAATCCACTGGATACACTCTGTCCATTGTATTCCCACCAACGCAAACTTACTGTTCTCCATGCTTTTAGAAGAAGAGGATCTGGAATGAGAAGCTCCTTCATTTAAAACTTTTCTCCTGGATCAGGAAGAGAGGCATTTATGGGATGAAAGGCTAGACAAAGAAACCTCTCTATCTTTCTTTGGGGCCTTATGGAAATAATTGGACTAGATTGGACCTATGAGCTTCAAATGTCCCTTGTCTATTCTAAAATCTGGTAGAAGTAGGGAAATATCTCACTGATGAAAGTGATAGATATTCTTGCAGAAGAAATGGAGACAAAGAAAATTTCCATGAATAAGTCTAACTCTTCTGAAATGACTTTCTAAGTTTCATACACTAGTTTAAACATTAAATTATGTACAGTATCTTGCTGGCTCAAGTGAAATTTGGCATATGGAGCCTTTCTAGGACTTTCCATGATGTCTGTTGGCTACTACGGATGCTTTTACAGGACATGTTCTAGAGATAGGGGACAGGCTTCCTTGCTGTTAAAACAGAATCAGTGGAAAGATGCTGCCTTTTCATTCAATAGAATTAAGGTAATCTAATTTGATACTTCTGCATTGACACTTGTTCTACAATTCTTCAGGATAGAAATTATCCCAAGACATATTGAGAATACAATATTTTGCATGTCAGTATGTGTTTTACCACTTAGCTAATTGTTTACTGTCTAGTTTATTATGAATGTGAGCAGGTATTTGAAAGTATATTATTAATTTTAATAGGTAAAAGTGAAGTGTAAGCAGGTTGGGAAATCTGAAAACTTGATGTCCAAAACTCTGAGAATCCAGATTAGGAAATACTCTGATGGAAAAGCCCAGCCACTGCATATATAACATGGATAACATATTCCAAGGTGCTGGAAATAACTGAAATATTGTCCCATGTGATGATCTGGTTATACCTGTGTTATTTCCCCCCCCAAACTAACATATATTTAAATCTTCAGTAGATGAGCAGCACTATTTAGACATTCCAGAGCTTTCAAATTAACTGTAGCTGTTTTCTTTACAAAAGAGCCTAAGAAGTTTAGTTGAACATTAACTTTGTTCAATTATAGCAGAAACCTTAATTTGATTTTCTTAGTAGAATTCCTAAAATTATTCCTGTTTCCGTTCTATTCCTTTTCTTAATCGCTAATTATAATCACATTCTACTATATTTTCCCCTTCATATAAACTAGAGAAATCCTCAAGAGCATAATAAAGAAGATTAACATTTTAATTTCCATACTCTGAGATGATGCACCTCTAACAGTATAAACATTCAGCAATAGTGATTAAATGTCATACTCCTTTGGTGGTACAAACTCAGTTCCAGTTTAGATATTTTGATAAATTGATTATGCTTGACCTTGTTTGTGATTTTTTTTCTCTTCCAGAATGCAAGAACTGCTACATCTCTGGAATTCCAACTATGGCCCATTCTTCTTCACAGTGTTTCTGTTAATTTGTGATGTGAAGTTATTTGGATCCAAAGTGGTGGGAAAAGTGTACTTCAGCAAAAGAGATGCTGATAGGGCCCTCAAGGTCACTGCAACTCAAACATCTACTGTATTTTGCTGGCCTCACTCAGCTAAAGAATAGCAAATGAATACTGGATCATAGACACCTTTTTCACTTCAGATCCAAATAGCTGTATACCTGTAGTTTCATAATATAGGTTTGGGGTATCAGATGTTGTTCCTGTTTGACTGAACATCCCTTCTGAATATCTAATTTAATATGTAGTTCTAGGAAAGTCTGCATTGTGTGATGTGTATCAATGGAATTGTAGCCTATTTTACATCTGATGCACAGGTATCTTGGAAATCAGACCAGTGAAGGTTCATGTTTGTTTCCAAGACCATTAACCTATCATTAGTTCTAAGCTACAATTTGGCATCAACGGGAGTCACTCTAGAACTTAAACATAAACAATAATGTTCCTGTGGTAAATTTCAAAATGTAGTTTCAGTGTCTCTACTTTACCTTGTGAATGGTGAAGGACTGGTTGTAATATGACTAAAGGTTTTCTTGTGACTTGAAGATCCTTAGCTATAATAAGTTCATCGCACTATCCATCTCTAATTATTTTCTATATTTCCAAGCAATTAGTGGCAGTAGGCTTTACTGTATTTGAAAACTGAAGATATCTGAAAAAACAGTCTGTAACAACTCAGATACTGTGACCTGTAATTTTACCATTACTAGCTCTAATGATCTTCAGTAATTTATCTGCCAATGGTATAACTATCAGTACTTCTTTTTGTCTAATAGTGATATGAAGAACAATAAGAATAATACATTCCTGGTTGCTAAAAGTGCTTTAAGATTTTGACTTAGTGGTGGTAATTGGACAGATAGTTTTGCATGACCTCTACATTTAGTGATGCTATCATGATTTTTTAAAAGTATTTATTGTATCTCAGCTGAATACTAATTGCACCATATTTCTGTAACATTATTCATCTTCTCTTTGCAAGCTGGATGCATATGATGGCAACTATTTTACATAAATTCTCTACAGTTCTGAACCAGAAATAGTGATGTGCTATGTATGGCAAATAGACCAATTACAAATGGGGTCTGAAATTTGCTTGAAGGTAATGATTTCTGCTGAATACCTACACGTTTTTATCAGTTAAACTTATTAAGATATTGAAATACCTTATCATTTCAGCAATCTAGTAAGGAGCACTAATAGTAATTTCTTTCTGAGCCCACAGACTTGCATATGTCCAGCAACAACAATAACAATGGCAGTTTGGTCAAGGTACTGGTTTAGAAACCAGAAGATTGTGAGTTCTGCCTTAAACATGAAATCCAGCTGGGTGACTTCGAGCTAGTCTCTGTCTCTGTCTCTGTGTTATTATATAGGACTGTTATTGTAGAGAAAATAGGAGGTGGGCATTTGGACATGTTTGTTACCTTGAGTTATATATAACAAAAGTGCAATAAAAATACAATAGTAATAATTCCTGTCACAACCATTGGATCAACATTGGATTATTAGGGGGGAAAGTACACCTGCATTTGCAGGAAAACCTTAGGAAGAAACAATAAAAATGCCCAATATAGTCTAAACATCTTGCTAACTGTGCAACCAATTATAATAATAATCTTATTATTCACTTGAAAGCTAAAATACACCTGAGATCTCTAGTATCTCAATGGTACTTAGTTCAAATTTATATTCTTTGGAATATATAAGGGCAAGCAATTACTTCAGGTCTACAGTTGGGAAGATTCCAGATTAAACAGCTAGTTTGAAAAGCACAGATGTGTTTATACTGTTATATGAAGTATAAACCCAAGTTTCTTAGCTTGGGCTGACTGACTTTCTGAAGGAATAAGCTATAGACTTCTGTTTTCAGTCATAAACTTGAGGCAATGCACTGTCTGTTCTGGATACTGCATGCTGCTAGATACAAAACACAAATATGGTAGATATCACAGAATGCAGCATTGGGTCTAAAGCTAAAAATTATCTGATTTTTCCTAAAAGCTTCATTGTACAAATGTCCTGAAAGCTTCCATCATATACTGTATGATTGCCAAATAGAATCTCTTTTATACTATTTATTTAAAACACAAAGGACTTCTACTAATTGTGGTAAATCTTTTAAATAATTGGAACATAGCCCCGAATTTATGTATTCAGAAAGGCTAATTAGTAAATCAGCTTCCAACTTTTTCATGTTTGGACTTATGCCATTTATATGTGGTGGCATGTTTGATACATATGATTTTTTTTCTACATTAAATTTTCTTTAGGCAGGACTACAGGCAGTCTTTGGTCTTTGATATCTTTAATAAGACTGTAAACTAAAAATTTTCTTGATAAATGTTGAAAAGCAAGCAGTTAATTCCATTTGGAACTATTAGGGAAAAAAGTAGGACTATGTGACTGGCTTCCTTTTGTGGTTGTTTTTCTTCTAAAGGGTTATTTGGGTGGGTTGGAGCTTTTATAAATTTCCCCCATCCTTACTAGGTTCCTCAATCTGCTCCTTGATCATCTTTACAACCTTCTAAGATTATAGATTATAGAAGTTTAAATCTGCAGTTTTTGAGATAGAGCTCTGTCAAAGTGCCTGCCCATGCACATTTATTTCTGCTCTCTGCAAACTCAGATACCATTTTTCTGATGCACATGATATAGATCTCAACATATTTCCTGTGTTACTAGGATCTTTGGTGAAAAGAAGCCATCTCACTGACCCAAATTTCCATACTTTTTGGGAAAGATTCATCATTTCCCCTTTAGTCTAAAAATAAGATAACAGAAGAACCTCTGCTTTCAAGCAGGACATTCAGAAGACCTAATAAAACCAAAGGCTTCCAGTGAAGATCTTTATTTGTCAGACTGCAAGGCACACATTTCATTCAGGGATTCCCAAAACTGCTGGGTGGTTTAGAGTTCTAATATCATGTTTGTTCTTAATAAAATGGCCTGAAGCTTTCACACTAACCTGTAGTCTATTATTTACAAAAGAGTATTATAAAGTTTATTTACAATAACGATGTGTTTTACAGTCTGTTTTTTTTAAATAGAATCCATCCTCTTCCACCCCCAAGTCCTACTTCTGTTCTTCAAGGGGTCCTTCCCTACCATGAAAGATGATGGCAATTCTTTCTCCTAGAGAAAGTCACTTAGTGAGAGTTCTCATTTCTCTCCAGCAGGTGCTGTTTTTGCTTTTGTTATGATTTGCAGCTGGAATCCTTTCCCATTTTTCCCAAGAAAGAGCATTTGGCTTCCTTCTCATTGTTTGTGATGCGGCTCCTGCTGCTTTCTTCTTCTCCACCAGCAGTTTTCTAGTGGTGGATAAAGGGCATTGCCCTGACCTTCATTCTGTAAATAGCTTATATAGAGTAGCAATCTTGGTATGCTGGGGTAAGAGGTGAACAGGCTGAGCAGTATTTACTCCTTACTTCAATGATTGCAACTGATGTGAACCTTTACAGATCTGTCTTCTGGATCAGTGAAATGGGCTTCACCTGTTCATCATATTTCATGGTTTGGGAGTCCAGAGTATTCAGGAGATAAAGGTGGTACTTTAGTTTGATGCTTTACAATATGCCAGCTACCCATTTCTTTAATGTAAAAGAGCCAGATGGAGCTAAGGAAATTATCTGGAAGCACATTGACACCCTGGACACAATCTTGAGAATCCAAGTCCTAAAACTAGCTCTGAAGTAGTTTAGAGTTCTATGGTGTGTATTGAGAAGCAAGGAAAATAAAAAAAGCAAGTGCCTGCAATTCTTTTTATATGTACAGCCATCTGGGATTTTGAACTGATTTGCACATTTGTGCCCATTTATGGAGAGTTCTTGCACTCTGTTGAGAAGCTGAAGAAAAGGAAGGAAGTCACATGGAGAGGAAGTAAGTCTTTAAGCCAAGCTGCACTAAATTATAAGTCATTCATCCCTCCTCCCCCCCCCAAAAAAGTAGAAAATCATTATGTAACAGAGCACATTGAAAATATTAGATTTGATAATGGATTGTTTTAAAAATCAATGGGAATTAAATCAGAACTGACTAAATCAAACAGATTTCAATTGGGCTACTCACAGAAAAATCACACTGCGTTTGTCTGCATCTGCTTATTATGAGAACTAATTTGGTCCAACAATTAAGGCACTAGACTAGAAACCAAGACACTGAGTTCTAGTCCTGCTTTAGGCGACTTTAGGCGACTTTAGGTGACCTTGGGCAAATCATTGTCTTGTTACCCAACTTACTTCACAGGTTGTGGGGTTGTTTTGTGAAAAATGGGAGGAGGACGGGGTATTTGTAATGTTTGCTGTTTTGAATTATTTAGAAAAATAAAGATGGAATATAAATAAATAAGTCTTTTTGAAAAGGGACTAATGAAGACTTCCAGATTTTTAGGTTAACAGTATCATTCCGAGACATGCTGATTTAGCTGAAGGCAACTAGATACCCATTTCCTGTTTTGAGACATTCTCACACTTTCACATTGAGTAGTACAAATATGGCTTGCATCTGGCAATTCTTACCTAACCATTGTGCATGTTTGAAATATGATGTTCTGTTTATAGCTGTATGAATTTTTTGGGCCCAGCACCGGTGTAATTTATATCACTAAGGCAAACACAATTATAGATTGTGTATTTTGCTCATGCTGATTCTTCTTTCTTGTTCTACAAGTTTTTCCAGGATTTAAACCATTATTAAACTATTCTGGTTGTCAGTGTTAACATGAGGGTATAAATAAGAGGAAAATATTATCTAGAGAGGAGCCAAACCTGATCTCTAGGCTGGGTTGGGACTTTGTTATTACAGGAGATATAATGTGAAATAGGTTGAATTCTGGCTAAATGAATTATCAATTAATTTTCTACTCACAAACTATTTTTCTTGATAGTTCTTGGTAGCCACTAAAGCAAAATAAAAATTTAAATAACCACAGTAACAACTTGGGCATGTTATTATGAAATTTCTGTTCATTGATTTGAAGTTATCTTTTAATTGGATACTCTCACCAGTTATTGAATATGGGAGGGAATGCATGGCTGAACCACTTGCTGAAGCCCCAGGGGTCGTAGTAGCACCAGCCAAAGTGCTGGATTGATTTTGGCCCCATTCATGTTATCTCTGATTTGGAATTTATGAATAGGCAAAATAGTACAATTCAACAGCCAGTGCAAAACATGTTCAAGTAGAATGGAATTAACTGAGATGACTAGAATGCCTGAGAACTGCTGAGCACATTAAAATGATATGTCTATAAAATAGCTGTCTTCCAAAAGCAGAAAAGCCATTTCTGCAGCTTGCCGTTCAACTGTTACTCCAGTTTATTCCTCTAAAAAACCAAATATAGGTAGTATTTTGTTAAGTTTGCATGAAGAGACAGACGAGAGTGCTTCAAGCTCTTAGTTTATTAGTGACTACAGCTCAGAACGGACCCAATTTGGCTGGGCTGCGGCTGCTACTTATAGCCAGCAGCCGCAGTTGCCAGCCAATCAGAGTGCAGGATTTTCCCGCACTTTTTAAACCAATCATTTCCAACATTTTACAAGAACAGTTCAAACTAAACCAATGACTTCAAACCTGCATACATAACATATTTGACTTACAATGATTTGTTTAGTGACTTTGAAGTTACAATGGCTCTTGATCACAATGATTTACAATCAATCCTCTGATTACCACTGTCACCGCATCCCCACAGTCGTAAACAAAATACATGTGCTTGGCAACCGGCATGAATTTAAGACAGTTGCAGTGTCCTGGGGCCATGTAATCTCCATGGTTAAAAAAGGTCATAGAATTGGTGCAACTTACTTAAGAACTGCCTTGCTTAGCAATGGAAATTTTGGTACCAATTGTAAATCAGGGACAATTGTGTAGATACTGTATGCCTTAACAGGTATATATTGCTTAATTTTACCAATTTCAGAGTGAAAATAGCTATGCTGGACTAATGTGTTTTCTTGCAAAACACATTTATTAAAATACATTTCTTCAAATTTTAAAATTGATGGAGGCGACAGGCTAAAATACTGAATCTACTATACAGGTAGCTTCATGTATAAGAACATTTGGTTTGCAGCTTCGTCCATCTAAATACATGGTTGTGTAATTGCAACAGAAATATACATTTTGGGTAAAGGAGAGAAGTATTGTGAACATTTGTATCATTTCCACAACTATGGGGAGATTTATGTGAAAGTCATGTTTGTGGCTGCCTGTTGAGAAATATTATACTTACTGGAAACAAAGACAATTCCACATCTGACTCTTGATTGGCTGGGAACACTCTATGAAGAATACTAACCAGTGAATAAATTCACAAGAGGAAAAAATACAAAAACCCCATCAATTTATGATGATTTGTTCAGTGACAATTTGAAGCCATGATGGTGTTCAACAATGGGACTTACAACCTGTACCCAGACTTATGGCCATTGCAGCATCCTTGTGGTCATGTGATAAAAATTTGGGCCCTTGGCAACTGCCCTCATTCATCTTTCCCCCCTCATTCCCTGTGACCCTCACTATGTTCTTGCTCATGCTGCTGCTGAGATGCACTGAAAGAGAAAAAGAAAGGAGAGAGAGAGAAAGAGAAGAAATAGAGAGAGAAGAAAGAAAGAGAGAAAGAAAAGGAAGGAGGGAGGGAAAGGAAGGAAGGAAGGAAGGAAGGAAGGAAGGAAAAAGAAAAAGGAAAAAGGAAAAAAAGGAAGAAAGAAAGAAAGAAAGAAAGAAAGAAAGAAAGAAAGAAAAGAAAAAAGTCCTGTTTTTTCTCAGCACTCAGTCAGAGAAGATAAGCTGGGATAGTAAAGTGCAGAGTGGTAAGAGTGACTGGGATTGGGCTGAGGCAGCTGTGACTCCCAGGGATATGGCAGGTAGTCCCAGAGGTGCACAGTTCTGGGACTGGTTGCTGCCCCACAAGGCAGATGCAGAGTGGCCAAAAGGGCAGGGATGGAGGAGAAATAGGCAAATGGATGGAGTTGGAGCATCCCTTCCCTTACTAAGGCTTGGGACTGGGAGGAACCAAATCTGGAATAGCTTGAATTGGGGTTGATCCTTGACTAATGTCAGGTGTGAAGAATCAGGACCACACATTAAATTCCAGTTAAGAAGATTTATTGCTCATGCTTATGCACAAGAATCTATTCAACTAAGGATCAGTATTGCATTGAACCTAGATAAACAGTCAGTAGAATTCAAGGGCTTGTGGCAATGTAATGACTCCAAACTGATTCCTCTCTTGACTCCTCCCCCAGATTCTGTCTCTTCTCTTGCATGACCAGTCTAATTTGCTTAGGGTATGGGGATTGTCGGGATTGCAATCGCTAAGCAATGCAGCCACTCAACTGCTTGCTTAGCAAGCAAAATTCATACATTGTGGACTACCTGTGTAAATTCACAGAAATGAGGGTGAGTAGTATTTCACCCAATTTCCCAGATTTTTTTAATATAAAAAACAAGATGCAATGGCAAAATAGTTGTTGCAGTTTTAGAAACCAAATAGCATTATGCAAGGAAGTCCATGAATGAGGGGGAGGGAGTGAAAAATGCCAAGATACTTGTCACACAACCACACAATGGAAGCCACCATTTTGACTTTTTAAAACTCTCCATCTCCTTCACTGCAGATGTCTCTGACTTTACTGATTGCAAGGAAAAAGGTCATATTAACTTTACTGCATTCCTTACTGCTTTAATGTAAAGCCATGGGAATGCTAATTTCTGGAATAGCGTTATTTCCTTAGAGAAGCTGGAATAGGCTGGTTATACTCAAACATTATTTATGCATAGCTCTGTTAATGTGAACTGGACATCCACCTGATGGGATGCTAAATCCACTTTGAACATCAAATTTATAGTAGGTATGTAATGGTCATGCCAGAAGTCTGCCAAACAGATCTAAGGATGATAAATACACATTACTTTTTCGAGAAAAGCTAACAAAAACAGCTATTTAAATGTAAATAGGCAAAGGGTACTAAAAGCTTGGAGCTAATATAATTTTTCATTTTGGACATTCATACTCTGATGCTGGAAGCTAGTGACCATCTGTGGTTACAAAGATTTAAATATTTGGACAGGTGGTTTATTTGAGATACTGGGTGCTTTCAGAATTAAAAAAGGAATTAACGTGGTTAATATCAGCAGTAAAAAAATGAAAAGATGTTGCCTCGAAACACAACTTCCTAAAACTGATCCATTCAGCTGCTATTAACAATATCAGCATAGGAGAGTTTCCAGTATTTGCTTTTAATGAGCTTTTCAGAGCAACCTTCTTTTAAATGAATGCATAAAATATAATTAAATGAATTAAACAAAAAGCTAGAACTCTTGATAATTAATTAATTATGTCTGTTATTATTCATTATTGCCCAGAGGATACAACAAATAGTCATTGTAATATTTTAAAAAGCTGTTTGAAAGTTTTTTTTTTAATCTTAAAAATATTAAGGAAAATATGTGCTCGGAAGAAGTGACTAATGTCACAATGTAAATACCAAGGGAAGCAGAAGTGGGATTCAAATTTTTTTACTACTGGTTCTGTGGTCGTGGCTTGCTGGGCGTGGCAGGGGAAGGATACTGTAAAATCTCCATTCCCACCCCACTCCAGGGTAAGGATGCTATCAAATCCCCATTCCCTCCCACCCCACTAACCTGCTTTCCAGCTCCGTTCTCCTGTGCAAGGCAACAAAAGAAGACCCAGACAATCAGCTGGGACTCAGGAGACAGAGAATAGTGGGGTGGGGAGGCAGAGACTGGCAGGGCCAGTCAGAGGTGGTATTCCGAACTACTCAAAATTTTCACTACCAGTTCTCTGAACTACTCAAAATTTCTGCTACCGGTTCTCCAGAACTGATAAGGGAAGGTCTTTGATGTCCACTCATCTTAATCTTTTTGAAGGCTACAAAATTCTGTGTTCTGATTGGCTTTGGAGACTGATATGTAAAGTGAACAAGGGGAAAATAACAAAGCGATCCTTTAGAATGTTCTCCTGGGAGGCAGTTTTTGCAGAATAACATATTTTGTTTCCTTTCTTTTTCTGGAAATAACAAGCACATGATGAAGACAACACAAAAATGCCAGTGCAGAAATAATCTTTGACACTTGCCAGGACAGACAATTGGATCAGTAAAGAACAATTGCTTCAAAAGGAGGTGGAGAGAAATGAAACAGAACCATGTAAGTCACCAAGATGCCAATTGGAAGAGAAGGGGCCTGCTGTACAGATGAGTCTCTCTACTCTAGTTGACAGCTTCAGCTTAGATGGAAGAAAATATTGATAAGAACATTAGCAAGTGATTTTAGAGGTGAAACAGTATGATACAAGGTTAGAAGCTTTGTTGTAAAGCTAAGGTCTTTCATGGTAAGTCTCAGTACTTTGAAGTGGGCTCAGAAGGAAGATAAATGCTTTCTCGTTAAAAAAAAGAAAACCTAGCAGCTATACTAAATGTTTCAAATGATTTTTCAGAGATAGTACTATATAAGTCCTAAGGGAAGATTATCAAAATGGTGTGTGCAGATTCACCCCATCTTAATTTGAAATATAATGGAATTATGGAACCAGAATTTGTTAGCATTGAACTGTCACTGGAGTTATTTGGATTACCATATCTGGACTGCAAATATCTGGATGACTTCTATGATGCCATAGAATTCTCTGCTGTTATCTAATGATTCATTCATTGATAGGAGAGATATGATAGCATCACATTAATTATACATTTCATTCATACCTGCCACAACCCGCCCAAAAATTTGAAACGATTAACAATACAACCTTATGATAAACAATTCAATAAAATGTTTATAGTACAAAATTAAAAATGGGTAAATAATAAAAACCAATGGCATTAATAGAAAAAAATGTCCTGCACAAAACTAAATCCCAGTGCCATCAAATAATTTTCCACAGGTTTTCTAAAGCAAGGGGTCCAATCTAGTTTCTTAAGAAGTGTGCTTCACAATATATGCTCACCCACTGAGAAGCAGAACTATGCCTTCAGCCCATTTTACTTTTCAAAAATGGGGAACCATAATAATTTCTCCTGGGACGTATAAAACTGGCAGATCAATGCCTGTACAAGGGTTTTGGGCTACAGAACCATTGCTCCTTGTTCAGTTGGATGATAAGATCTGTAATACCACTGGAAGCCACTAGACGGTTGTTCTTGTTATATTTCCACACCAAAGCAATATTTCTCTATTATTGCAAGGCTCTCTCCCTCTCTTTCTCTTTCTCTCTCTCTCCGCTACTTGCATATGTTTTATTCATGCCTGATTTTTCCCCATCTTTCCTCTAATCAAGTCAACTAGGTACCAAGATATAAGACATGAGGTCCAAGACAGCATACATTATAGTTAATTGAAAAATTCTGGTTTAGTTGAACAGGTGCTCAATTATTTCAGGCTTCATAGAAAAAAATGAAATTGTTAATTAAACCCATGAAGGTTGAACATGATTCCTTAATTTCCATAATAAACATCCTCCAATTTAGCAACTACTAAAACTGCAGTAAGCATAAGTTATGAGAATCAGAGATGTTGGAAAATTCCTGTGGGTAATTTCCAGTTTAGTTTGCATGGAGCACACTTCCTGTCAGCTCTAATGTTTTATTAAACATTTCATTTATCAAAACAGTTAGCTGACAAAATAGGATGAAAGGCAAGGAGAGAGAAAAATATGAATAGGTAAGCATTTATTCTCTCTCTCTCTAGCCAAAAGAGAGAGAACTTTCCAGAACCTTTGGAAACAATATTGCAAAATGTAAATCACCGAACCGGTAGTTACACCGGTCGGATCCCATCCCTGCTTCCACGTCATTAATTATGATTGGTTCAAGGTGGCTTACAGAATGCAGAACATAAAGTTAAATACTTTGAATCACTAATGAACATCTAATGACCACATCATTGCTAGATGTAAACTGAACTACCACAATCTCTGAAGAGGGAAGGCCTTTATATGGCCTTTTGGAAATCCAATCTGGTGAGCGGGGGGCTGGATATCTGGGAGTGTTTCTATAGAAGGGCGCCATTACCCAACAAAAGGCTCACTCTCAAACCTCTGGAGGTAGTATTTCTTCAAGAAGAGGATCCTCAGCGAAGTGTTTATTTCTGACTTAGGAAGAGCAATAGTAACATCACAGTACTTTACAGCCCTCTCTAAGTGGTTTACAGAGTCAGCATATTGCCCCCAACAATCTGGGTCCTCATTTTACCAACCTCAGAAGGATGGAAGACTAAGTCAACCTTGAGCTGGTGGGACTTGAACTGCCAAACTGCCAGCAGTCAGCAGAAAAAATGGTGGGTCTAGGACAGGGGTATCAAACTCAAGGCCCACTGGCTAGATCTTAAATCTGGCCCATGGGCTGGCTTGAATAGCAAATGGCCCACTGCATCTGACAGCCAAAATGGGGCATGGCTTCTGCAGCTTCCATGTGGCCCGGCAAAGTGCTGCAGGACACAGTCCAGGAAAGGGGTATGCGGTGGTTGCATGTGGTCCCACCCATACCCCGCTTTGGCCAGCAGGGTGCTGCAGGAGTGTCTGTCCTGTCCTGTCCTGTCTCCTCCTCTGGCCCACATAGCAGAAGTGGTATTCAGCAGCTTCTGATCGTTTTGGCCAGCAGGGTGCTGCAGGAGGTGTCTGTCCTGTCCTGTCCTGTCTCCTCCTCTGGCCCACATAGCAGAAGTGGTATTCAGCAGCTTCTGATCTGGAGTTCTGGAGAACCGTAGCGGAAATTTTGAGTAGTTTTCCACAGGTTTTCTAAAGCAAGGGGTCCAATCTAGTTTCTTAAGAAGTGTGCTTCACAATATATGCTCACCCACTGAGAAGCAGAACTATGCCTTCAGCCCATTTTACTTTGCAAAAATGGGGAACCATAATAATTTCTCCTGGGACGTATAAAACTGGCAGATCAATGCCTGTACAAGGGTTTTGGGCTACAGAACCATTGCTCCTTGTTCAGTTGGATGATAAGATCTGTAATACCACTGGAAGCCACTAGACGGTTGTTCTTGTTATATTTCCACACCAAAGCAATATTTCTCTATTATTGCAAGGCTCTCTCCCTCTCTTTCTCTTTCTCTCTCTCTCCGCTACTTGCATATGTTTTATTCATGCCTGATTTTTCCCCATCTTTCCTCTAATCAAGTCAACTAGGTACCAAGATATAAGACATGAGGTCCAAGACAGCATACATTATAGTTAATTGAAAAATTCTGGTTTAGTTGAACAGGTGCTCAATTATTTCAGGCTTCATAGAAAAAAATGAAATTGTTAATTAAACCCATGAAGGTTGAACATGATTCCTTAATTTCCATAATAAACATCCTCCAATTTAGCAACTACTAAAACTGCAGTAAGCATAAGTTATGAGAATCAGAGATGTTGGAAAATTCCTGTGGGTAATTTCCAGTTTAGTTTGCATGGAGCACACTTCCTGTCAGCTCTAATGTTTTATTAAACATTTCATTTATCAAAACAGTTAGCTGACAAAATAGGATGAAAGGCAAGGAGAGAGAAAAATATGAATAGGTAAGCATTTATTCTCTCTCTCTCTAGCCAAAAGAGAGAGAACTTTCCAGAACCTTTGGAAACAATATTGCAAAATGTAAATCACCGAACCGGTAGTTACACCGGTCGGATCCCATCCCTGCTTCCACGTCATTAATTATGATTGGTTCAAGGTGGCTTACAGAATGCAGAACATAAAGTTAAATACTTTGAATCACTAATGAACATCTAATGACCACATCATTGCTAGATGTAAACTGAACTACCACAATCTCTGAAGAGGGAAGGCCTTTATATGGCCTTTTGGAAATCCAATCTGGTGAGCGGGGGGCTGGATATCTGGGAGTGTTTCTATAGAAGGGCGCCATTACCCAACAAAAGGCTCACTCTCAAACCTCTGGAGGTAGTATTTCTTCAAGAAGAGGATCCTCAGCGAAGTGTTTATTTCTGACTTAGGAAGAGCAATAGTAACATCACAGTACTTTACAGCCCTCTCTAAGTGGTTTACAGAGTCAGCATATTGCCCCCAACAATCTGGGTCCTCATTTTACCAACCTCAGAAGGATGGAAGACTAAGTCAACCTTGAGCTGGTGGGACTTGAACTGCCAAACTGCCAGCAGTCAGCAGAAAAAATGGTGGGTCTAGGACAGGGGTATCAAACTCAAGGCCCACTGGCTAGATTTTAAATCTGGCCCATGGGCTGGCTTGGAAATAGCAAATGGCCCACAGTGCATCTGACAGCCAAAATGGGGCATGGCTTCTGCAGCTTCCATGTGGCCCGGCAAAGTGCTGCAGGACACAGTCCAGGCCGAAAATGGGGTATGCGGTGGTTGCATGTGGTCCCACCCATACCCCGTTTTGGCCAGCAGGGTGCTGCAGGAGGTGTCTGTCCTGTCCTGTCCTGTCTCCTCCTCTGGCCCACATAGCAGAAGTGGTATTCAGCAGCTTCTGATCTGGAGTTCTGGAGAACCGGTAGCGGAAATTTTGAGTAGTTTGGAGAACCGGCAAATCCCACCTCTGACTGGAGATTTTACAGTATCCTTCCCCTGCTACGCCCACCAAGCCACACCCACAGAACCAGTAGTAAAAAAAATTGAATCCCACCACTGCCGCAGAGGAGAACTACAATGCTGATCCAGCCCTCGAAGAAATTCAGTTTGACACCCCTGGTCTACGACAAGTCACTGCAGCCAACTCATCACAGCCAACTTACCACATGACAATTCAACGTTGTATTAATCATTTCCTTCCATTATTTTTATTATTGGTGACCATGTTTTCATCAAAAATATTGTAACTCTTCTTTTCTGGATTGATTTTATTTTATTATTATTGTCCACAGTTCAATTGAAATTAATTTAACATTTGAATTTCTTGAATTGTCCTGTGTCGACTTGTCCCATGGCAAGTTGGCTGTCGCGAATTGACCCATTCTGAGGAATTCTAGTGCAGAAACTCCAAATCACGAACCAATCTCATGTAGGTGAGTATGACCTCATCTAAATATGGAATATTTCCAGAGTCACTAGGCTTTCAAAGCTTGAGCTATTCCCATCTTACCGCCTCTGGGTCAGGACTTCTACTGCGACACCTGTTTTGGCCAGAGGTGATTGAAGCATATGGATATTTTATTTTTGTTTTTATGAACTGCTGTAATTGGATGACATCCAAATTGTATTAAAATAATAATAAAAATTCTGAAAATTGTATTGCTAGTTTCTATTGTCTTTTCAAAACTGTGACTGTGGATAAAATAAACCTGGAGGATTCCTTTGTTTTCATTCAAAGAAAGATATAGAGCAGGAGTGTCAAACTCAAGGCCCAAGGGCCAGATATGGCCTGCAAGGTGCTTAGATCTGGCCTGCAGGGCCACCCTGGAAACAGCAAAGGACCATCCTGCATGCCTCTGCCAGCAAAAACGGAGCTCAGGAGAACCATGGGCGGCTCTCCAGAGCTCCAATTTCGCTGGCAGAGGGTTGCAGGAGGCTGTCACAGCCGAAAACGGAGCTCGGGAGCCTGTTTTCACTGGCAGAGCACTTGAGCCACCACAGGCACTCCCGACACAAATGATGTCGAGCACCTACCCTGGCCACGCCCACCCCAGCCCCCTGAGGGCAAACACCACCCTGATGCAGCCCTCAATGAAATTGAGTTTGACACCCCTGATTGTCATGTGGACTACAGCAAAGTGCAACTTTTGCAGCTTTCCTTACCAACAGACTTGAAGAATTATTAAGATCAGCAATGATCCCTGTCAGCTTGAGAAGCAATCAAGAGAGTAGCCGGGATATCTGCGTACAAGCAAAATTCTGACCCCTTGTGGTTAAATATTTAAATGTGTATTTTTAGAAAATACAAAATATTTTTTTAAAATTCCATTTTTGAATACAAAGTTTGAGAAAAATAATTAAATTAAAAATGGATTATCAAAAATATGTTTTAATAACAATACTAAATTTCACAAAAATATTATAATGAATGTTAATTCTAAAAATGCTAGAAGAGCCTCAGGTAAAGGTATCTAATTTGCCCAGTTACTGCTTTATTGTAATGAAAAAGGAGTTGCTTGGATTTATAACAAAATAGGGTATTTCTTCTTCAAACAGCTGATTACTCCCCCCCCCACATTTATTAGTGGCCAACTGTGGATTCAATAACTCTTTTCAGTCAAAATTGCACATAATAACTGTTATTAATAGAACCCTGTAAATCAAGCGCACCTCCCAATGTTACATACACTGCCATCTTTTAGGGAATACAAGCATCATAAAAAATCAAGCTATATTTCTCTATAAAATATATGTTTTAAAAGCAGGCTCTGTAAAATATACTTCCAGCAAAATCTAAGGTGCACCTTCTCAGAGTTATCATAAAGTTTATGTTAAAGGTATCACAATGGTCTTCTCCCTGGACAGGTGAATAAACAAAGCTGTGGTGGCGCAGTGGTTAGAGTGCAGTACTGCAGGTTATTTCTGCTGACTGCTGATTGCCAGCAATTTGGCAGTTCAAGTCCCACCTGCTCAAGGTTGACCCAGCCTTCCAGCCTTCTGAGGTGGGTAAAATGAGGACCCAGATTGTTGGGGGCAATACGCTGACTCTGTAAACCGCTTAGAGAGAGCTATAAAACACTATGAAGCGATATATAAGTCTAAGTGCTATTGCTGCTATTGCTGTTATAGAATGAAGGGATTAAGCAGCTTAGAATTGTGAAAGGTTAGAGATAAGACTAACAAAATCTTTTTCCCTTTTACAACATCTCCCCTTTGATTAGTTCCAAGTGGCAATTACTGAGAAAAATAAATTGAATTTGGGAAAGAGACTACAAAATGAGATACAGTGTTGTGATAGTGAGCTCCACTCTCATTCCAGCCTGCTTTCCAGCCCACTATATTACCGTAATTAGTCAAAAGTGTGTGTGTGTGTGTGTGTGTGTGTGTGTTTAAATTGAAGTTTTTAGGTTGACAGAATTCCCAGAGTTTCTTAATCAGCAGACATTTCTTGGCATATTTATATCCCAACTTCAGCAATTAAGATAGCCAGTCAGCTTTAATCAAGAACCTCTACTTCATAAATTATATTTAAAAAGTACACTTTATGAAGCCAGTTTCTCTCTAGTAAAAATGTGCTGAAGTGAAAAAAAACTGGAATTGGATATAGACCTATCCAGATATCTAGATATCTTTTAATCATGATTTCTGAAAAATGATGGCATCGTTTCTCATTACTCAGAAGTAGAAATTTCAAGACAAATATAGAGGAAGTCTTAAAATTGGCCTCAGCTCCTTTGCGACTTTCAGCTACCTAAAGTTTTTCCACGTGGTCTTTGTTGATCAGAAGTTGGCCACTCTTCCTTTCTGGTGATCGAAGTACAATTATCTCTAAAAGGCATAAGAAAAGTCAAATGACAACAGATGCTATATTACCACATATCAAGTATGGTGCTTGACTTTTGATTCAGTTCAATAAGACTGAAGGTGTAAGATACTTTCTGCAAGGAAAGTGATAACAGCTTCAGCTCTTTAAACGAACTATTGTAAGTAGCCCACAGGATTACACACCTCCTCAGGACAGCTGCTCATAACATTATACTCCCCTTACCAGATGACTTTGCCTACATTCCAACTTGCAGAAAGGACATGGCCTCTTTAGAGGAAATTGATTTGTCAGCTCTAGACATTTGCTATGGGGCTTTACTTTATACCTGAAACTTACATGCATTTGTGCATGCTGTTCGGGCACAGCTGTAATGCAGCTGGGAAGAGTTTGATACCCATTGGATACAGAAAAACTGCTCATGTGCACATATGTAATTCTTACTAATTTTAACAGATTTTATATTTATCTTTTTATCATTTGTAAGTCTCCCAGGTTCAGTTCAGCAGTGAGATGGCTGGCATATCTTGAAGGAGACCCTGCTGCCAATAACGGCTTCCCACGCCCCAGGCGCTTCACAGACAGGGCCTCCTTGGGGTGCCATCGGCCAGACAATGTCGGTTGGCGACCCCCAGGGGTAGGGCCTTCTCTGTGGGAGCATCCACCCTATGGAACCAGCTGCCCCTGGAGCTTTGGGTGGTTCCTACCTCCGTCCTCGCAGGGCCTGAAAACATGGTTGTTCCAGCTTGCCGACCTGGACTGGAGGAGGGGATGGGGTTTTAATTGAATAGTGTTATTTTAATTCAGATTATTGTTTCATGTTTAATCTCTTTTAAATTGTATAGTATTTATATTTATATTTTTTATGATTGTACACCTCTGAGTCCTTCGGGAGATGAGGTGGCATAGAAATCCAATAAATAATAAATAAATAAATAAATATACATTTAATAAATAAATGGTCTAATCTCTATTCCTTCTCATTCATTCTCTGTGACATAAGACACTCTTCATCCTGTTTTAAGGACATGGAATCTGGGTGGGAAGAAGAGGCTAGAATAGACTGTCCAGGGAACCTCCTCTCACAGGTGACCGGAACTCATTTCAAGCAGCAAAGGAGGAAAACTATCCATGCTGTACTCTGTGACTGTGAGAGGAGAGAGAAGACCCCTCATGATTCTTTAGATACTTTAGATCTTTCCCATTCCCTTTCTTTTGTCTACTATTGCTCATCATTATCCATACTGGCTAAAGTTGCTGAGAATTGTTTGTTCATTTCACTTCACTTCAATTCCACACTAGGACTATTTAGCCCTTTTGACTAAGTGATTCAGGCTGATGGTTATTCTATTGTGTCACTCTGTTGAACCCCTCATCCTGCTTTTACAATGTGTTGTGCAACGTATACATGACCATCTCTTCCAGTGGTTTAAAGTGCTAGTTTATCCTTAAGACTAGCTACAGTGACTGTGTCCTTCATTATAAAGGATAATTCTTCATTTCAGAAAGCTGTCCTTTATTTCTTGGATTTGCTCTCGAATTTTCCTTTCTAAAGTAGTCTTAAACATAAACAATTAATTTTTTTTACCTTTATGAATCTGTTTCAGATTTATCCCGTCTTCACATCTATTCTTTATTTTTTCCAGAAAAATATCATCATTGTAAGCATATATGCACTTTCAGAGAAATTGTAAATCTGTTTGTATGTTTATTTTTCACCCTCCTTTAGACCTGCAAGCACATAATTTACTGGATTACTATACTTGAGGAATGGGTCTCATAGTTTTACCAATCCATTTTCCACATAGTATTATTTACTGATTCATTTATATAATTTATAATATTTACTTATATGATTAAAAGGCTGCTTAACTCCCAATGACTATAGCCAGTTTACAATTAAAAAGTAAAAAAAAAATCTCATAAGACAAAAGTAATAACTTTAACCTTGCAGAATAAATTGTATAGCAGTCGTTTCACAATTATCTCTCAGCTGAAAGAACAGCCTTCCAAATAATTTCCTAATTCCCTGAAAAGATCCTAACTCTTTTGTGGATCCTATAATCAAAATATCTTTGCCTCCAGCTGTAATAAGGTGTCCCAAAGTGTTGCCCCTCTCTTAAAGAAAATTGATAGAAACATTAGTTTTAAATTGTGGATCAAGGGCTCTATGTAGGTAGATCTCCCAGTGTTCCCCCAGAATATGCAATCAACAACAAAGGTGGGTCAATGTTCTATGATTGCAAGTGCAACCATTCATTTCAAAATAAAACAATGCTGGTAAAACTCTCCTGCACTATATAGGAAAATGGGCCTTCTTTCAGAATGAAGAATAGTTTTAAAAATAATGAACATTGAGCTACCCAAGGGAGGTACTGGTAGCTAAGAGAGGAACTTCATACCCTAAAGAAATGTGCTGCAATTATACTGAAAGCTAAATTAATTTCATGGCTTCATTAAACAGAGGAAAAATAAACAAGACTATGGTGGTGGGGATAATAGATTAATATATACATAGCTTAGAATTAATATATCCTGTAATGGAACAATATTTATTTATTTATTTATTTATTTATTTATTGACTTATATGCCGCCCTATCTCCCTAAGGACTCAGGGCAGCTTATAAAGTAAAACGATAATACAAATATACAAATATTAAAAAACAATTAAACTCAAGGTCTCATAAACAATTCCAATTAAAACTATACTAAAAACCCTCCCCCCCATCAGTCCAGGTAGGCTAGTTGGAATAGCCATGTCTTTAGGTCATGGCGGAAGGAGCGGAGGTCAGGGGCCACCCGGAGCTCTAGGGGGAGCTAGTTCCATAGGGTGGGTGCTCCCACCGAGAAGGCCCTACCCCTGGGGACTGCCAGCCGACATTACCTGGTCGACGGCACCCGTAGAAGGCCCTGTCTGTGGGAGTGCACGGGACCTCGGGAAACTATTAGTGGCAGCAGGATCTCCCGCACATACCTTGGTCCAATGCCATGAAGGGCTTTATAGATCAACACCAGCACCTTGAATCTCACCCCGAGGGCAACCGGTAACCAGCGCAGCTCACACAGGAGGGGTGTAACATGGGAGTATCGAGATCCTCCCATCACAACCCACGCCACTGCATTCTGGACAAGTTGAAGCTTCCAAGTGGTCTTCAAGGGCAGCCCCATGTAAAGAGCATTGCAGTAGTCCAGACAGGAGACAATGAGTGCTTGAGTGACTGTACGTAGGGCATCTCGGTCCAGATAGGGATGCAACTGGTGCACCAGGCGAACCTGGGCAAATGCCCCCCCCTGGCCACGGCCCCCACCTGCTCCTCCAAACTGAGCCGTGCATCCAGGAGGACACCCAAGTTGCATACCCTATCTATGGGGGGTAACACCTCTCCCCGCATAGCTAAAGATGGAATCTCCTGGATAACTCAAGATGCCGGTACTTACAGCCACTTGGTCTTAGCTGGGTTAAACCAGAGCCTGTTCCTCCCCATCCAAACCCGCACTGCCTCCAGGCACCGGGACATCACTTCGAGGGTGTCACTGGGTTGGTTAGGGGTAGAGATGAAAAGCTGGGTATCATCAGCATATTGATGATACCTCACCCCAAAACCATGGATGATCTCACCCAGCGGCTTCATGTAGATGTTGAACAAGAGGGGTGACTGACCCCTGGGGCACCCCACAAAGGAGGGGCCTCGGGGCCGATCTCTGCCCCCTGCCAACAGTATCTGTGTACGACCTGAGAGGTAGGAGGAGAACCACCATAGAACGGTGCCCCCCACTCCCAACCCCTTGAGGCGTTGCAGTAAGATACCATGGTCAATGGTATCAAAAGCTGCTGAGTGATCTAACAGGACCAGGATAGAGGAATAACCTCTGTCCCACGCCTTCCAGAGATCATCCACCAGTGCAACCAATGCCGTCTCCGTGCTGTACCCGGGCCTGAAGCCTGATTGATATGGGTCTAGATAGTCAGTTTCCTCCAGGAACAATGGGAGCTGTCAGGCCACCACACTCTCAACAACCTTCATAATAAAGCAAAGGTTGGAGACTGGATGAAAGTTGTTTAAATCAGCTGGGTCCAGGGCAAGCCTCTTGAGGAGGGGCCTCACCACCGCCTCCTTCAAGGCGGAAGGGAAGGAACCCTCACTCAAAGAGGCATTTATTACTGCCTGGAGCCAGCCTCGTGTAACCTTCCGGGTGGCATAGACCAGCCAGGAAGGACACAGGTCCAATAAATACGTGGCAGCACTCAGCCTCCCCACAATCCTGTCCACCTCATTTGGAGTCGCAGGATCGAACTCCTCCCGGATGATATCTCTAAGACCAGTTGCTATACTCCCATTGGACTCTGCCCAGTTGGAGTCCAAGCCTGTCCGGATCTGAGCGATCTTGTCTGTCAGATGCTGACTAAACTCCTCAGCACATTCCTGCAAAGGGTCTTTCCCCTCCTCTGGTTAAGGTGGGAGCAGGAGACCCTGAACAGGGTGGCTGGGAGGTTATCTGCGGATGCAATGAGAGCAGAGAAGTATGCACGCTTCACCACTCTCATTGAAGCAAGATAAGACCTAATATAGGATCTTAACTAATTTGGACCTGCTGGACCTCCAACAGCTCTCTAGGCCACTCTTCCGCCGCTTCATTTCCCGAAGCTCTGTGGAAAACCAGGGAGCTAATTGGGATCTGCAGTGGGTCAGAGGCCACAAAGGAACAACTCGGTCTAATGCCCCAGTGGCTGCCGTCTGCCAGGCGTCCACCAGGGTCTCCACCGAGCTGTGGGTAAAGGGGGCCGGAATTGACCCAAGTGCCGTCTGGAACCTTCTGGGTCCATTAGGTGCCTGGGGTGGAACCATCTCATTGGTTCCACCTCCCAGCGATGAGGAGTGGCATATTGGAAGGCCAGTCAAAGGAGGAAATGATCCGTCCATGACAGGAGTTGTATAGTTGGAAATCCCCCCCAGATCATTTCCCCACTGTCCCAAGATGAAAACAAGGTCAAGCATGTGTCCCCCCTCATGAGCTGAACCCTGTATTACCTGAGTCAGGTCCATGGCTGCCATGGAAGCCATGAACTCCTGCACCATCCCCGATACCTCTCCCAGAGAAGGCAAGTTAAAATCTCCCAGCACAATGAGTCTAGGGAACTCAACCGCCACCCCTGAGAGGACATCAAGGAGCACAGGCAGGACTGTAGCCATGCAGCTGGGAGATAGGTATGCAAGCAACAGACCCAACTGACCCCCAGGGCCCAATCTCAAGAGAAGGGACTCACAGCCGCCTATCTGCGGGACAGTGGTCTCCCTTGGACATAAGGCCTCCCTGATCACAACCGCCACCCCCCCAGCCCCTGCCCTGGGCCCGAGGTTGGTGCAGCACATGGAAACCTGTTGGGCATAGGTCTACTAAAGGGACCCCTCCCTCCGAGCCCAACCAGGTCTCCGTAATGCAAGCCAGGTCCATGCCTTCCTCCTCGATCAAATCTCGGATGAGGGGAGCTTTGTTAACCACGGACCTGGCATTCAAATAAACCAACCTGAGTCCAGGGCCCCGGTCCTCCAAGCCCCAGGGGTGCGGGCACAAACCGGGTTGGAGCACGCCACCATTTGAAGATAGTGGGGGTGCCCCCAAAAACCAATATGGCCCACTGTCCCCACCTCTGCTGCCATTCCCCATCACCGTGGGGGTTACACCCCACCCCATCCCCCAATACCCCAGAGGGCCCCAACCCCCCCTCCCATGGTGACCCATTTCTGACCCGGACTCAGGGTATCCCAGTGGAGCCCCCTTCAATTCCAGCTGGGCCCAACAACCCACCCCCTTCCGTAACCCCCTTAAAAAATGATCTAAAAATTTAACCAACGAGGCCTTAGAACCTCTGTTAACAAACCTCCCCAGACCCCAACCCATACCCACGCAATGCCACCTCTCAGGATTCCAAAATCCATCCTCGAGGTAGGCCAAAGAAAGTCTAGCAGGCCATATCCAGGGTAGAGGGGAATCCCTTAAGGCCTGCAACTCCGCAGCCAGATAAGTCCGCATAATGCACAAGATGTAATCATACAAGGGAAAAGTGGTCGATAGATGGAAAATAAAATGTCCAGATGGTAAAAGTTCAGTCTAGCCATAATGTCCACCAACTGGGTAGTCCAAATCCTGGGTGTCCTCTCACGACAGCCCAGGGGGCCGATGGTAAGGGCCTCCACTGCGCTCTCACTGCCCGTGGGAAACTCCAGCGGTTAATTAAGGCAGATGTCATCGCCAGTCAGCAGGAATAGTGCACCTAACCTTTGTTGTCCTCTCACCACAACAGTTGGGTGCATCTAAAAAGATTCCCCACCGCCCACTCACCACGGTGGGAAAAGCAAACCCCGCAAAACCAGCTAAAAGCCGAAAGAAAGGGAGGGGAGGAAATGGCCCTGGCAATCATCAGGTAACCAGGTCCCCAGGTGGCAGGGGGGGAGCCAAAGCCGCCTGGTGATCCACGGCCCGATCAAGAGTGGTCCTAGGCCTTCGGGGCAACTGGCGCCTCTTTCACCATTGCCAAAACATCCAGGCCCAGGAGTCAGTGCGGAGATAAGGCAGCATGGCCAAAGAGGTAATGAGGAGGACAGAAAAGGCAGCTGAACAAAAGCAGCAGACAATCCGGCCGCAGCAATCCAGAGTGGCGGCCAATCCAGAACCGGCAGCAGCCTCGGGCTCACCTCCACACCTCCGAGCCCAGTTCCAGCCGCTGTCAGGTCCATCGTCCATCACTGCTGCCGCTGCCATCGCCATCACCCAGTTCAAAGCTGCAGCCACCGGGATCAAAGCCGGGATCAAAGCTGATGCCCCCACTGTCGCATTGCCACACCGCCGCCAAGTTCGGAGGCTGAGTACGGACACCACCACCAAGATCACCATCAGCAATACCATGACTCACCCGATGGGGCCCGGTCCAGCTGACACCGACCATAACTCCAAACCTTCCGCCACCAATTTCCGGGACAGGGGAGATGGAAACAGCCCTCCAACCTCCCTCAGGACAACAAACCAGGATTCCCTATTACAGAGCTCTAGGCACGGGCAGCCATCTTGCGAGCATGCACAGAGTATCAATGCGCAGAGTATCAATATCAATACTAGAGTGGACTTCCTGTTCAGAAAAGTTAGTATTCCAGCAAAACTTACCTCTTCCCTAAGCAGTTGTTATGATTGCTAGCTTTGCACAATTATGTTGGGTAATCGAGATCTTTGCATCTTTAATTTATCTCTACCTGGGGATTTTTGCCCTCTGGCTGGATGGCCAGACTCTGCTTTCCACAAAGGCTGATTCAGCATGATTATGAGAACTCCGAACAGTTATTCAATAAAAACAAGATGTGCTCAGCATCTGAAAGAGAATCCTGCATGTCTTGCAAACTAAATCCCAGTTCCTTTATGAGAGAATTTGGAATTTAACTTTTATAAACAGTATTATACTAAACCAATTTAAGATGGGATAATACTTTTTTCCCCAGAAAGGAAACATTGGCTGGGAAGGAAGGAAGGAAGGAAGGAAGGAAGGAAGGAAGGAAGGAAGGAAGGAAGGAAGGAAGGTAGGAAGGGCGGGCCTTGAAATAAACAGAAATCTGTCAACTCTTTCCAATTGGTCAGCTGTGGTCAGCAATATCCGATGTCAGATACCTTGTAAGAAATGAAACATTATTCCTTGTCAACTAGTGATTAACTTCTTGGGAATATTTATAGTTTGTGTATCCATAAGACAGATAAATAGATAGTGAAGTTTGTCAGGGATGGCATCTGCAGCCAAAGCTGGAGACATGACTTAACTGCAACCCCATTCTCTCCATAAAAGTTCTTTTGATTCAGCTCAATGGAGTCAAGAGTCTTGCTTTCCTGAGGGACCAGCTAAGGCAGGTCCTTACATATCCATTGGAACTCTCTTTTTGAAGTATTCATCTACTCTTCCAGAAATATAATTCTTGGAATTCATTGAGAAAGAGAGGAATAACCACTGTAGGAAGTTAGCACCCACCCCTCTCCTAGAAAATTGAAATATCCTAGAAATATTAAAAAGGCAGAATATTTCCTCTAAAAAGAGTAGAAACTCAGAAGCAGAAACTCACCTCAGAAGTAGAAACTCACCCCCACCTTTGTTTAAGGCCTGGGCCAGAATACTTTACATAACAAATATCTCCAGGTAAAGCTATAGCAATTGCTCAAAAGCCCTTTCAGTGCATCATCATGCAACAAGGCTCAACCAAGCCTGGAACTCAGGACAGCCTACAGAGTTGCCCCTGGGAGTCTGACAAACCAATCAGAATACAAGCTCAAATTCAAATCCCAACAGAGGGTATAAAACCCAGGCACTCTCAGCACCTCAGCCCCTTTTTGATCTCTTCCTTCAGCTTGAAGCATGTGATCATCCTTTCTTTTCACTCTGGAGCTCCAGGCCATGTAGTCCTGATATTAAACCTTCTAAACAGCCTCCATGTTTCCAGTGTCTTTTCCCCCACTTGGAACTGAACCCAGAAGGATATTTCTTCCAACACCACCATGCAACCAAATCTCAGGGAAGTTGACATCCACATATCTTAAAAGGGAATTAAGAAACATTGGCATAAATAACTCCTGAGAATTTACCATTTACACACAGGATTAAGAATGCTTTCAGAACCTGAAAACACCAGCAGAATGAGTAGTGATGATAAGTTTTTGTCTGATTTGTGTATGAAGAAGCTGAAATTCAAGGCATCTGTTTACTCATTAAAAGATTTCTTCACAAACTCAGCTCATTTTTTCCATAATTTTTTTTGATGATCTCAGTGGGAAATGATGATCTCTACTAACAATAGTTGCAGCCTAAAAGCTGAATATTCTCCTTGCCCTTCCCTCCCAGCAGAAATTGATAACTGGATGCTAAGAAAACTTGTTAAAGTGTTGCCCCTAAGAACTAGAAAACATTATCTGGATTTCTGTTTAGGCACCCAAATATTTTGGACTAATGTTATGGAAGGGGAAATATACTAGTGTTTGATCTCTTTTTTATTTTTATTTTTGTTATTTGGTGGCAGCTGTGCACACCTACACCCAAAAGGGGTGAAAAACTCTTTAATCTGGCAGTGTGAATTGGGTTATTCATCACTGCTGCTGAAAAACTAAAAACATCATTATAGTCAAAGTAGCAAACATTGAAAGGAAAATGAGATGCCCAAACAGTAAACATCTTTCACAGTCATTTTGTGGAAGTCATGGTGTGTGTGGGAACATACTGAGGGAACATTCACTTTCTTCTACCCTTCTAAGTAGGTTAGAAGGTAGCAAAATATATGGGTTTCTTCCCTTTTTTTATTCCCTTTTTTTTCTTCCAACCGATTCCATTATGAATGAAACTAACTTTTATTCAGGACTGACCCAGTTTACTCACTCCCTATTGCAAGGGCATATTCCTTAATCTGTCCCAAGGTACGTATTTATCTTTTTATTGATACTGGAACTTTGCTGGTAGTTCCAGTCCCAGCATCAACATATTCTGCTAGTGGTCAGGAGAAGACTTCTCCCTGTCTATCTTTATAAGGAGAAGTCCACAACATCTCAAGCTCCATAACTGCCTTGAAGTACCAAAGTATCATACCTTCGATATGGAAATGTGATTTCAATCAATACAGTATTTGAGAATGTCATATGGCTTTCAAATCCCAGAATCTATAACTAACAATCATGTTAGTTGATCATCTCTAGTTGACAAGGAATAATGTTTCATTTCTTACAAGGTATCTGACATCTGATATTGCTGACCACAACTGACCAATTGGAAAGAGTTGACAGATTTCTTTTTATTTCAAGGCCCTTCCTTCCTTCCTTCCTTCCTTCCTTCCTTCCTTCCTTCCTTCCTTCCTTCCTTCCTTCCTTCCTTCCTTCCTTTTATTTATTTTAATGATTTTTTTAAAAAAGAAAACTACTTCAAAGAATGCTCTGATACAGTTCTCTGTTACGCATGTAATTTCTGTCTTTGCAGTCCTCCTGTTACAGCTCCAAGATTTTCCTTACACAAAAGAAATTATTCCTGCCTCATGTTTTTTGCTCCTCAATCCCCTGCTGTGCTGTTGCCTTTTGGAGAACTGAAGATTAAAACTACGAAGCAAACCTAACACACTCTCATCGATATGTTGCCCTAGCAACATTTTATAAAGCAATATTCTTTCACATAGCTTCAGCACCAGTGTGACACACTGCTTATGGAAATTCTAGATGAATCCTTCCCTCAATACTGTACCTTTTAGGAAACTACTCTATGACACGAAGTAAAAGCATAACACAAATAAGTGTACTTCATAACCAATTGTACAAATCATTCATGGTTTAGGAATTTTCAATGAATGCTTAAAAGAGTGCATGAAAATTTAACTCAAGTTTTCTCATGCATTTTTATCAGAATCCACTACATTCTTTGAATCCTTTCACAGTAACGTTGGACTAACTTCCATTTATTATTTCTTACGCCATATTTTGTTCATTTTTGTTATAATGATGTAGGATAGTATTACCAAGCTGCAAAATGTGACGTTTGATCTCAGAATTTAAAAGTGATTAAAGGTATTGTTAATTCTATATGTCCCATAATGGATGCAGCTGAGAAAAGAACACATGTAAGTCCTCAATTTACAACATCAATAGAGCCCAAAATGTCTGTTGCTAAGCGAGATATTTGTTAACTGAATTTTGTCCCATTTTATGACCTTTCTTGCCACAGTTATTAAGTGAATCACTGCAGTTATTCAGTAAGTAACAAGTGAGTCTGGCTTCCCCATTGACTTTGCTTGTCAGAAGGTCTTAAAAGGAAATCACATGATCCCTGGACAGTACAACAATCATGAATCGATTGCAAAACATCTGAATTTTGATGTGACCATGGGGATGCTTGAACAGTCATAAGTGTGAAATATGGTCATGTCACTTTTTTTAGTGCCATTGTAACTTTGAACAGTCACTAAATGAACTGTTGTAAATCGAGGACTACTTGCATCTCCTTTGTAAGATTGTGGGAAGTCACTTAACTCACTCTGTAACAGATTTCCTAAAAATGGTTAAGATTCTTCCGGACAAAACCACATCTCCAAAAATCTCACTTTTGCTGAACTACTCTATATCTTCAGAACTCTGAAGGAAGCTGTTAAAGCCAGGAAGTTTTGGCTTTGTTAGGAGAGGACTTACTAGGTTCCTATGCCTACATTTGATACAGTCACAGCCATTCATTTTGAGGCTTCATTCCACAAGGAATGAAATCCTTAGCAGACTCCACTTGGAATGGTGACCTAGAAAATTTCTTAGCAAGTTCTCTCCTCATTTTACAAGGTCAAGTTCATTCATATAGAAAAAAAACATTTAATAATGCAGGAAATATCTTTCAAGAAAAGAAATTTGGATACTTTTTAATACTAATCCACTTACCTTTGCTTTGAAATCATGATTTAATACTCAATCATTACAAAGTCATAAAGAAATTGACACTATTTACTTCTTTTAAACCAGGTGTGGGCATATCCAACCCACAGCCCAGGGGCAACAAGTGCCCCAGTTAGCTAATAATACAGTCCCTCAAGATTGTAAACTTTTAACATTACTGTGTGATTTATATACATTAACTATATTATATATTTTATATGGGGCCCAAGAAAATTTCTCTTCACTCAATATCGACAATATTCGACATCGAATATTAACCGCCCTGTGCGAGCTCACAGACAGGGACTCCTTGGGGTCCCGTCGGCTGGGCAATGCCGGCTGGCAGTCCCCCGACGACGTGCCTATTCTGTTGCGGCCCCTGACCTCTGGAATCAGCTTCCCTTGGAGCTCCGCCTGGCCCCTGACCTCCGCACTTTCCGCCATGATCTGAAGACCTGGTTGTTTAACCAATCCGGCCTGTGACCCTTGGGTGGGGTGGTTTTAGATCGTGTATTGATTTTAAATTTGTATTTTGTCTTGGGGCTTGTTAGTCTAGTTTAATTTCTTTTAACTATTTATTGTTATTGTCTTTTAACTGTGAGCCGCCCCGAGTCTTCGGAGATGGGGCGGCATACAAGTCCCATTAATAAATAAATAAATAAATAAATAAATAAATAAATGGCCCAGGCAAGGCAAAAGGCTGGACATGACTTTTTAAAATCTTGTTAAAAGATGAAAATCCTTTCCTTTCCCTTTCCCTTTTTCTTTTTCTTTCCCTCCCTTCTCTTCCCCCTTCCCTTCCCTTTTTCCCTGGTTCAATCACATATTTATGTTTACCTCTGTATGAATTACAATCTCTGTCATAGTTATATTATTTCTCTTTTTTCATCCTCCTGGATTTTTCTCTTTTTAAAATTGGCCTTTATTAAAGATTATCCACTTCATTAAATTTATTTTCCCCTTGGGTCTGTATAATATTAAGAATAATTTAAAAAAAACTGAATAGTTTATTAGCTATGCAGTAATTTGAATGGTGCAGTAATTTGAATATTACTAATTGGGTGCTTAGAAGATTATACTTAAAATTAAAAGGTCAATGGAAGGACATAGTACATTCCTTTGTTCCCTGTTTTTAATAGGGAATAGTTGCATTCCTTGTAATGTAGAATGTTAAAGAATTGTGCCTTTTGCCAAATTAGATAAATTTTAGCTAAGTTTTAAAAGATGCAGACTAAAACTGATTTTGTGCAAGATCTATATAGATCTATATTCATCAAGATAAACAAGTTTGATTTTAAAAAGTAGGTGGGAATCTTACATAAGTAAATTTACACAAGTGTGCAAGTGATGTTGCTGTTTTAATTAGTAGATTTTCTAAGCTGATGGTTGAAAAAGAAGTGTAACATACAGCTAGAGTTTCTTTGGATGCCAAAAAAGCTTTTTATATGGATTCCTGGAAATTTTTGAAATAATGTTTTATTTATTTTAAGGTTCATTATAGTTCTGTATTTTGGACTGTTGTAATTTATTCAATTCCTAAGTCATAAATGCTAATTAATAGCATTTTAACCTATTTTCCATGAAAAACTTATACTATGAAATAATCATATTTTAAAAATAACTTAGTTTGGTTTGGGAATAGCAATGTTAGTCTTACAATATCATTCATTTGGAACAACTCATTTCTGGTTTCTTCTTGTTCTGTTATTGCTGTGATTCTGATTAACATCAATAGAATTGTTAATGTGAGTCTGGATCAATATATATGATAAAATGTGCAAAATGTTTCAGATTTGAAATGTTTAAAATATGAGCATCCCAGCTCAAGCTTGAAATAACGTTCAAATTTAAATGGAATGTTTTGAAATGAAGATTATTCAAATTGGAAACAATTTGCAAAGCTTCACGAGGGGCTTAGTGTATAACCAATGTGGCACGTATTTTTGAAATTGGGTGCATTATAACCATGTATAACAACTGTTAAGTTAAAAAAATGTAATGAAAAAAAATCTAAATCTTATCTTCATTTATACAGTACGCTAATGGAGTTTGAATGTATTTATTTATAAAATTTATAGGCTGCCCATCTTACCTCAGGTTAACACTCTGCAGTGTCAGGGCTCCAACAAATCCACCCCCATTGAAATTATAAGTCTCTAGCTGCATCTCTCAGAGTAAAAAAAAATGTTTTATTAGGAATGGCCATGTTGGCGTTAACTGGGTGCAGCTGACACTAAAATTCATTCCCCCCACCCCCTGTATGTTTATTCTCCAATGGAACACATCCATAGCCAAGAGTCATCAATCATGCTCTCCAGTAATATGTTTTGCGTGCTGACAACTTTGGGCTGCCAAGGCGATTATCTGAGGCATTTGAAGAATGCACTGCTTTTCCCCACTCCCTTTCTGCTGGCAACTAAATGACCAAAGGAGTATTTTTTTTTTGGTGACATGCACCTCACAACCATAAAAAAAACTGTATAAATTAAAAACATAAATAGGTTGATACAAAATCCAAAACACAACGGCCCAATTAAAAGATGGGGATGGCGGGAGCAGCATGAGGGACAGAGATGGGATCCATTGTTAATCGATCAACCACCTCTACTAAAATACTCCCCCATTGGAGCCCCAAGCTAACTGGCAGAGTCCAGACCTTTAAACTCTTACTCTTGCAGAAGATCAGGAGATTCAGAATGGCCAGAAAATTAAGAACAGTTTATGCTGGGATATTCAATAGCAGTTGTGATCAGGAGTATAGTGACTGTGAAAAATGTACACTATTATTTTCTATAATTAAAGAATATATAAATTTCAATGCGTAACTCAGGTTTCTATCCAGAGGGCAGTCACATTTACAGGCATACACTGAAATGCTTTTTTAAAACAAATTTATTTTGATGCATATATTTCAAACATTGTTCGTACAATGCAACATTGCCTCAGAAATTTAAATATATATGTATGATATATGTAGTGTTGTGAGCTTAATATATGTGATTCAGTTTCATTAAAAAATGCATTACTGAAAACATGAACATTTCTCTACTTTATTAAAAATCAACCATTTACAAACGGTTCTCATTTTGTTTTCACTAAAGCAATTAAAAAGGCCAAATCTGAAACTTCATCATAGCATTGAAGCTCTACAACTACAGATATCCAAAATCACCCATTATATGCCCTGTATCTTTTTTGCACCTTTGGAGAAAATTCATTACAGAAGACGATTATGACTTTTTACAACTAGCCATATTTTATGAATGAGGTTTAGAATAGCAGAAACAACCCATAAATAATAAACTAAATTATGCAACATTGAGCCTGCCAAAGTTCATTTTGATTATCTATTAAACCACAGGTGTTAAACTCGATCACGCAACCTGACGTACTGTGACATTTTGTGACTTTTTTGCCTTTGCGGAGCCAGGGTGGGCATGGCCTGTGCGTGATGCATCCAAGGGCTGCCAGTTGGACATCCCTATATTAGACCATGAATAATTGCATTCCAGATAATTAATTCTATTACATTCAACTTAAACCTGGAACAATTTCAATCAAATTAAGAATTTTTCACATAATAGGCAACACTGATCCTTTAGTGGGCATATGGGAACAGACAGACAATTTATTCCTAAGTATTGATTATAATAAAGTTGGTGGCACAGTGGTTAGAATGCAGTACTGAAGGCCAACTCACTGTTCACTCCAGTTTGATTCTGAGTGGCTCAAGGTTGACTCAGCCTTCCATCCTTCTGACGGTAAAATGAGGACCCAGATTGTTGGGGTGATATGCTCTGTAAACCAGAGGGCTGGAAAGCACTGTGAAGCAGTATATAAGTCTAAGTGCTATTGCTATTTTTATCATAAAAACAGTAAAAAAGAAAGTATTTTAACAGGAGCTAAATTAGAAAAGCAAGAGTTACTATTGTCAGAAAACACAAGCATTTCTATTCCAATTCCCTTCAAAGAATCACAACCTTCATAACAGAAAGCAAATGCAGAATGACTGCTGAAATTGGGTATGTCTAGTTTAATGAAAAGAAGGGCTAGGAGTGATGTAATAGCAGTCTTTCAATATCTCAGGGGCTGCCACAAAGAAGAGGGAGTCAATCTATTCTCCAAAGCTTCTGAAGACAGGACAAGAAGCAGTAGGTGGAAACTAATCAAGGAGGGAAGCAACCTAGAACTAAGGAGAAATTTCCTGACGGTTAGAACAATTAATCAGTGGAACAACTTGCCTCCAGAAGTGAATGCTCCAACAATGGAAGTTTTAAGAAGAGATTGGACAACCATTTGTCTGAAATGGTACATGGTTTCCTGACTGAGCAGGGGGTTGGACTAGAAGACCTCCAAGATCCCTTCCAACTCTGTTCTGTTATTCTGTTTTGTTATTCTGCAGACATTCTAGGCACATACGTTTAACTTCCAAAATTGTAATTGCACAATCTAATATCAGGCTGCAGCATCACCTACTTTTTCTAAGCATTTTCTCATTTCCACTCAAACCTAGTAACCAACTGTAAACCTAGTAACCTACTGTTAGTAACCTACTAACAGTTCTGATTACCTTTTTTGTTTGAATTCAATCGTATGGGAACCTGCTTTGGACTGCTAGGGACAACAGCTGTAAGAATAGTTAGCAGGACTCCTTGTCTAAAAGGCTTTGCATGTCTATGTAAGACGCCTTCTACTGGTAGAGAAATATCAGGGTTTTCATCCCTTCTTTCCTTTCCCTATTCATTTGTGTTATTTATTCAGACTATGACTGTGTGAGATAGGGAGCTCTGCTCACTCCCTTTTCATAATAGAGGGGAACACACTATGGGTTCTTGTCTCTTACATAACACAGGTCATCCTATTAACATGCCATTTTTAAACAAAAGCTTATCATTCTATACCACCTTTAACAATACTTTCTTATAAAACTTATACTTTTCACTTTAGCTTTCTCTCTCTGATTCTTTCTGCTGTGCAATCTGCTATCCAACTGTTTATCAAAAGGAAAATAGATACCCCAAGGATGTATACAGTGTTTTGTTTTGCTTTTCAATGCATTATTAACAAGAAAAATGGTATGCAAGGTGAAGGAAAACAAATCATTTTGTTAAACCTCAATATGTGCTTTTGAGATGCATGTCATAAAGAATTTCTTGTGTTGTAAATTATACTGACAAGGTCCAAAATTTATTTTCAAGAAAGCGTCCAAACCACATTATTTCATCTCTGTATCCAATTCTAAACAACTTAATGAAACCATGGATATGATCCTGAGGTCTCTACACCCATCTTTCATTTTACAATATGTCTCTAAAACCCTAAACTCAGCCCCAAAGGAAATTTTAACAGTGCTTGGACTAAGGTAAAGAAAATGTTTGTGCTAAGAAGCTGAATTTAAACAATCCATTTTCATGCAACTTTTGAAAAAAGGGATTCATAAAGAGAGAAAGGAGGTTCTACAGACAACTGGACAATGTGTGGGAAAAGAACACTTCATCACTGGAATATTCCAGCTACAGAACAAGGTGCAGTTTGTAATGCATATGGTTCCAAAATTGGGGGGTGGGGAGAAATGAGATAGTTGATTTCTGGATTGGTTTTGCCCTTCTTCCCCCTGAGAAGAGAAAGAGTTCCAGAGCCAAACATCCTGAGACAAAAGGTTCAAGCCAGCAGGGGGAAAGAATGATACATCTTACCATAGCTTAGAGGTCTTTTAACAGCCAAAAACTGTACATACACTTTTCTTGGTCTCTCATAATCAATGTTAGATATAGTTAATAGTACGGCAGGGTTTTTCCAAAAGACGAGTGTCATGCCCCTGTTAGAATCTGACTCTGAGGAATAACCGACAAAGAGTGGGAGTGTGGCTCTGGAGGTTGTGGAGGAAACTGGGGAAGGGCACAGGCTGGCTGGGCATTCAGAGGAAGACCCAGGCCCATCCCCTCTTCATCCTAGGGCATGCAGGGAGGAGCGGATAAGGGAGAAACGTGAATGGCGTGGTCTAAGGGGGAGGAAAGGGCCTTGATCCCCTTCATGAGCTGCAGCTGTGAGGACCGTTTAAAAGGACAAACTGCGCATGGGCCAGTGCTGGAAGCAAAGCGTGAAAATATTTCTGTCAGTTCTTATCTGAGTCCTGGCCTCCTTCCCAGTGTGTGTATTTCGATATCTATGGACAACTTCAAGCCCTTATCCTGCCTTGTCTCATTAATTGCTTCAGTGTGGTTTGTGTTGTTTTTTCCTATTTATAATTTATATGTATTTTGAGTTTGAACAGAAGTTCTTCCTTTTTGCAACTGTTTGTGGGGGAGTTTTTTCTCCAGTCAATAATTGGACCTTTGAAGCCAAGTTGAAGGAATTAAAGGGACTTCACCTGTTTTTGTGACTTTGTTGCTTTTGTATTCCACCGTGGGTCATTACAGACGGGCTCTTAATTTGGGATTGGAAATTGTCACTATTCATCCTGCTACTAACCTCTGATATCAGCGGTCTTACACATTTCATTCTCAGAATTTGGCTCGTTGGATTCCATTCCATGATGATTCCATTTGTTAATATACTATTTAAAATATGTCAGTAAATTAAGAGTTTAGGATGGAATATCCTCAGTTGTTGCTTCCTTTGTCTCCCTGCTGTCTTGAGCTTGTGACTTGTAACCTCATGGCCCCCCACCATCTGCATGCATTTTTTTAGGGTTGGGAACTAACTGTCTGACATCATGTGTAGGCAGAACTTTCCTGGAAAAGAAAAAAAAGTTCAACAGGACTCCCCTTTAATGCTGGCAATAGGACCACTGCTGAAAAAGTCCCTTGAAAACACTTCCATTGTGATATTTTTTGTAAAGATTGACAGGCATTAAATGTCCTTTCTATCTGTGATCTGATCAATGATTGGATTTGGGTTTCAGCATATGAGGTGTGCTGGAATGTAAACCAATTCCTTCTGCAAGTGAAGGCAAAAGCCTTTTTTTTGGTCTAGCAGAATTCACATAGTAAAAGTTGCAGTGGTAGCACTTGTATTCCCCCCCACAAGCTACTGCAGTAATTGGGTCAAAAAGTGACCCTTTTCATCAAGGCTTTTTATTTCCAGCAGAGGGTTTCACAGCACAAATAATCAGAGCTACAAAAAGTGAAAGCTGCAGACCCATTCACCTTCTCACAGGAGTTATTTTATATACCCTCCACACTCCTTGGCAACTGGTATTTCTGGACTGGAATTTTTCTAAAGAATTCAGCATGGAATCTTATCCTTGCTGTATCATCTCACAGTGATCAGACAGTCGGTAGATGATCCTCCATTAGCTTTGAAATGTAATATGAAATGGCCACATTATACTCTTTCCAATGATTAAGCAGCCCAGAGTCAAGATAGGTGGCAAATAAATTCAATAAATAAATAATATTGGCAATAAATCTCTTGGAAGTTATTGTCTCGTCAGTGGTGAGCTGGCTTGTCAAGCTTGTTCAGCAAATATTGAAAAAGGAATTGTGTAATTACTTATTTTAACACCCAATTTTCCTTTCAGTGTCATGATATATAATATAGCAGCTGTACTACATAGGTGTGCCATAGCTTACTCATCTGAAGTTTCCAAATGCTCTTGAAGGACAGTCCCATATAGAGCACATTGTAATAGTCCAATATTGAGCTAAGGCATGAGTGAACGTAAGCAGTGCCTCCTAATCTAAGAATGGGTGCAATTGGCATATAAAATATATTTGTGTAAAAGTTCTTCTGGTTGTGATTTCTACCTGCTCTTCAGTCAGGAGTCAAGAATCCAGAAGACCCCAAATAGTACTGCAATTTTATCTGGTGGAATACTAACCCATCCAGAACTGAGAGTGGAAAATATGCAGATTCAAGGGACCTTAAGCCCTGTACCTAGTCAGTCTTGCTAAGGTTAAGCCACAGCCTATTCTTCTGCAGGCTTCACCTGTTTTCTGTGACTGTTTGTTTTATATTCCACCCTGGGTCATCACATTAGGTCACAATCTAGGTCGGTCAATTTTATTAATTGTGCAACAATCTGACATACCCAACAAAATCAAAACTTCTTGGGAATGATCCAAAGTATGCTTTAAAGACTGATATGGGTGAACTTTTAACATATGCTTAATGCATGCCCCATTTAAAGCCTTGTTGCTTAAAAATGTTTAGCTTTGGCTGGACTTTGTAGTTGAACATTTGATACACCGCTGGTTTGTTAAATATGTCAGATATGAAACTTTCCCATGCTTTCATCTAAAATAAATCAGAGCTGGTAATGTGAACAAAAGAACCTTTTATTATTGCACGTAATCCAGAATAACAGCAAATAAAAGGTCCTGGATAGCATTGCACAAAATGTCATATTTTAATTTTTTAAAACATGTGATTTCAAAAGGTATGTTTCTTGTGATGATACATCTGTCATCTTGAAAGCCCTGAACATTTGAAGATTATTAAACTATGTTTGAAGGCATGCAAATTGAGGTAAACCCGCTCCTGCTCACCCGAGGAAGCAAAGCTCCACAGGGCTTGTGCACACATTAGTCCCAATCCAGAAGTTCTTTGGGAGAGGTAAGAAGTAGGAGGCAGATCTCTTTCATGTAGGACCTTTCCATTCATCTTAAAAGAGGTCTATTGTGCACAAATAGAAAAACTCACACCTGCAGGGACTTCCATATGAGGCTCTGGATTTTTTGTGTCATCTTGTTCAAGGTGATATTTGGAACAAGGAATAAAGAAGATCCTTTGAACAATCTTAAAAGTCAGGGTTCTCAGAACTGTAGGAAGAACTGGCATTATTTGAGAGCCAAAAGGCATATTAAATTACTTACATTTCTTTCTTTGGTGAAGGCTTGTGCTTTTAATGTAAACAAAGCAGTTGCTAGCGAATCAGGGGATACCAATGTATGCACAAGCACCAAGAAGCTCCTTCTCTTTAAATATATATATAAATAAACATACATGGCAAGGACAGTCAAAAATGTTTTGCGCTCCAAGTGAGAGCATTTTGTGCTATAGTCATCATCCATATTACGTTTGAAAAGGATAAATTTCAAAATCAGTTTTGCAATTTGGCATGGAGATCCAGCTGTCTAAAGTAAAATAATTTAAAAAACAATAGCCTCTGGACAGATAGTCTGTGGATCTTGCCCTATATATGCCACAGACAGCAAATGCATTTATTTTATCCTTATCATTACCTTGCAGAGAACAAAACATAACAAAGAAAATAACCACACAGTATTTCTGCAAAAGAGAATTCAGAGGTGGATGGGAATAACCCTAACATTTTTCAAAAAGACTCAATTTTATGCTTCATGATAAATAAAGGTCATTGACATCTGTCAAAGAAAATCACTTTCCCTGTTGTAAAGCTGCTGGCATACTAAACTGTACACCTAGAAAGCCAGGAAAGAAGCTGTCAGGTTTCAAAAGCAAATAACAGCCTGGTTATGTTTAAGGGAATATATTTAGATGAAAAGGAAACATAACAACAAAAGCCTCAAAACTGCCTATATTGCTATTATTTCATGTTTGAAGGACAAGATAATCTTGCACAATTTTCTAAGCAGTGTTGCCATACCTCATTCATTGTTAGAAATCTTGTTTTTCTCCTCCTTCAAAGAAGAATATTTATTAAACACGCTGTCAGGAACAGCACTCCTGTCTTCCAAGTTCATTTTCAGAAATTCATGAGTTGTAAGTCATCTGTTTTGAAAACATGGCTTACCTGCTGCACTTAAAATCCTGTCACCTTTTAGCACCTGCAATTACAATCTCTTATACAGTAACCTATTAATTTTCCTCTCTATTTTACTTGCGCACATTTAACCCATGGCTGCAATTCCAAGGACTGTCACTATATATATAAAACAAATCATCGTCAGTTTTAAAGAAGGCACTTTTAAAAATCTTTTTGGAGACAAAAATCCTCATTCTCTCCCTCTTAAAGAAAGTTGGGAAAGGGAACATCCACATACTTTAAAGGCTAATTCACATACTGAAATTTCAATGACAAGCCATGCGTACATCTGAATAAACAGAAAAGGACGAAGTGTAAAATGGATCTTGCCACAGATCTAATTTTAAGGTGGAAAGGGGATAAACAAAGCTATCAGCAAAAATACTCAAGGCACTGTATAGTTATTAAATAAGCACAGATTTCATTTACCAACATTTATAGCAAGCCACATTAAAATGCAGCCTATAGTTAGTAAGCTAAACAAATTTCATGGTGTTTAATTGCTGCTAATCAGCATCACAAAAAGAATTCCTTACAGTAAGACCAGATTTCAGCATCCTTGCACTGAAATTCATAAAAAGATAGGATTTTTTTTCTTTTTGTGACTTTACTTATGTCTGAGAATGAGATCTGCTATTTGGGGAAAAAAGCTTCACACATTTTACTGAATGTATACTATATGCCCAGATTAGGTACATGCTGCCAATTGGTTGTCATTGCTTGGAGCTCTATGATGCGTGCAGTTTATCCTGGAAGCTTTGTGACACTTTGTGGTTGGGAGAATCTTCTTGTCTTTAAAGCCTCCAACTTCTTTGGTGAACTTCTTTCAAGCTTTTGCTTTGAGACGATATTAAATAGGGCTAGTCCCCAAAGAAAGTAGCTGCAAGTATGACTGACAAAAACAACCATATAGGCTTATACACAGTATAGACAAGTTGGTATACCGTAGCAGTTCCCCAAAGTCTCTCAACTGCTCCTGGCCCAGGACAAGTGGTAAGGAAGGAGAACATCTAAATGGAAACTTTTAGAAGCAAAGAATGAGCCCTCTCCCACCACTGCCAGCTAGCCAAATTAAAGCAAAGCTGTGTAATCAATGAATAAAGAAGTATGGGGAACAACACACCAAAGAGATAAAAGAAGCTGCAAAAGCCCGCATGTAGCCTGCTAGACATTTAGATATCTAAATAGATCCAACTGAGCCAGTTCTTCATTGCTCCACTTCTACATTAGCTACGAAAGTGGATGAAAAGTTCTTCGTATCCAAATCCTAAACTCGATTTGAGGTTGAAAAAGTTTGAGAAGAAATGAATGTGTTGCTTTGCTAGTGGAGAGAAGCATCAAATTGGACAGTGGGGGAAAGGGAAAAATTGAATGCCCAAACACTTTGGCTCTCCTAATAGAGCTAAAAGGAAAAAAAGAACAAAAAATTAGAGCTTCTAGAATGCAGAATCTAGGATTGGGGAGGGAGGGAAGTCCCTTATAAGACAAGAAGAAGTTTTAGGCCCTAGTTTCTAAACCTTTCCTATTGACTCTACCTTTTTTGACTAAGACCATATTACTGATTTTAGAAAACTGTTTTTTTCCCCAGGGACTTGGATAATTGCTCAAAATACAACAAGGGGCATGCATGAATGCCCCCCACCCCCAGCCACCTTCAGCATATTCTTGGAGTTAATCATGATTCAGAGCTGCAAAACAATTTAGAAATATGGGGATTGGAAGATTTGTACCATTAAGTCTGGTGTTTTCACAGTGAAATTCAAGGAAAAGACTTTTTAGTTTGTGTTTCCATTCCACAGTTAAGATGAATCCTTGTTTCTTCAACAAGTGGCAGTGGAGTTCATCAAAATTATCTTCAAAGCAATGCAGACTCAAAAAAAGGAAGAATAAAAGAAGTTGTAAAATTTGAGATCTCTTCCTGCTATGGTTGGAGCAAAAGAGTTTGCCAGAAGCATGGCGTAATTGTTCATGACCACAGTACACTCACTGGGTGCTTCTATGCATCTTCCTTTTAACATAGCTCTGAATGGCCGATGTTATCTCTAATTAGGATGGTTGTTTGGACCAGCATAAACTTCTGTGAAGATATAAAATTTAAAAAATTAGGAAGGTAACAGAATTCATAATTTTTAAAAAAATGTTTAACATTTGCAATACTACCCTAGGAAAAGGTTAACGGGAGAAAGTTCCATAAATAAGAGAGGCTTTCCATAAGAATTAAAAACTAATAGCTAATATTCTGGTTTATTACCTGTGCTTTTAAACAATCTCTATCCCTGGATAATAAACAATATTGTTCCTATTCCATTCCCCATACTTGTCTTTTATTTCCCACATTCTTACTTATTTTTGCCTGGTTAATAATTTGATGGTATCAGCAGTCATCCTGTGGTAGAAAACAGAATAGGTCATATAAAAAAGAAGACTATCAGTAGTTACTCTGCAGTTTCAAAAAAAGGCAATGTTTGTATGACTCCCATACTTAATCCACAGAATGAATTTCTGTGAATAGCACACACTGAATAGCAGTTGTTGGAGAGAAGCTGTCAGCAAGGGGATGACAATACCAATATATGAATTGGCTTTGATCTTTCCAACTTTTCTCTCTTCTTTCATTCATCTTTATTTCTATTTAACTGGTTTAAAAAAAACAACCACGATGGCCTGAGGACAATTCCATCACGTTCAGTTAGAATATTGTTAAAAACAAGCACCCCGCTCTTCCTGTCTGACTGAAGTCAAACAGTACAAACTGTGGCTGACTTTTCTTTTCCTATCAGTTCTGGAATGCTTATTGTACCAGTCTCCATAGACAGACACAATGAGCATAGAAGTCAGCTATGTGGAGGAAAGATCAGTCAGTGGTGGAGGTCAGGAGAACAAGGAGGAAGTCTGATAATTGAATGGAAGTAGAGAGAATTGAAGAGGTGATGAAGGGGAAAGATGAAAAAGGAGACACACAAAACAAAAGTGAGAGAAGAAACAGAGAATGGAAAAGAAGAAAAATATGAAGGTGAAAGGGAAAGTTATCAGAGAAGAAACAGAAAGGTAATACAGTATAAGGAATGATAGAGAAATAATATACAGAGAAATTAAAACGGATGAAGAGGACTCAAATGGAGTAATTAATAGACCTTGGAGAAGAGAGTTGAGATAATTATTTCTGCTTTACTTTGCAGGTATATTGTATTTTAACTGGAATGTTATCTCATTTTTTATTGTTGTTGCTACATATGGCTTGTTTTATGTTTTAAAATTACATGTTGTGAAGCAACTAGAATTACAATAATTATGACACCTGTTTTTTGCATCTTACAAACAAATACTCTAAGTTTATAGAAAATGCATAAAACAGTGCTCTGTGCCATTTAAGAATTATTGTAAGCCCTAGCCATTGCTTACTTAGACACATAGTGAGATGATCCAGGTTTTGAGTTTAAAAAATGACTGGTGTCAGTGAATATGCTGATGACATTCTTATTAGAAACTATTCTCATTGAACTGAATGGAGATTGAGTTGAATAAACATGACGATTTATTTTATTTTATTTAGCATATGGCATGTGTTAGCCAGGGATCACCGAGATGGCTGGCTGCCTCTGTGAAAGAAATTTTTTCAGATGGTGTTATCTTTACCCGCGGGACACCTGAATGCCAGTAGGTTCCTTTCTTGTCCCTGTCTGGTTTATTCACTCATGGGAATCGAACCAACGAACTGTCAACCTCAGCGATGTGCAGGCCCAGCATCTTACCACATGAGCCACCGCGGCCCCAAACATGAAGATAATTGTACTGCATAGGTTGATAAATTCTTTTCTTTGCAATGCTTTTTATAACAATAAATACAACAATAAAAAATAAGCCACCCAGAGTCGCTTTACAGTGAGATGAGTGGCATATAAATTTAATAAGTAAACAGACAAATAACAAACAAATAAATTAAATAATAAATAAGAATTCTGCCTAAATTAGCAATGGTATAAAAGACTGCATTAGCTATACCAGCCATAGGAAGGAAGGGCAATCAAAAATACTATACCTTAAATCACAGCAAGAGTTTTGAATTTAATTAAAACATTTAAAGAGCCACCCATTATATAACCAACCTTGGGCGGGTCCCAATAAGTGTTGTCACTCTTCTTTATTTATTAAACAAATGTATATGACTGCTCAATTCATATGTGGTGATTCCGAGCAGCTTACAACATTAAAAATCCACAAAACTCTTAACCATCACCACCACTACCATCCCAGTAATCTCCTAAAACCTCTAACCCCCACCTCACCCAAGATACTCTTACCTTGTTTTGGTATCTCATCATGTCAGAAAATGTACAAATAAGATAGACAGGCCAATGTTCAATAAAATGACCATGCAGATGATTATTGTGTTAGGTCCCTAAGAGGGAAAAATTCAATGATTAATATTAAATATATTAAATATCTATTATGGTTTAAAACAGAGACTTAGGTTGAAGATATCCTCAAAATATGACACAATCATAATAAAAACAGACTATCCATCAATATTTATTTATTTTATTTATTATTTGGTCTTATGTGCCGCCCTATCTCCCAAAGGACTCAGGGTGGCTCACATAAAAAACAATGAATACAAAAGTTAAAAGAGATTAAAGAATATTAAATCAATTAGGACCAAATAAATATTTAAAACCCCACCACAAATATGCAGAATGATCCTGCTGAATTATAAAACCTAAGCCTAGGAAGTAGGTCCAATTGTGAGAGGGGCTGGGAGTTATAGTTCACCAACATTTAGAGCAACACGCATTGTTCCACATACATTAGAGTTACAAGAATAAGAACCTTGTGCTTACATAATACCCTTCCTCCATAGCTGCAAGGATTACTTTTAATTTCAATGTTATATGAACTGTAACTTTTAATGATAATTCAACCAGAGATTATGAAAATTTCTGCTTTCCACTAAGTATTAAACTTACAAACGGCACATCCATATTGTATGTTTATTTTTTGCACATCTAAAATAAAAGTAGAAGCACTGGATCATCCAATTCTAGAATAAAGGGAAAGATGGGAAATCTCCCAGGAATTCCAGAGATATAAGCCACGCTATGAAGCAGGAAGAGAAGCAGTTTGATATAATCATTGGCACCAAGCTAGAATCTGAGAGGCTGGGAGTTCTAAAGCCAGTCTGTGGACCAATCCCTCCCTCTCTCAGCTCTATGGAGGAGGCAATGGCAAACTACTTCCAAAATTTTGGCAAAAAAACCTGCAGGGGTTTGTCTAGGCCTCTAGGGAGTTGCCAGGAATCAAGATGGACTTGATTCCCTCTCTCTCCACAAAAGGAATTAGGAAAGGATATCTCTAAAGAACGAAATGGCAAATGACTTCCAAGAACACTGCATGGAGAAGAGTAAGAAATTGGCTGGAATTAAACTTGACTCAAAGGAAATTATATCCAGTACTCCTCCCAGCCACACAAAGAAGAGTAGCATATTTTTGACTATTTTAAACTGCAACCTACCATTTCTAACTCCTCTCTGGTGGACTTGTTAATACATGTACTGAACTGGAACATATTTAGTTTAGTCTAAATAGCCTGGAGAGTGTTTTACCCATGTTGCTTACCTGGCTTTTAGGGGAAAAATAGGTTTAATGTATGCTTAAGTTGTTGGAAGTAAGTTGCTTCATGAACTTATTGGGCATCTATGAACTTGATCAATACCTCCTAGCCCGAATACTCCTACATGATGGGATATGTTTGGAAGAGGGAACCAAGATTTTCATAGGCAAATTTTCCAGGAAATCATAAATATAGTACTTTGGATACTTTCTCCTAGAAATCAGATGTTGAGCAGGAATTTGTTGTGGAGCAAACTGTTATTAAACACATGCTCATATATACAGTAATCTAACAGTATAAAAGGGCTGTAAGTCTCTGGAACTTGCTTTTAAGGAAGTTGAATTTTGCACCTATTTGTTAGGATTTTCTTAGAACTATTTATTAGCAAACAGTACTTAATGAAAATAACTTATTTAAGATAAAGTACTGATGGATCTATTGTCAGTTCTACACTGAAATATTGGACTTTTGAAACCATTTTATATCAAGATCAACTTACCAATTTTTTACCTAGGCAAGATGGGCAGCATACAAGTTGATAAATAAATAAAGTGCAGTTTTTCAAAGAAGTACAAAATGGCCATGCACTGACCTATTTTCACACAAATACTAACAGCAAGTGGAACATTTAAAAATGGCTACCCTATTATTGCTTCCCTCTCCCTAATCAGACCTGCTAAATGAACAACTATCCCTGCTATGAAGACAAAAACAATTTACCTCTTCTTTTTCTACCACCTCTTTTGTGGCTACTTCTGGTGGAGAAACTTTTTTCATCACAGTCTTGGGCTCAGTTTTAGCTACCATCTTGGTTTCAGGCTTGGATTCATTCACGGCTTCTACTTTCTCTTCCCTTTTAGGCTCAGGTGGATGTTGCTTGGGCTCAAGCTTAGATTCTGTCTTGATTATTTTTTTCTCTTTGTGACCTGGTTCATGTTGGGTGACAGGTGTACTTTCCCTCTTTTCTAGCTCTAATTTGTGATCCACTGCTTTCACATCAGCTTCTGGCTCTGGGGACCTTGACTTGGTAGGAAATGTGGAGTCCGAGAATGGGTCTTCTTCATTGTCCACTGGGGGAGTAACTGGAGAGGTCCGCACCGCATAACTGTGATACCCCTCAAATAATTTAACTTCACCTTCTTTCTGTATCCTTTCAAGAGGTTTGATCTCCATCCTATCGGTAGCAATCTTCATATGGCTAGGACGGCTGGGGCTCTGAGAAGCAGGTCTACTGTTACTTCCTGACTTCTCCACTGTTCCCAGTAGAGTACTAGAAGATGTGTTGGGTCTACTTCCTGTATAATTCCCATTCTTGGTATGATCTCCATTCCAGTTCCCAGGGCTGAGAAAACCATCTTTCTGAGAACCCTGCTTAGCACGCTTGGACTCAGGTGGTGTGCCAGATGGTGATGGAGTCGGAGCTGGACTCTCCTTAGGTTTCATAAATTCCTGCTCATCATCTTGAGGACTTTCTGGAGGTGTTGCTGGAGATGTCTCTTCAACAGGGGGGTTTTCTTGTATATGCTCTACATTCTCCTCATTTTCCATGAGTTCCTGGAGTAGCCTCCTCTTCAGATATTCAGGGCCTAATAAAGAAAAATAAAATTCTAAACATTATCAAAAGGTCATTTAATTTCTCTTACACTTATAAGTTTGTGGCTGGTGGTTAGTCAAGCTTAGCCTTGCCACCTCTAGATCTATGAATGGGAAACCTCATCCCATCATCAGTGGGTTAATTAACGGAAGTCTGACTCATCATTTTGTCATGCTGTGCCAAAGAGAAATTGCTAGATTAAGTCAACCTGCTGTTGTTCAATAAGACATTATTTAAATTATTTGTATATCATTAATTTCATATAGCCTGCTGGAGACTGCAAACAATATAAAAACTATACAAGCAATGGAAACAATGCCATCTCTAGAGATGGTATTGAAAATGACTTTCTGTAGCCCTGTCTAAACAAACAAACAAACAAGCATTTTCAGTAATCATATGTTCTGTGGAAGAGCTCAATCTTTATTGCTCTTTTCCCACCAGTAAAAGAAAACAATTAAAAAGAAACCTACAGCACAGTAGGAGAGCACTGTGTGTGCTGGAGAGAGGGACAAGGTAAGTTTTTTAAAAAAGATGAAATCCATTAAAAAGTAAGACTTTGTTCCCTAATATCTACTCAGCAAGCAATTGGTATGCCCGAATCTTACAACCAAGTCTTTATTAGATTGATTGTTACAATTACTGCTTGGTAGTGGAGTGCTATCCTTTATTATAACCCTTTTCATTCCATTTCTTTATAGCAAATACTAAAATAGCAGAAGCCTAACTCTGCTATCATCTAGTGATCATTCTGAGTTTTCAGCCCGGATATGGTAGCCTTACTAATAATTAATCTCTGCCTAGCTGTTTATCTGCACATAGAGATACATCACTTGTGTATCTTCTCAGGGATATAACTTCTATATAAAGACTGGGATGAGAAAAAGAATCAGTAGAGATTTGTCCTTAATGTAAAGTGAGCTGTCAGATGGGCGCATTGCTTAGTAATAAGATCATCCACCTGTGACATCAAGATCCCGTTGGAAGCATTGGAGAAGTTGACCTGACTTAGTTAAAGAAGGTGACTTCTGGGTTCAAGTTGCACTCTGTCTTCATCTCACTGCATTCTATATTATCTGTCTATACCATTGCCATGGGTTACATTATTATTTATAGGCTAGGCAGAATCAGTCTGGTTTTCTCCACTGCTCCTGTATCCTTCCCCACAACTCTGAACATGCTTATAATGTGAACCAAGTAATTAGTTTTAATCAGCAAGATAAGATTTATGACTATAGCTAAGATGGCAGGAAGCTTCTTGTCTTAAACCAAGGTCAGAAAAATCTTCACACTTAACTTTTAAATCAGTCTGCATTACAAATGTAAATTCTACACCAGTTCAATCATCTTTTGTGTGTGCATTTTCTCCAACATTCAGACACCATTTATAACTGACAGGGTTAATGTATCAGAGATTGAATAATAGCTTTACATCTATTTTACAATTTACATCTAAATTGCTTTCAGTTTTATAAATTACAGTTGAATATGAATTACAATTCAGAAAAGCTTTCTATCCTACCGTGTTTCCCCGAAAATAAGACCTACCCCGAAAGTAAGACCTAGCACTATTTTCTAAACCTGCCCTAATATAAGACCTACCCCGAAAATAAGACCTAGTGTAAATCTCCAGTTCCAGGAAGACTTTTCAGGGAGCAACTGTGCACCCGCGAAACAACCCCCCTACACACTCACACCCACTATTTGGCACCATAAATATATAAGACCTACCCCGAAAATAAGACCTAGTGTGTTTTTGGGAGCCAAAAAATATATAAGACAGTGTCTTATTTTTGGGGAAACACGGTAGTTCTCAATGTTATAGATTTTATAAAATGACACCAATACTGTAGATCAGTGGTGGCTAATCTTTTTTGGCTCCTGTGCCGAAAATTGCGCATGTGCGCTAGCGCACACACTCACATACCAGCACCCAGAAGGCAATGTGCACGCCCCACGCCCCCTGCACATGCACGTGCAATCCCCCACCCACCCCCTTACCTGCACTGCGCCTCACAGCTGATTTTTTGGCTGGTTTGAAGCCTTTTTTGGCCTTCCAGAGGCTTGAAAAAAGCCTCTGCAAGGCTTTTCAGCCAAATAATAGGCCCATTTCATCACTTTCGGTATTACAGGAAGTGATGAAACGGGCCTATTATTCGTCCTGAAAAGCCTTGCAGAGGCTTTTTTCAAGCCTCTGGGAGGCCGAAAAAGGCCTCAAACCAGCCAAAAAATCAGCTGTGAGGCGCACGCATGCTCAGCGAGGTAAGTTTGCCTGTGGCTTGCGTGCCGGCACAAATGGCTCTATGTGCCGCTTGTTTGACTGTTTGTTTGGATTTATATGCTGCCCCATCTCCAGGGGGGACTCGGAGCGGCTCACACAAGAATATACATACATAAATAGTTAAAATGTTAATCCAATCCAAATAACGAATAAAATTATGCTAAAATACCCAATTAAAAGCCCCAGTGTCTCTCAATCCAGGCCGGCCTGTAAGGTTATTAAGCAGATCCAGCTTCCCCCATTGGCTATGCTAGATGGACATCAGCCAGGAAGTTCAAAAATTGTGATCACATGACCCTAGGATGCTGCAAACATTGTAAAAACATGCAGTTGCCAAGCGCCTGAATTTTGATCATGTGATCATGGAAATGCTACGACAGTTTTAAGTGCAAGAACTGGTCCTAAGTCTTTTTTCAGTGTGTTGTAACTTCAAACAGTCACTAAACAAGTTGAGGACTACCTGTAATTACATTCCAGAATTTGCTATTGCAACTGATGGACACTAGATTCTAGTAATAAAAATTCATAGTCTGGTATCAATGTTTAGTAATAATCATGGGTACTACTGGGTTACTCCAATATCAGGGGCAAGCAAATTTGAATCCATTCCCACCAGCCTCATTCAACATGGTCAGTGAGAATATGGGAGATGTACTCCAAAACACAAGGAGGACATTGCAGGCTTACTTCAGCATTTGGTTACTCAGTTGTGGGAACTAGAAGAGCCTTTATTCTGATCCAGCCAGGTTGTTCTTCCCATTGTGTTTAATTTCAAACCTCTGCTTGGAATGCAGCCATAAATGTGCATCACTACAATCAATATCCAATAGTATCAAGACATGAAATATTCATATGATTAAACCCAAAATAAAGAAAAAGGTTTTGCAGATTCAGAGAACATTACAAAATTTATGCAATATGCTTAGCACAAGTTCTTGTGCACTTTTACTGGGAGTATGACCATTTGATGCTACAGGAACTAATTCCTAAATAAGCTTGCACCATATCAGGCAACAAATCTATGCATTTTGGAAAGTTTGATTTTCATACTGCTGGCTGTTTGTACTAAAGCAGGACAGGAAGAAGAGACACCTAAGAGCTTTATTTTAGCCAGCTTCCTTTGCCTACAGGCACCTGTCAGTCATAAAAAGACCCATTCAGGGCTATTTATTTCTGGATTCAAGCAGACTGTTTGGAAGCTATTTTACCAGTTGCTCAGAGTTCTCAAAATAGCCCTCAGCAGACTAACCATCTGTGGTCTTTGCAACAAAGGTTACAACATTTTCCAACTCTGAATGAATGATAAAAATGCACACAAATCATACCTTTCCCCTTTGGTTAATCAACTAAAACAGAGATCCACAACCTCTGGGCTGTGAGCTGTTTGAAACTGGGCCACAGAAATGGCGATTGAGTGCGCACACGCATGCACATCCCCACTTGTGTGTACAGTGGGCAAGCATGTGCACACACACACCATTTATATGAGTGGTAGGTGTGCAAGCGCATTGCTCATGCAAATGGAGCTGCAAACACACATGCACGCACTTGTGGCCCCTTGGGCAGAACCATCTCCTTTCCATGTACCATCCCCATCAGTCTACACAGCTGAAAAGGTTGGGGAACTCTGGATTAAAACATAGACCATTCACTTGCTGATTAAATGCCAAATGTTTCCTTATGTATGTGCATATACATGTTGGTTAGGACAAAGAATGTATATCTATTTGTAGATGCAAATGTACTGTATATTCAAAACTATTTCAGAGAAAAGGTTAAGCTAAGCCTTAATGTTTGAAAATACTAGAAACTAGAAACAAACAGGATATCGGAGTCAATATCTGTTTTCTTTCATTGCAAAGAAAAGTTGCTGTGTTATTTTGTCAGTCTTGTTTTTCTGATAAAACTGTGATAGTATTTTTCTAATAAAATATATGCTTCTCCTGTCTTACAAAAGACATTAGCCCTATTCATACAGAATAATCACTCTCCAAGTTGGCAGAGAGGTGTGCTCAGAAATCACTATCCACTACTTGACTCCTCCTTTAGCACAGCAGATTAACGGTACACATTTGCTGTTTGATTATTCAAAAGTAAACGTGGCTTTGTTCAGTAATCTTATTCCCAGACAAGTGCAAATGAGATTCCAGCTTCACAGGCCATTGGCAATCAGTTTTGAAAAGAATGCTAGGGTCCTGGATGAGCACAATACATTCTAGAAAAAAAAATGAATACAAATAAATGGCATGAATATTTAAAAGTATAAATGTAAGAAAACGGATCTAGGCTAAAGCAACCAAAGATGTATAAATATTAGGAAATGTTTATCCATTTCATTTTACTTGTAGAAAAGAAACATGGAAACAAAACTACTAAAAATGAGTTAGCACTGCATGATAAAATATAATGCAAAATAAGAAAATAATAGCAAAATGTTGGTATGCCCTTTCCACTCCAATATTATGAGTAGCGAAATCTCCCCTGCTGTGGATATTTATCCAGGATTGATTGAATGGAAGTCTGAATGGCTTAATAAAATTGTTTTGCACATACACAAAATGAGCATACAATAGAGGCTCATGCCATTATTAAATTGATTTCTCTTTTTTTCTAATAGACATTCAGTGTCTTCAAAACTCCAAGCAATCCCTAGCTGTGACCTTTCTTCTGACTTAGTGATGCAACTGGTTAATTTTAGGCCTCATTTGGACATTAAGTTTATTACTTGGAAATACACAGATAATAATATATAAAGGCAAGATATTACAATGGAGTTTGGACTGGACAAACGTGCCACCCTTAACATCAATAAGGTAAAAATAAAGAAAAATCCTTCAAGCTGACAATATCAAGCCCATTGAAGTCAAGAAGGTTGGAGGTGAATATATTATGAGAATGAAAAAGATCTTAAAGTCCAAATTCAGTGGAAGAAATACCATCAAGGCAATTAACATCTGGGCAATTCCAGTCAGTAGATACACTGCTAAAATAAAGGACTGGACTCAAGCAGAACTAAAAGCCCTGGATAGGGAGACCAGAAAAATAGTGACAATGACCCGAGCTGTTTTCTCAGCAGCTTCACTAAATATTGTCACATATATTGTCACATATGGAAAATGTTAACTTGCCTGTTGGTTTTACACAGCTCCAATGTGTAGATGAAAGTCAGTAATTAAAGACTAGAATGAAGGGCTCTTCATTTCTTACCTGGCTGATAGAAGTCTGGAGACAATTCTCTGGCCATCGACCTGGCTAACATGGATTCATTGTTAGCTGCTATTGCTGCTTGCTCTGCACCTTCTGACTTGGCTTTGGCATGGGCAGTCCTGTGAACAGAACATCATTGTAGTATTTAGTATAGAGAGATGCTATAGAACAGGCCTGTCAAACTGGTGGTCTGTAGGCTGGATGCATCATGCACAGATCACGCCCACCCCAGCTCTGCAAAGGCAAAAAAAATGTTGCAATACATCATGTGACATGATCAAGTTTGACAGCCATGTTACAGAATGTGCCTACTATTCCTTCTGAAGTGGTCATTCCAACATCAACAAGGACTATTCCATGGCCTCAAGAAATGCATTGATGGTGTCAGCCTTCACAAGACTCCTTTCTTTTCTTTCGCTATCTTTTTGGCTGCCATAGTAACGGGGGGGAGGGTGAATCAAGTGGGCTTTGTGGGGTGGGAAATGTGCTGGAGGTTTTAGAGAATGAACTGTATAACTTGGGGAAAACTTTATTGTTTATGCTTATTCACTTGCTTACTGCGCAACTGCAGCTCTTTATCAAACTAGGCCAAGGTCAACGGCCAGATGTCTGCATCACCACTTGAAGATGCCCCACATGACATTATACACATCTTCGATTGGATGTATTGTTTGAACTACTGTGGGTGGGAATGTTGCCATTACTTTGTATATGTGTTTTTCACATGTAAATCCTCAGATCTAGAATCCTTTTGATGCTACTACCACTTGATTTCCAGTAAAAGATATCTTTTCTCTGTAACAATGGAGTCTAAGAGTATCTTTCTTGGATTTTGAATGGAGCACCATCTGACAGATGGCCAATTACTTTTTCTACGTTGTCTCACTTATTAACTATAAAACTAAAATAATTGCTCCCAATACTTCTAATTTTTTAATCTCTAAAGACCTTTGTTGCATGCTATCCACCTTTACCTATTCTTGAATCAAAAACGAACTACCATCTTTTCGGTCAATGTTCTACACATATTGGAGGATATCTTTCTTAATATTCACTTTCCAATTTTACTTTCCCCATGTACTCTTTTAAATCTTCTTTACTGTCAGTTAATAAAGCATGTTGTAAACAACATATATCTGATTTTTTAATCTCCAATTTTTATTCCAGCTGTTATTTCTTCCTCTCCTGCCATTTTTATGACTGCTTTGCAAATAACTTTAGTAAACAGAATAAGAATAACAGAATAAGAGAGTAGGAAGGGACCTTGGAGGTCTTTTAATCCAACCTCCAGCTTAGGTAAATAAGTAAACAAGTACATTTTATAAACTTGCAAACAAGCAAACAAGTAAGAGCAATCCATAGTTATTCTCACTATTTAGATGAACTTTATTGTCACTTTGAATGTACACTAATCAGCATATATTAAAATGAAATTTTGTTGCATACAGCTCTCAAAGGGTCACCACCTCTAATATACACTACATTATAATAAATAAATACAAAATTATGCATATACCCACATATATTATATGATATGGAGAAACAACACTGTCTAGTTCGGATGTATACATATACATGGCGAGTTTACCAGACAGATGACATAGGGAACAAACCTGTTACAGAATCTGGTAGTCGTCCTGCTAGAAATACTTCAAAACCTCCTCCCACATGGGAGGAACAGAACCAGATTGTAAAGTGGGTGTGTAGGGTCTCTAACAATGCTTTGAGCTCTAAGCACATAGGCCTATAAGCAGTATCCTGAATGACAGGAAGGGAGCTTCCTATAATCTTCTCGGCTGTCCTTATCACTCTTTCAATGGACTTTCTCTCTGAGGCACTGCAGCTACCAAACACCAAATTCTTGAGATATACAAAGTATAAAGTTATAGAGTTATAAAATGTATGAAATATAATGCAAGAAGAGTCTTAATAAAGCTGATAGTGGCCAATAAAATCTAGCATCCTGGCTCCAAACTGGCTAAATTGATGTATCTGAGAAGTTCACAAGCAGGATTTGAGGCAATGACCCTTGCACTCTGTTCCTTGAAGAACTAAAACAAGAAAATCCAATTGTCTCCTGAAAAAGCACCTTTGGGACACACCAATTATCTTTTAAGTCAAAGTCATCTGAATGACTTTTGTCATTTCTTGTGACAGTGAATTCCACAAGTCAACTTTACATGACAAAGTAAAACCTTCAGAAACATTTCTATGCCTACATTCCAATTAAAGTTTTTATAAAAAAAATAATCACAGTAAAACTGTATGTTAATGGCACCCTATACCCAAAAGTCTCCTTGATAACCAGGATGATGTTTTTTTCTTTTGTGATGAACAAATGCCAACATGAAATCCATGCTTTTTTAAACTGAAACAATTAGCTTTTTAGTTAACCCACTCAGAGATCCATAATACCCTTTGAAGGCAAGCCTATATGGAAATATTTCCAGCATCCTGGTGTCTTGTTCAAAGCACTCCATCTCCTTAAGTATTTGGAGACACTTAGCTGGTGAGGTAGAAATTGGCAATTTTAAGCCTTGACAGTTCACAGAAGGCCTCCAAGAAGTTGTAAGTAGACAGAGCATCTCCTTTTTTGGAAGTGTATAATCAGCGTGATTAAATCCACTGTAGGCAGTGGGAGGCCTGGTGACATATTTATGTCTTTTTTGTGCTTGAAGAACTGGTGTTGGATGTAAAGTGCCCAGAATATGCAGCACAAGATAAAAAAAAAATCTGTTGTCTTTTATTTCTTCAAAGGAAAACAGTAGAATAGATCACAGCATGGCAAAACCAGCTAGAGTTGTCACTAACCTAGAAACAACATACAGAATTTTAAGCTTCTAAATACAAGTTCCAGTAAATTCTGGTTGCAGACTAAGAATATTCAGTTAGTAAAGAGCCAGGAGTGCAATTTTATTTTGCATTTATTTTTATTACAGTATGCTTTTTGGCTTTGTAAACAACTTAGAATATTCAACCATTGCTCTGTTCTGATCAGAATTGTCTTTACAGTTGATTCTGACAGTGATTGTCCACCATATCAAAATGGTTTTCCCAGCCCTCCTCAGAGATACTAAGAACCAAACTGGCAGTTTTTACATGCAAAGCTGCAGACCTATTCCCATTTCAAAGGTAGATTGCTAATTGTAGATTGCCGAATATGCAAGAAAAATGCTCCGTGGAATTGATTTCTCAATATCACATACTGCCTTCATGAAAAATGATCCTAGTGAAAATGGTGTGCCATGACTGTATGAATTCTGGAACAAATCTGTAGAACTTCTCTATTCCTTTTACTCTCTTAAAGTAGCTATCATTGCCATATTGGAATATGGAGTGTGTTGAGAAGCAATGAAATGCATTCATGCTGGTTTGAAATGTCTTTGGATGCTTAGATAAAGATGAAACCAGAAACTTTTCTTTTGGATTTAATGGAAGAAGACTTAGAAGAAAAAAATTGGAACTTTGATCTTATGTATGTTGATGGCAAAGACTAATGTATACACAAAAATGGAATGATATTTCAATTCCCACCATGGATGAATGGCTACGGAAGCTGATGGAGTTGGCAGAGATGGCTAAATTGACCGTTTTGATCAAAGAAAAGAATATAAGTGCTTTTGTTCTGAGACAATCAAGCTCAGAGAATATCAAGGACCTCTCACATAGGTATTTTTCATTCATAAATTTGGGCAAAATTGCCAGTGGTCCTGATGTACATATTGTAGGTTTAGTGCATCAACTATAAAGTAATTTCCCCTTCCAGCTAATTCCATAAACTAAATACATCGTGGCAGAGAAAACACTGACAGTTTTTCCAAATCAGTTTAAAACACACACACAATTTCTTTTAACACCTATCCATCTTTCTGTGCTGCTAGAAATTGGGTTTACTTGTGTCTTAAATGTGTTCCCCCACCACCGCTTGTGTCCAATTCTCAGACTGTTTGGACAAGTCCCTGCCGTTTTTCTTGGTAAAGATTTACAATAGTGGTTTGCCACTGCCTCTTTCCAATGGTTGAGAGAAAGTGACTGGCCTAATGTCGCTCAGATGGCTTCATGCTGAAAGTGGGACTAGAATTCATGATCACCCAGTTTCTACCTTGATGCCTTAACCACTATACCAAACTGGTTCTCTAAATGTTATATTATCCAGGATCAAATGGCAAGCAGAGTAAGGGCAAACAGCAGGACAAGCTGTAGAAGTAGGTCTATAACCAAATATATTACATTTAGAATGGAAAAAAAGGACAATGGTGTTAGGAACGGGGACAGTTTAACCTCATATATCTGGGTGTACAGATGAGGGATATACAGTTTTTGGACTTCCATACAATGCTGATCTTCCTAGACATCTAGAATAGACTTTATTGGCAGAACACTCTCTCTTGAATGAAAGCAAAGGTGAGCTTCATCCATGATGATTAACATTTGTGTTACATGAAAAGGGCGTTGGTTCTTACCTGATACGCCCATTCTCTATGAGCTGCATAGAGCATCCAGAATTGGGAGGTGCTTCAGTCTCTTCCAGTTAGGCTGGGCTTAAACTTTGAGGACGCTCCTCCTCCTCATGTGACTCCACCGTAGCGTCTCCAGTTTTGCGAAGACGAGGCTGTAAGCCAGCCCTAGACAACTGCAGCAGCGGAAGAATCCCTGGCCGGAGTAGAACCCCACCAGATGGAGAAAAAAAAAACAAGGTAAAGAAGAAAAAAGCAGGGTGGGGCTGGATGCTCTATGCAGCTCATAGAGAATGGGCGTATCAGGTAAGAACCAACGCCCTTTCTCCCCTGAGCTGCTCCGAGCATCCAGAATTGGGACATACCAAAGCTGGTCTGGCGCAGAAACCGCATCCCCATCCAAAAAGACCCTTTATAACACCCTCCTCCCGAACGACACCTCTGCAGAGGCGAAAATATCCAATTTATAATTCCTGATAAAGGGAGAAGGGGAAGCCCAGGTGGCAGCCCTACAGATCTCGTCAATGGAGGCCTGGGTGGCCCAGGCCGCAGACGCAGCTGCACTCTGAGTGGAATGAGCAGTTATGCTGTGGGGCACAGGTAAGGCGTGGGAGTCGTAAGACTTGGCAATCGTAGCCTTCAGCCAGCGGTCAATGGTTGATGAGGACACCTTGTGCCCAAGCGTGGAAGGTTGGAATGACACGAACAGTGCCTCGGATTTCCTGAAGGAGGCCGTGCGCTCAATGTAGATACGGAGTGCTTGACGTATGTCCAACCTGTGCCATCGATGCTCGAGCCGGTGAGTGGGCGATGGGCAGAAGTTTGGCAGTATCAGTTCCTGAGCCCTGTGAAAAGTGGAGTTAACCTTAGGCGTGAAGGTAGGATCGGGTCAGAGGACCACCCTATCGACATGAAAGATGCATAGGTCCTTCTGAACCGAAAGCGCGGCCAGTTCTGAAATGCGCTGCGCAGATGTGATCCAAGAATACGACTTTGTATGTGAGAAAGCGAGTAGGGATGGTCCTGAGTGGCTCGAAAGGATCTGACGTCAGGGCTCCCAAAACCTTATTAAGGTCCCAGGTCAGGTAGCGGTGAACCACCGGAGGCCGTAAGTTATCGGCTCCCCGAAGAAAACTCCGAATACGTGGATGATGGGAAATGGAGTCAAGCCCCCCCCATGAAATGACAGACGCCAGAGCCGCCACCTGCCACCACAGTGTGTTCGGGGAAAGACCCCTATCGAGGCCGTCCTGTAAGAAATCTAGGAGTTGGGCGACAGATGGATTAGTGGGGGAGGCTTGATGACTCGTGCACCATCTGCAGAATGCCGACCAGGTAGCCTCGTAAATCCGGTTGGTGGAAGGACATCGAGCCACCTGTATTGTCTGAATGACCTGGTTGGAAAGGTTCTTGTTCATCAACCAAACGGCTAGGTTGAGCCACTGTGGGTCTGGGTGTATCACAGGACCTTGGGATAGTGAGACCCTCGCCGGCAGGATTCTCCAAGGCGGCACCGTGGACAGGTCCATCAGGTCCGCAAACCACGGACGTCAAGGCCAGTAGGAAGCCACCAACAGGATCTCCGCCCGCTCCACCAACACTCTGCGGATCAGGTTGGGTATAACAGTGAACGGAGGGAAGGCATAGAGCAGACCAGTTGGCCATGGACAGCATAGGGCGTCGGTGTCCTCCGTGCCCTGAGTCGGATAGCACGAGATGAACCTTGGCAGCTGGGCATTGAGCGGGGAGGCAAACAGGTCGATGGTTGGGAACCCGAATCTCTGAGTCGCCTCCTGAAAGAGCGACGGGTGTAGTTGCCACTCTGATTGGTCGACATCTGCCCTGCTCAACCAATCCGCCTGAACATTGGACACCCCCGAGATGTGTTCCGCCCGTATGGAGAGAAGGTGTCTCTCGGCCCAACTGAACAACTTTTTGGATTCCCGCATGAGGTGCTTGGAGTGAGTGCCTCCCTGTTTGTTGAGATGTGCTTTGGTGGATATGTTGTCTGTGAGCACCAAGATATGTCTGGTGTGAAACAGGTATCAGAACTCGCGAAGAACTAGGTAAACAGCCCTTAGTTCCAGCCAGTTTATGCGGTAGGTCTGTTCCTGGGCCGTCCACCGTCCCTGGTCCGAGTGGTGATGATAGTGGCCTCCCCAGCCGGTGAGGCTTGTGTCTGTAGTGACCGTGGCTCGTCCTGGGTCTCTGAAAGAACAACCCGCATTGATGGCAGCAGATGTCCACCACTTGAGGGAAATCAAGACTTTTTTTGGAACGGGCACTCTAATATTTGAATGGGCCCTGCCCGATCATTGGTACGGCAGCAGGAACCACTGTAGTTGCCGGGAATGGAAACGGGCCCAGGGGATGATGGAAATACACGAAATTAATTTCCCTAACAATGTGGACAGAGTAGCTAGGGACATCTTTCTACTGGACCTAATTACCTGTGACATATTCCTAATACTTTCTAGCCGCTCTGGGGAGAGGAAGACCTTGGTGTGGATGGTATCTAGGATCGTCCCTAAATGTTGCAACCTGATAGAAGGGGACAAATGGCTTTTTTGCCAGTTAATTGAGAACCCATGCTGTTGTAGGGTCCTGATTGTCAGGAGAGTGTTGGCCTGAGCCTGAGGGACAGATGATGATAGAATTAGAATGTCATCCAGGTAGCATTGGAGCCTGACGGATGACATTTGGAGCGAGGCAGCCAGAGCTGCAAGGACCTTGGTAAAGGTTCTGGGGGCGGAGGCCAACCTGAAGGGTAATGCCACGTACTCATAATGACAAACATAACAGAATCTGAGAAATTTAGACTGATCAGGCCGAATTGGAACATGGAGGTATGCCTCAGTGAGGTCAATGGAACTCAGGACGTCTCCCCGTCTGATGCCCAGGAGGATTGACTGGAGGGTTGTCATTTTGAATTTGCAATATATCAAATATCGATTCAGGCGTTTCAGGTCCAGGATAGCTCTCCAGCCCCCCGAACTCTTGGGGACCACGAATAGGTGGGAGTAAAATCCCCTTCCTTGCTGGCCTCGAGGGACCGGTTGGATTGCTTTTATTTTTAGAAGATGGGCTATTGCTGTTTCCATAAGGGAACATCTTAGTGGGTCCTTAGATTTGGGAGATCCCATAAAAAACTCAGGGGGCTGGGAGAGGAACTCTAAACCTAAGCCATGTCGAATCGTGTTCCTAACCCAGGCATCAGAAGACGAGGCGTCCCACCGGTCAGCGAACAACCTTAATCGTCCCCCAATGGGGATGGGGTCTAGAGAACTATCTGGAGCAACGAAAAGGTCTATTTCCTGCTCCCCTGGAATATCTCTTATTCTGGGTCCCCCTCCTTGGCCTGTCTGACTGCTCAAACCTGTCCTGTTGCATACCCTGCCTGGATCCAGAGGTTCGTGGAAAACGATATTGAGAGGGGCTCTGGTAGGAGGACCAAAAGGCAGACCTCCGAAAGGACTGAGGGGACTTGTTGTCCACCTTGTGGGAGGGAGAGGGGAGATCTTCTTTTTGGTCCGGGTCTCAATGAGGAGGGGATCAAGCACATTGCCGAACAACTTTTCCCCCCGAGATGGGGGCGGCAGCCAACTTGCACTTCTGCTAGGTGTCAGCCCACCAGTGACGCAGCCACAGTAACCTCCTGGCAGACACCTGGGCAGCGATGGATCTGGAAGAAAACTTTACTGCATTAAATGTTGCGTCAGCTGAGAACTCAGCTGCCGCGATGAGCTTGGCAATGTCAAGGTGGGCCCTCGTATTGGAGACCGGAATAGTGTCCCTGAGATGTCTAAGCCAGCATAGGGAAGCCCTTGTAAAGAAGGACGCTGCTGTAGCAGCCTTTATTGCCCAAGCGTCAGAGATGTGCGATCTATGTAGGGCCAGTTCTACCTTCTTCTCCTCCGGTCGGATGGCTTCCTCCGCCTCAGTCAGGAAAGATGATGAGGAGGCTAGTGCTATAATAGGTTCGTCGACCTCTGGAGTGTTAAGGGAACTAGAAAAATCAGAAGCCAAATTGTAAAACTTTGTCTTGTGTCGTCAGGGCTGGATATGAAGCCGCCAAGGCCCATCTCCTGTCGAGTAGGTCTTTAAACATTTGAGGGACTGGAATTACATCTACTTCATTGACGGGCTGGGAGAAGATTAAGTCCCCCGAGTCCACAGGGGGACGGGGGTGTGTGTCTTGGGTGTGGTCGAATCAAGTCGGGAGGTGTTTTTGGCCTTGAATAGTAAGGACCTAAAGAGCTGTGGGCGGATCAGACCAGTAAAAATTGGTTGGTCTGGAATGAGGCCTTCGTCATCGGACATACCCCTCTCCAGGGGATCCGCCTCTGACTGTTCGCGTTCAATGATCTGAAGGGATCCCGCCTCTGATCTTTGTGATTGCTCTTCGTGGTCCTCCGGGTCGAAGGACCCTTGGGGGCAAACATCCTGTAGGATAGAGAATTCTCCATGGGAAGGTACCTGAGTGAGATGTAGATCAGCAATGCGTGCTGAGCGTTCTGAACAGGGACCCCATTCCGAGGCCTCGTGCCATTTGGACTGCGCTGATTGTTGCATGCCGGCCTCCACGCCCTTCCGGATGGCTAGTTCCATCCAGGTTTGGAATCTCTCGGGGATCACCTCCAAAGAGTCATCCGATGGGTGAAGACCCACTGCAGTAGGGGTGAAAGTCGCCTCTGGGGCCCTACGGGGCGGCGGGAAGGTTGGCCTGGGCATGGTTGAGAGGTCCAGTGGTGTGGCCATGGGTTCCATTCTAAGTGGGGGTGGTAGCTGAGGTGTTTCGGGTTCAGCTTCTCTGGCCCGCTTCCTCACTTCTTTCTCTATGGCCTGGTGCCTTCTATGGGCATCCTTCTCTGCAGCTCGGGAGGGTTTAGTGGGCTCTTTGGTTTTGTCTAGAGATTTTCCAGAGGGTTGGGCCCTGGGGCCGTGACCTCCCGTCATGGTGGTTATTACAGTTCTCCCCTATTTATTTATTTATTTATTTATTTATTTATTTTTTAATACAGCCTATGAGAGTTGTTGATTGGAGAAGAGGGTGTCAATCCTGTTGGAAACAAGCTCCCAGGCGGTTTGGGAGTACCCCCGGTCCCCAGGACGGGAAACCTGGTGGGTGAAGATTATGGCCCCTGGTAATAATCCACTGCTAGAGGGAGATCGCTGGGGAGAAACCAGAATCCTACTCCCACTTGGTGACTCAGTGGAGGCCAATCAGTGATGCCCTGGTCCCCTGGGCGGGAAACCTGTGGGGAAGCCCACACACACAACCTCCTCAAAATTTGCTGCGTCCTAGAGAGTTCAAAATGGCGTCTGCCACGAGGGAGACCCTTCTGGTGATCCGGGGAAGTACTAGAAGGAAGCCTCTGTTTGCCTGTGAAGGTAGGAGCAATGGGCAGAGGAATGGGAGGCAGCCGCCTCCCGAGTCCCTAGGTCCTGCCCGCACTTGAGAGAGAATGGCTCCGAATCGCTGTTTGAAGATCGGGTGTGGGAGGGGGGTGGGGCGTTCCTGGGTGTGGGGCAGCCGCCTCCGCAATCCCTAGTAACACCCAATCACGAAGAAATGGCTCCGAAGTGCCGTCTGAGGCTCAGGAGTGGATGGGGGTTGCTCGTGGGTGCGGGGCGGCCGCCTCCACAATCTCTACTAACAGCCCGCTCACGAGGAGAAATGGCTCCGAAGCGCCGTCTGGGGATCGGGTGTGGATGGTGGGGGGAAAACTCCCACGTGCGAGGCAACCGCCTGCACAGACCCCCGGGAGCAATAAGGCCCCCGGTTCTGTTCTAGTCCCCCTGGAGCGAGTATCCCAGCCAAGACACTGAGGCAAGCTGAGAGGGAAGATATAGTGCGCTCACGAGGCAGCTGCCTCCCGAGACTAGCATGCAAAACCAAGCCATCCTGTTCCCCTGGGACAGATTGAGCTGTGGGGGAAGGAGGGAGAGGAGGGCGTGCGAGGCAGCCGCCTCCCCGCCTCGGCAAAACTAGCAGTTCTTCCTTGAACTCTGAGAGTTCAGGCAGGCAAGGAGCCAAATGCCTCCTAAATGACCCCAAGATAGTGGGAAGGGAAAGAGGAGGCAAGGGAATAAAGAAGGAATTCTACCTGGAAAAGATTTAAGTTAGGACACAGTCTACTCCGGCCAGTAAGAGATAAACGCAGTCTGTTCCAGCGAGGCTGAGCTAAAACTGGGGACGCTACGGTGGAGTCACGTGAGGAGGAGGAGCGTCCTCAAAGTTTAAGCCCAGCCTAACTGGAAGAGACTGAAGCACTTCCCAATTCTAGATGCTCGGAGCAGCTCAGGGGAGAATCAGTGCCTAACCAACGCTAAAAGTAACACGCAGTATCCCATAGTCTAGTCTCTAAATAAATATAATCATCAGCTTCTGAATCTATTTCTGTTTTGGGGATTAAAACAGTCTTTTGAATATTACTTGGAGAATGTTATGCGGAGACTGAATATATGGATCCCTGGATTTGAAATTGAGCTCTAATTAAATTTGAGCAAAATGGGGCAGCTGTTTGTGCCCAAATCACGAAGCTCCATGGTAGCTCAACAATGGCTCTTGACAAGGTGGCATTTTACCACATCTGAGATTTTTCCTGGATTTATGGCTCCTATTTGAATAGTTATGGGCAGGAAAAAGTTTGCCCCAATGCAAACATTTCTGGAACAGAATATTTTGGCAACAGTCACTCATCATCTTGAATTCAAATTACTATAATGTGCTTATTTGATGCTGTTTTTGAAGATTATTTGGAAAAGAAAATTGCTGCAATATATAACACCACATTGTTGGCATCAGAGAACTATTTTAGCACTGTCTTGCGGATATTGCATTTCTTCCCCCCCACCCCGCAAAAGCTTAGAGCAGAGTTCAAAGTACTGAGAATCAGCTATAAAGTTTTCTATGGCCTTGGCTGTGTTTTTGGAATCACTTTCTTTGAGTAGAGCCAGTCCGTTATTTGATTTACTGTATTAGATTTTTATCGTGTCTTGATTTATAAGCAACTCAAGGTGGCAAACATACTAATATTCCTCCCTATTTCTTCTACTTTTACAATCTTGTGAGGTGGGTTGCCCAGAGAGAGAGAGAAAAAGAAAGTGACTGGTCAAAGTCACCCAGACAGCTTTCATGTAAGGAGGGACTAGAAGTCACAATCTCTTGGTTTCCAGGCCAGCTCCTTCAGCACACCAAACTGGCTCTTCTGCAAGTATCATCCTATACTTTCAGTTCAGGGGAATGTGCCACTCCCTGACAGTTAGGAAGGTGGGAATTTGAAGGCAGCCTTTCTCAGTAGCCACACCAACTCTATGGAACATTTTTCCCTGCTGAGGTTAAGATGGCCCTATCCTTGTTCTTTTTTCAGAAGGAGGTTAAGACCTTCCTTTTCCAACAGTCCTTTGGATTGTGAGGTTCCATGGCTGCTACATTCAGTATCCAGCTTTTCCTTTCCTTTGTATATTATGATTTTATTTTGGTTGTATGTTTTAAAAGAATTTTTAGCATTATTTTCAAGGTTGAAAACTGGTCAGAGACTCTGAGACAGCATATATATTTGTAAAACAAACAAAACAAAAAATAAATAAAATGACCTTAAAATTAAAAATCTGATTTTTATTTTCCTGTAATTTAATGAAAAGACAGACCTATAGAATAGTGGACATTTTAAAGGATCGAAGTTTCACTGCACAGAAACTCTCAATTAACACTGGATTGAATGTTCTAATTTAGGCAAGACTTTATTTTTTGACATAAACAGATTAAACATGAATCAAGCTCTACAAGGAGTTTAATACTATGAAATTCCACAGATCATTAAGTGCAGAAGAGACTGAATAATTAATTGCTTCTTTTGAGTGAGTGCCCAGAAATGAAAAATTATATTATGAGATAGATTGAGAAATTGAAAAACATCACAGGAAAAGGCCTTGGCAAACCACAGGTTTTTTTCCTCTTAAAAAACTACACAGACATGTTGATGAAGGCACTCAAATTAAGACTTCTGTTTTTTTTTCACTCAAGATCAGGCACTTAGCAAGAAAAGAAAATATTCTATAGAAATCTCAGATCTAAAAGAGATAGGACCTAAAATTATTTGCTAAGAAGGCAAACTGAATGAATACATAGAATGGAAAGTTACACTATACATATTTCATAGTATAAATGTTATTTTTTTGTTCCTAAAAAGGAAGTTATTTTCATAATGCAGTGAGCTGAGTAAAAACAATGAGGAAGGCAAGGGAAATACTGTACAGTGGCAGTGAAGGAGAGGTACAACTGCCAATCAGGAAAGGATTTTAGGACAGGTGAAGCAGACTGGCAATATATTTATATGAAGGGAAGAAGTTCATGTTGCATTATTTCTTATTATTTCTTATACTTCAACAGAAATAGGGTTGCTTCCCCCATTCCTAGTACCTGCTTGGTCCTTATAACAGCCCTATGAAATTGGTTAAGCTAAGATTGAAAGAGATCACACATTACATTAAACTATGATTTACTAGGTAGATAGGCAATAATAAACATAGTAAAACATAGCCAATGGTGAGTTAGTCAACAAACCACAATTAAACAATCTATGGTTTAACATAAATCCTATTTGTAATTATTGGTTGTCTCAATGAGATTATTTGTGTAAATATATGCTATCCAGTTTTTTTTTTTTAATTACATTTATATGCGCCTTCTCCGGAGACTCAGGGCGGCTTACAATTTTTGGGATACAACCCAGTGTGCTCAGCAATAGCCTTCATTCCATTGTATATGCCTGCTTATTACTAAGCGGCATTTTTACAAAGTCAGCTTATTGCCCCCAACAATCTTGGGTCCTCAATTTACCTACCCCGAGAGGATGGAAGGCTGAGTCAACCTTGAGCCTGGTGGGATTTAAAATTTATCAGAAAATCCCTGATCAGTATTGACTTGAATGCCATTATACTGATATATTCAAGTCAATACTGATCAGGGATGTTCTCATAAATTTTAAAACAATGAATTGTGAAAGTGGGCGTTGGGACTTACCTGATACGCCCTTTCTCCGTGAGCTGCGTAGAGCATCCAGAGATGGGAGGTGCTTCAGTCTGTCTCATGGAAAGGCTGGGCTTAAATCTGAGGACGCTCCTCCTCCTCCACGTGACTCCTCCGTTGCGTCCCCAGTTTTGCGAAGCCGAGGTACAGGAATAGTCGACTTCGACAAGTTACCTAAAAAGACCCTGGTCGGAAACAGGCCCACCCACCAGACGGAGAATAAGAAAAGGGAGGGGCTGGATGCTCTACGCAGCTCACTGAGAAAGGGCGTATCAGGTAAGTCCCAACACTCATTCTCCCCTGAGCTGCTGCGAGCATCCAGAGATGGGACATACCAAAGCTGGGAAGTGTCCTAAGGGAGGGACTCCGTCGGAAGCAAAGGCGGGTCTGGAGCCGAAAGAACCTGTTGTAACACTCTCCTGCCAAAGGCAGCATCCGCAGAGGCAAAAAGATCAACTTTGTAATGATGAATAAAAGGTGAGGGCGAGCCCAAGTGGCTGCCTGACAAATATCCTCAATAGAGGCTTGGGTAGCCCAAGTCGCTGTGGTAGCCGCACTCCTTGTGGAGTGAGCCGTAAAACCTTGAGGCACGGGTTGAGGGATCAACTACTGGTTGACCCAACCTCCGCGCCGCTTCCCTAAAGATCCTGGGGTCCAGACGCCATTCTGCCTGATCTATGGTGGTCCTGCTGGGCCAGACCGCTAGGGTATTTTCTGTCCCTGAATGTGCTCTGCTTTCAGGAAGAAGAGGCGAACTTTGGCCCACTAGAAGTGATTTTGCTTCCCTCATCAGCCACTTGGGAAGAGTGCCCCGTTTGTTGAAGTGGGCTTTGCAGTGCTGTTATCTGTGAGAACAGGTATGTGTTTGTGTTGGAGATGAGGGAGGAAGTTTAGAAGAGCTACGCGAGGAGCTCGGATCTCCAACCAGTTTATGGTGTGTGCATTCTCTGCCTTGGACCAGGGACCTGTGTTGGTGTGAAAGGTGATGGGCTCCCCCTCCTACCCGGGTGGTGTCTGAGGTGACTGTCACCCTGCGTGGCTCCCTGAAGGGGCAACCGCTGTTGCCTCTGGGTCGAGTTCACCAACTAAGGGATGGGATGGCTGTTGCAGGAAGGATGACTCGGGCGTTGGTATCTGCCCTTCCGGTTTGCTGGTAGGGCAGCAGAAAAACTGAAGGGCTCTCATGGAAAACCGGGCCCAAGGAAATAAGAAAGATATAAGACACCAATTACCCCAACAGTGGAGAAGAAGACATAGCTTAATTCACCTAACTGAATTGATGTGATGAAGGAATACCTTGATGCTGTCAAGTCTGTCTACGGAGAGGAGCCTCTGCCATCTATGATGTCAATAATGGAGCCTAGTGGTTAATCCTAGCGGATGGAGTCAACTGGCCTTTTTAACCTATTGAGTGAGAAACGAGTTGATGAAAATGTGTTTTGTGTAAAGAGAGTGCCCCAATTGCTCGGTGATCAGAAGAAGCTAAGATTAAGCTATCTCTAAGAAGCCTTGAATGCGAATGGACCCGTTTCTCTGATATGACGCCAAGGCAACCAGGACCTGAGTAGGGGGGGGGGCGAAGCAAAGGGAAGGGCCGTGTATTCGTAGTGAGTGTTATATATAAGGAAAAACTGAGAATTCTAGAATGTGATGGGCAAATTGGGACATGTAAGGAGGCCTTAGTAAGGTCTATAGGGGTAAGGAAGTCTTGGCATTTGATCCCTAGCAAGATGGCTTGGAGAGTAGTCATCTTAAATTTTTATCGAGGCGAGGAATTGGATTAAACGTTTAAGTTAAGAGTTGCATGTCAACCCCCCCAATCTTTTTTGGGGGGGGGGAAACCACAGAAGGGAGGGAGTAAACAAACCTCTGCTCTGGTGGTAGGGAGGTATTGGCTAGAGAGCCCGGGTTGGAGTAAATGCGAAAGAGCTGCCTCCATGAGAGGCCCTTTTGAGCCTCTGTTTGAAGATGGGACAGGTCATAAAACAGGAAAGTCCGGGGGGGCAAGAACTCTAGGGCTAGACCAAATCATACGGTTTCTGTGACCCCAGCGTCAGTGGTGAAGACCCACTGATCAGCGAACAATTTCAAGTGACCCCCAAGGGATCTCCTGAAGGGTTTCATTTAGACTTGTGGAAAGGACTGGATCCTGTCCCTCGAAACTGCCTCCTGGGGTTGAGACTTCTTCTAAATCTGTCTCCCGGATCTGACCTGACAAGGGAGGCCTGAATCCTGTCGCCTGCTGAAACTTGGGTAGTAGGGACCCTGATACGATCGACGGCAGCAACCTCTGCGGAATGGTAGAGGAGACCTGGACTCTGGGCGGCGAAAGAAGAGGAGAGATTTCCTGTTATCGTGCGTTTCTATCATGAGGGGTTCAAGCCCCGGTCCAAACAGCTTGTCCTCCAAGAGTGGGGCTGGGGCCAGGCGCCATTTATGTTTGGCATTGGCCTTGTCTAAGCTTCTGCTATCTGGGAATTGATCGCCCTGGAGGAGAAGAGAACTGCCTAGAACGTGGCATCAGCCGAAATACTGCTGCCCCATTTAATTTAGCCGCATCCAGATGGGCCCTGATATTAGAGGAAGGAATGATGCCTGTAAGATGGTGGAGCCATCTGAGGGATGATCGGGTAAGAAAGGATGAAATGGCAGCCTTAATGGCCCAGTCTCCTGAGACATGTGCCCTGTGGAGAGATAACACCGCCTCTTATCCTCAGTCTAGAGGACCTCTTCCGCTTCCGTCGGAATGGATGAGGAGGAGGTGAAGGCGATTATCGGTTCACTACTTCTGGGGTCCTTAGAATTTTAGGGAATTCCAGAGCCAAGTTTTTTTTTGTCCTGTGGGGGCATGGTATGCAGCTGCTGCAGCCCATAGTTTTGCAGCAGATTGGAGAACATGTGTGGGACAGGAATGACATCAGCCTCAGAAATAGGCTGAGTGAAATTGACATCATCCGCTTCCCAGGGGAAGTTGAGGACTGAGGCGGGGTCCCCTGATTATCCAACCCTGCCATGTTCCTTGTCTTAAAAAATAAGGATTTAAATAATTGGGGCTGAAACAGTCCCATAAAAAAAAAACTGGAAGATCCGGGGTAAGCCCTTCATCATCTGACATTGCTCTTTCTAACTGGTCAGCCTCCTAGGGGGCATGGTCAGTAGTGAGAATTGATCCTACCTCCAATTGATTCATGATATCCTGGGGATCCTCCATCTCATGTACATATTGAGTACCTGCAAGGCTTGCTATACGCTGCTGAGATGCCCCTTTGAAGCGCTGATTCCACCCCATTTCTGACCTTGGCAGGAATGTCGTCCAGAGGGTCCTTCTCCTGTCTGAGATTGGCAGTTGTCGGTGTAAAGGTGGCTTCAGGAGCCCTCATGAGGAGAGAGTGGGGAAGTCAAAGCAGTTTACAGAGTCAGCATCTTGCCCCCAACAATTTGGGTCCTCATTTTACCCTGACCTCCGGAGGATGGGTGGAGTAGAGCTCCTCCTGGAGGAACCCTAGGAGCTGGAGGTGTATGAGCCTGGGTAGTGGAAAGCAGCTGAGAGGGGGGACAAGGTCAGAACGGTCCCTTGGGTATGCCTTGTTACTTGCTTTTCCATGGCTTGATGCCAACTGAGGGCATCCTTTTTTCTGCTGCCTTGGAGGGCTTTTTAGACCTGTCTCAGTCCTTAGTGGCAGCTCTAGACTTTGGGTAATAATTACTTGCCATATTGAATATTGCAGGTAAGAAAGAAAAGTGAGGCTATTAGAGATAAATATACCAATAATTGAAAGTGGTTTTGGTGGTTGGCACACCCAGGAGCCTGACCCAGAGAAGGGCAGGTAGTCCTGAAATAAAGGTTTGTCCCCCGTAATTTGGTTGTTTTTTTTTATACATTGGAGGAAGAAATTATTTACAAGGAATAATAGTATTTACAGGAAAGGAGGTCTGTATATAGATATAGATATAGATATAGATATATAGATATAGATATGTATAATATATCTGTATAAATCTTGGTAATGATTCTTGTTATTATCCGTAATATTATTATTATTTTATTTATTTATTCATAGTAACAAGCTGGAACTATAATACAGATAAAGAGCTCTAATATAAACTCCTCTTCCTTTTATATATATATATATATATATATATATATATATATATATATATATAGCCAATGAGAATCAGAACACCCCCCAGACCAGGTCCCAGTTAGGGCAATCAGGTCTGCAGTAGTAGGAATACTGTAATGAGCTGTAACCACGCCTGTGGGAAATAAAGCCAGTAAACTCAATAATGCCTTGTGATAAACAGAAGGTAGGGAATGAAAGAGTCCCCGGTCCCCAAGGAGGGAAACCTAAGGGGAAGTCACACACAGGCCTTCTTTGCAATTTTCAAAATGGCGGCCGCCTCATGGCACGCTCAACCAACAGCCCACAATATAAACAAATTATACCGCCCGGTCTGCTGAAAGCAAAACCGATCAGCGGGGAGGTACAGGGTCTAGAACCTCTCTGCCCTCGGGTGTTCTTTGGGGAAGCCTCAGGGCAAGTTGTCTGCAATTTATAGTATGTAAGCTAAGACCTAAGGAGAACAAAATGGTGAGTAGGCAAAGAGCCTGTAATCTGCGCTCTGCACAAGGAAAAAAAGCCTCTGGTAGATAGGGACCTTCCTCCGAGGAGGAATTTGACTGAGAAAGGAAAGTGAAAGAGATTGCTCTCTGAGCTATAGGGGAAAAAAAAAATCAAGGCGAGGCATGCAGGCCCCTGCTCTAGCCTCACACAATCATGAGGTGGACAAAGGGAAACAAAAGGAAGGGAAAGAGAAACAAACCCTGGGATCAAGGGAACAGGAGAATTAAATATTAAATCTTTAAATACTAGACCTGACCAAGGAAGAAATTCACTGCTCCGACCAGGAGAAGCCACAAACCACAACCTATCTCAAGAAAGGCTGAGCTAAAACTGGGGACGCAACGGAGGAGTCACGTGGAGGAGGAGGAGCGTCCTCAGATTTAAGCCCAGCCTTTTCATGAGACAGACTGAAGCACCTCCCATCTCTGGATGCTCGCAGCAGCTCAGGGGAGAATACAAAGTGCACATATTGATATGTGCATTTTATACTTTCACAATTCATTGTTTAGATTAGAATGTTAGCTCCATCCTCTGAATCATGTTTCCTCTTTGGCTACATCTGAAGGTCCCCATTCCTTTCTTTGACTCTAGCTGATAAACCTTGTGGAAAGCAAAGTATCTTATAATTTTAATTCTGCTCATTCTTGGCCTAGACCAGGCATGCTTCAGCTTGTCCCAGGGTGATGAGAGTTGTAGTTCAGTACATCCAATAGGTCCTCAGTTGGAGAAATTGGTCTAAAGAATACTAGCTCAACAATAGCTGTTGGCTGGAATCTTTCCTTGGCTGTAGAAAAGATAATTTTATTTATTTTTTATTTATTTATTTGATTTGTCAATCGCTTACAAGATAATAGGAATAAGTATAAACATGAGTAAGAATACAGGAAATAGGTATGAATAAATGGGGACAATAGGACACTTATGCATGCCCTTTACAGACCTCTTAGGAATGGGGTGAGGTCAATAGTGGATAGTTTAAGGTTAAAGGAGTGGGGGTAGAAGATGTAACAACAGAGTCAGGTAGTGCATTCCAGGCATTGACCACTCTGTTGCTGAAGTCTTACTTTCTGCAATCAAGTTTGGAACAGTTTACATTGAATTTGTATCTGTTCTGTGCTCTTGTATTGTTGCAGTTGAAACTGAAGTAGTCCTTGACTGGTAGGACATTGTAGCAGATAATTTTGTGTACTACGCATAAGTCCAACTGAAGGCGGCATAGTTCTAGGTTGTCCAAGTCCAAAATTTCAAGCCTGGTGATGTAGGGTATTCTGTTGCGAGCAGAGGAGTGTCGTACTCGTCTTGTGAAATACTTCTGGACTCGCTCAATTGTATTAATGTCCGATATTCCACTACAGTTAATAGACAGTTTAATAGACAGCTTTAGCACACAGATATCTTTCAGTCTTCTTATATGAATTATTTTTAATGAGAAAAAACCCTGCCTTGACAATCTACTGTAGTATATCTTCTACAGAGCCAGAGAATTCATACCTATAAAATACAGTACAGCCTTTCCTAATTTGAGCATTCTCCAATTTTGCATATTGTATTGTAGGTGTATAGTGAATATACATGAAAAATACCAGAAAGCTTAGCCAAGGCTATGCTGGGACTGGGAATTCAGGGAGCTGAGGTTCTCTTCTTTAGATGGCACCTAGGTTGGGTAAAGCCAATGTGCTATGGGTTGGATGGAATCTGTATGTGAAAGGCACAACTGCGGGTGGGTTTTTACCAGTTCTGTCCGATTCTCTAGAACTGGTAGCTCTGAAGAGCAGGAGACATAGAACCGGTTCTATGTCTTCTGATGTTTTTGCCCACCCGCTCGCCCGGGCTCTTACCTGACCTTTATTTCCTGCTTTTTCAACCTCAGCTGCTCTGCGAGGCACAGCTGCAGTTAAAAAAGCAGGAAAAAAGGGCTTTTTCAAAGGCTCCTTCTCAGCATGCAGCACTGCTCAGCTGTGTCCAGGCACCAAGGTGATGATGATTTACAGGCACACGCGGGAAGCACACCATAAATCACTGAATCTCGTAAATCACCGAACCGATAGTTAACCCTGTCGGATCCCACCCCTGGGAAACACACACACACCCCACTTTAAATATACCCCAAACCACATTTGGGAAATGAATGGGCTTCTTTTTCTCTTGCTTGGAATCCAGAGCAGCTGTTAATTGGAAACCAATAAGCACGTCCATCTTATATTCTTTACAGATTTTTCTGCAACCACATTTTTAATACTGTAAATGAGATTTGGATTAAAATTAACTTCCTCAAACCCTGATTGGATGCCATCTAACAGTCATTCACAATAAACTAAAGACAGAAAGAACTAAGCAAAATATGCACATTTCTTCAGAAGTAGTTTTAAAATTGAAGCCTGCAAACTGTGAACCAATGTGTGATATTCTTTCACTCCATTTTTTTATGCTGCATGGATACACAATGTTGGTTATTTTCGCATTTTGCTAACACTGAATTCATTTTGGCCTGTTTCTGTACCAATTTGCCATTATTTTCTATGTCTGCTAAGGCCCTTCATTAATGCATCTCAGATTCAACTTCTAAGGAGGGATAATTTCTGCTTTTGGAGAGAATGGAGATGAAACCAGATTAGCATATCCAGAATCATTTCCAAAATAAATATTGGATGGCGAAAGGTAAGTTAGGCACTCTGAACTATTGATTTTATTAATTTAAGGTGTCTGATTATAATAGTAAAATATAATACAAACTAAAGTTTAAAAATCCAAACATTATGAGCTCTGAATTTGATTTGATTTGATTTGATTCAAACTCCAATTCAAGTTGAATTTTGCATGAGGTATAAAGGCCTAATATGAATTGCCCATGAAAATAAAAGCTTTAAAAGCAACTATTACCTTTCCTAAAATGTAGGGAAATTTGACCCTGCATATCAAATTTCTATTAAGGCAATGATAGTTTATTCCTGTCCACTAGGGATTGTTTTGGATATTCAATTTATTTCCAGCTCATGAGCAAAGCAATCATTCTTAAATCCATTGCTAACACAATAAAAAAATACAAGAATAGCCAGACACTATTAGCATAGTTTGGTCTTTATCCAATTTGCACTGTAAATTCCTCACCCCTTGGTTATTGTTTATAATTCTCTGGAACTGAACTCACTTCACCAATTATGCTATGACATCAGATGTTTTCAAATTACACTTTGCCTCCCAGCAAGTTATATAGAAAACTAATTCATTGTATTCTTATGATGTCATCTCTTTATTCCTGGCCCTTGTTCAGGCATTCTTCTGTCTCTTGTTCACAGTCACAGATCAAGTCCAAGGACATTTCTACACACACTTGAATGCAGTCCCAGAATGCATCCTGGGTGGATGGGTGGGAGGGAGGAGTAACCTGTATATTTCTAATGTGAAACCATTTCATGTGTTGTAATGTATCAGACATGTTTGAGGGAGAAAGAAAAGAAATATTTGGGATATTCCAGTGCACTTTTTCTTTATCATCCTATCGTATTTTATATTCCAAGAATATAAAGTAACTGCAGACATGCCCTGGAATTTACAAGAAATTCCTCAAGAAAAAGGTTTCCTGTGTTTTCTCCAGCAAGAAAGCATTGGGCATATATAGTATTTAACAGTATGCTCCTGGCTTTTGTAATTCAATTTTGCAGGTACCATTTTTCTTTCTACACCTGTAGACCAGTGATCACTATGAATAATTGATGTAAAGATGGTTAGCTGAGTGACGCTACATTTTCATCTCTTTTCCTTGTCTAAACAGCTTCCTTTGTTATTTATTCCTATATATAAATCTCCTTTAAAATTTAACCAACATTCTCAGACTTTTCATCCTTTTCTTTCTCTTTTTCTCCTGATTCTGCCCTATGCATTTCCAATCGATTCTTTTTACGATTTACCTTCTTTCCATAATAGAAAAGATCACATTACTGGCTCTTAGCAATCAATAGACTGAAATAACTTAGGCTTTCCCATTACCCTTTTTCCTTAAATAAAACTTACGTATTTATTTTCTTTCAAGTAATCACCAACTTTAAGAATATATTCTTACAAAAAATTATATTCTTAACTTCAGTTTTTCTCTTTTCACAAATTCTTTCCACTGTAGAAAGCTATTTATGTATCCTCATGGGTTCTGCAACACATGAAAGTTCTCTGTAATAAAAAAAATTGATGTGGAAAAACTATTAAAAAACGAAGTTTGAAAAGTACAATATTGAAAGGAATACTCTGTTCCACCAAGGGGATCACTTTCTGTTGGCTAGATATTATCAGAGATCTCTAAGCTCTATTGAGGTCAACTTTATCATAGCCTTCATGATTACTTGGTGGATTTTTAAAATTGTGAAACATTATCTCTAGGCCCTAAATAGCTCTAGACTCACTTGCAGCCTTCCCTGAAGGATTCTTTCTCATAGAGCCAAACGCCCTGCAGCTGGCTCTCAAGACATCTCTCTACCCAAGGAAGCAAAATGATAATCAAAAACACTTAGAAGTGTCATGCTAAATGCACTACAGAATGAGTGTCATGGCACACCATGGGATTTGTGTCCGAGTAAATATTTCTTTGAAGGATTTTTCTCATGCACTTCCACAGAAAAATTGGGGGACACATGCCATGTAGGCAAAAGGTCCTACATTCAATTGCTGACATTATTGGTAAGGTGAGAATGACACCTGCTTGAATCTGCAGAGAGTGACTGTCACATAATGTATAATAGCAAGCTAATTGAGGTCTATTTAGTATAAGGTATTTCCTTATGTTCTTATCCATAGATTATTTGTAAGACTATTTAAGTCAGAAGAACAAGGTCCAATTGCAGCTTCAATGTCTCACTGCCAGTTGTTGAGAAATATATGACCTAAATATTGCCATTCATTTTCCTGAAACCATCCTAATTGTATTCAGTGTGTCTTTCCATGTCCTATTTTAGTTGTTTTAGTTTAATCTTAATTGATTACTAGACTTGTAGTTGTTTAATTTACTTTTATTGTAATTTGTATGGTTTTTTAAATGTTCGCCGCCCTGAGTCCTTAGGGAGAAGGGCGGCATACAAGTCTAATAAATTATTATTATTATGACCCAAGTTCCTTATGTGGTAGGAAAACATAAGCCCTCTTCACTAGTGCCTAATCCCATGTTATCATTATATGCATTAGATTTTGGTTTGCATTCATAATTAAGTGAAGGTTCCAAATGCATCCATTTATTTGCTAAAATGTTCTCTAATTTATTGAATTATCTACCTGGATGAGTTTAGTTTTCTGTATTCAAAACACTGGCACTATGTATATTTCAATATTTAGATTTTTTAAAAATGTTATTTTAGAACTACTTTAAAAAGCATTGCACCTAAGATATCTAAAATTTATGAATGCATGGATTTATTCAACCTGAACCGTATAACTAGCTTTACCTAACAAATCTTGGAGAACAATTTTAATTATAACAAACAAAACCCGTAATGCTGCTTTTTCTACAAAGATATCCAGATATCAGAGTTTCATATCCCAACATGCATGTTATTTCTGAGCTACTGAGACACAAGACAATAAATTAACATTTAAGAAAAAAACATATCATAGCAATAACACTATTACATCATTTCAGAGTACAGATGGAAAATGACAGGAAGAATGCTAAAAATAGCTACATCAGAGCATTTCTCTTTGGCATAATAGAATTCTTCAGGCACGTAGCATTTGAGATGGGAAGATTTCAACCATGTAGTCTGAAATAAGAACATTGTCAAAGGAATCGGATCCATTCTTTGCTCAAAGCTGTTGACCGTTTTAAACATTACAAATAGAACTTAGCTTTCCAATCCCCTTTGCAAGTGGCAAACACAGCAAAGCTAGGCAGGCAATTCTATGCAGCCACTTTACACTTGGGAAGTATAGACCATAAAAGCTATAAAAGTTTATGAGGACTAAGCTTAAAGAATTTAGGAAATGTGCCTCCCTAGTCTGGCTTTACTCAATAGATTAACATTTAAATCCCTGGAGAGAATAAATAGCTTAGAATTATTCTAACTTTAGGCTTTTGCCTCAAAAGGCCAATGGGAGTTTGAAGAAACAAAATTCTGATGCTTTTATGATTAGCAGCAAAAAGCAACTACTTTTTTTCACTACATCCACAACATTTCAAAAATAATATATCTGGGATCAGGAGTTTGGATGCTCTTAACAGCATTCTGAGAGGTGGAGCTTGGAAATAGCATGTGAATTACAGAAAAAAAATGAAAATCAAAATTCACCTAGATAATTATTTAATAAGCTAACTTGGTTTGGATAAAAGGAGTCCATCCAACTGTCTTTTTCAGATAGCCAAAGAACATTTTCCTAAAGAAGCAGTCCTATAAAGAATATATCAAGAATTGACAGCGTTTTAAAATAAAAATATGTGGTTTGTTAAATGATTAGGAATTCATCCTTAAAATATGTTGTGGTTAGCAGGTGCAGACGGCTGATGTGAGTGAGGACTCAGATGAGGGGCCAGGACCATTAGGGAGTAGACTGCTGCCGTCAGAGATTGCTGGGGCTGGCAGCAGTGATGAGGAGGTTCCTGAGGAGCCTGTGCTAAGTGCACGCAGGATTGCTCGGAGGAAAGAGCAGTTACAACAGCACGGGCGACTCGGGAGTAAGGCTGCAAGGTAATGGCCCCTCCTTCAAAGAAGATAAAAGCCAGCTGTGAAACGAACGTACTTTGCAGAAGGCAAAGACGTTTTGAGACTCTAGCCTCGTGGACATCCCAGTATCCTGAGTTTGTATTTAAAAATTCTTATTTTGCAAATTATTTCTTGTCTGTTATCTTTTGGCAAGTCTTGCACAGTTTCGCAAGACTTGTGTTTATCACAACTAATTATTTTGTAAAAGCATTACAAGGTTTCTGTTCCTTTTGGATTGTGTTTGATTTGTTGAAAAAGGGCATGGGTCAGAACAAAATAAGAACAACTACATGCAAGGTAAGATGTATTCTGCCTTACACAGGATAGCGTTATATGTTAAGGGTTCAAGGATGCCTCCTTTCATCCTTTATTTTTAAGCCACTTGGGTCCACATAAAAAGTTTGTAGGATCACAAATCAAAAGGCACAAGGAAGTTTTTCCTAGGATAATGAAAGAGTGAAAAATATAAGGAATAATTGGACGAGCACAATTCTGATTAGAGATGAAGCTTGACAAGTGGAACATCTCTTATTGCAGTGGACCCCAACCTTTCTGGCACCAGGGACTGGTTTTGTGGAAGACAATTTTTCCACAGATTGGAGGCGGGGGAGGGAGGGGGAAATAGTTTTACACACAACCTAGATCTCATGCATGCACAGATAAAGCTTTGTCACTCGCTTGCTGCTTGTGTGGCCTGGTTCCCAAAAGGCCACAGCCCACTACTGGTTCACAGCCCAGAGGTTGGGGACCCCTGACTTATTGAATAGCTAATATGGGTGGACAAGTCTCTAGTATGTATTTATATCTACTTGCACACTATTTGTAAATAGACACACAAACAACAAAATACAAAAACTCTTCCTATTCTAAAGAATGCCCAATAAGCATTATCTCTGGAATTCTTATCATCTTGTAAAATATGTAGCAGTAGATAGAAACCCCCAGTTTTTTTTAAGTTCTACACTGCAATTTAATGACAGAAAATGTAAAAATGCCGCTTAGTAATAAGCAGGCATATACAATGGAAGGATGCTGAGCGCATTGGGTTGTATCCCAAAAATTGTAAGCCGCCCTGAGTCTCCGGAGAAGGGCGGGATGTGGTAGCCACTGAGTTTCCCTGGATGACACTAGAAGCTGGCAGCAAACTGCAGCCTGGTGGAGGGGGCCTCCTTTGCTATCCCATAAGCTCATCTTCTATTCATTCTCTTATCTGTTGGGATGGGGATGGGATGTCTCTGATTTTCCAGGTGTACAGATGATATCATTTACTAACATCACCACTAACTTCAAGGATTGGTTGAGGGGTTATGCCAATGTGATTGAGGGGTTTCACCCATGTGGATCTATTCTCCAATCCCAATGCTGTATCTATGCTGTTCTTTTCTGCTTGTAAAAATGGTATAAAAGTAATAAACACCACGTATGTGGTCAGACATCTTTGGACACTGAAATGACTGGTTATTGAATCCCTACAGCGGGATATAAATATGAATAAAAAATAAAAATAAAAATGTAGGACATTACTATTTATAATATCCCAGCTGTTCATACCTATTCTGATCCGATCAAGGGATAAATATCCTATGCAACGTGGGGTAACTTCAGGCAACATTCTGTGGACACTGTTGTCAGTTTTTCACCATGTTGAGATAAAGTCTAGCAAAGACATCCTTCAATATGGTCTTGCTCATTGCAGCCCTCACTTCTCTTTTCCATATGGGTTAATCAGAAAGCTGTACAACCTCACTGCTTAGTATAGCTTGAAGAATAGCAATAGCAAAGAGATGAAAAAGTGACCAACAGGTATATGAAGGTCTTTTTGTATAAAAAAATTACTAAATTCAAGGACTAATTGAATTTACTGATGTACAAAAACAATTACTAATGTACTGCCTGAGGGTAGTCAGTCACACACAACTTCTGCTAGACAGGAAAGGATTTGGTTAAGAAGGCAAGCCATGATTAAGCTATCATAACCGAATAACTGTTTCTCAAATTTAAAGTAATTTGATACTCTGAAAAAGACTTTGGAAGAAACCAGAGGGAGCTCTGTAGAGAAGAACCTAATTTTACACTACTGAGATTGTAAAGTAACAATTCATTGTGGCTTACATGTGGTTTCAGAACTGATTTCTGAAGATATACTTCTAATTGTTGCATGGGATATGGCTTCAAAAATTATTTCTAAAATGACATCTTTATCTCTATTTCATAGGATAAAGCAGGTGGGTATTTTAATATAGAGTTTCAAGGATCACATCTTTCTGCTCTTCATTAAAGTTGCCATATTTCTGGTTTCTGAGCAAGGCTGAAAAATTCTGTGGCTGCTTTAAAAAAATCAACCCCTTAAGTTGCTAAACTTAAGATACAAGAAATGGAAATAAAACCAGCAATTCCTGCTCTGTTTGTATGGGGATGGAGGAAAACTAAAGAAATACTAGAGCTAACATGATTTAGAAATCGAAGGCTAAAGAGATCAAGTTTGCTGCAACACTGGGTATAATCTATGGTTAAGACTTCCACTTATAAACAATTCTAGTATTGATAAAGTGACATACTAGCTCTATTTATAAACTAGTTTAACATGTACTAGAGTGAGAAAATGGCTTGTGGCTTCTGAAGTGTGGTATGATAGTTAAAGAACAGACAGTTACTTAGATTTGGGGATGTTTGCTTATATTTTTGTCAGACAATGGTGAAAGAAGTCCTAGTCATGTAGCATGATGCTTTCTTCATGCATTTTGAAAAAAATATCCTGTCCCTTTAAAAAAAACTACTACAAAGCACTGGATTCTGAAACTCAGGAGGCTAAAATGTAGCAAACATCAAATAAGTTTCCTTCTCTTCTGAAACAGTTCCTAAACATATTTCCACTGAAAACATATCATAATATACTTTTCTCCAACTTAATTAAGCTCTCCCACTGCTATATGAAAACTACCACCTACTTTATTCTATGCAACAATTAGAAATAGAAGTATTTTGTCTTCCCCCACTTTTGTAATCACAACCCCAAAAAGTAGAGGTTGTACGACCTAACGTGAACCAGACACGACTGAGATTCTTGGCTCAACACCCGAAGATAAATGACTTACACAAATTTGCATTCCCAAATCACAGCTTGTTCATCAATGGAAGAGCAAAACAAAACAATGACAAATAGTAAGTGTTGAAAATACCTGGTAATTGTATTGTTATTTGTCATATTTTTGTTGGGTTGCATAAATTAGGGACAGTTTAAGAGATTCAAGCACATTCATGAAAGTGAAAATGCAGAAGAAAATAGCAAACTGGATACATATCCTGGCCATAGGTACTGCCTAGGCTGCCTCAAAGTTAGTAAAGCTGTTCTTTGTTGAGAAAACATTTACCTCCATTAAAAGACTGGGAAAACAGGATCAAAATGTAAGCAGCTGCACACTTCCAGCCAAGACACACCATATGGAACAAAGAAAGGGTGTACTAATTCTAGTAAAAAAAAATCAAACTTGGCTGTGGTATTGCGGAAGTTCTTTGTTTTTCTTGGCATCTCTAGGCAGGGATGAGAAAGACACCTGTTGAAAGCCCTGGTGTACAGCAACAGTACAAAACTTTACAAACAAACAAGTTGATTTGCTATAAATCAGCTTCCTTCCTACACTTGTCACAAGCAGACCTTTTTTTTCTTTAAAGAAAATGAATAGTTTTATCTTTAACTTGTTAGAACATATATATACTTTTCTTTTATGAGAGGCACAAAGAAAGTAAGATAATTTGGAGAAATACAATTCCTTATTTATGTTACACATCACAATATCTCCTGGTGGATCTCCCTTACTCTCATCTACATATTTTCTTCCTCACATGTAACACACATATGCACTAATGTACATCACTTATGTAAGCCCTGTACAGAGAACAAATGAGCCCATTCATCTGTCTCCTGCCATCCTTTTGGAAGGAACCACCAAACATTTACTAAAATCCAGGAACTTATGGAACTAGAGTGACTGAACTGTGTTTGTTTAAAATAGTTATGTGATTCTTGGCTTTCCTAGCTTTTTTTCATTTTCTTTTCTTTCTTTTTTCCCAATTAAGTAAAGATATCTAGAGTTTTGGTTTGACAATAGAATTCCTTAATAGAACCATGCGTGAATTCAAAGTTATCCCGTATGTTTCACAATTTTCTCTTATCAGCATTTATATATTTATGGGCTTGGCAAGGAAAATCCAAAGCATGTTCTCTTCTACTATCCCACAGCTGGACTGAATTGGGAAATGCTTGGTAGGAATGCCAAGACCTCTCCAACCAGCTGAGAACATGTCAGAAGATTCAGCCTGATTGGTGGCAAATCTCCTATAATTATACTTATATTTGGGGAAGGTGGAGATAATGGCTTTTAAATCTTTCTTTTTCAGCTGTGCTACTGTTAAAAAGAACCAGCAGCATTCTGTAATCTTCTAATTCCTCAGAGAAAGGATAGGATAAAAAAATCTGATTGATAAAGAGAATATTTTCTTTTCAGACAAGAGATAGATTAAGCAATTAAGTGAAGATTGTCAACCAAAATAAAAAGCATCTTAATACAGCACTTCAGACTGTGCAAAGTTCTCTATGGATCTGTAAAGAAAATCTGTTCATTACTTCATGAAAGTGAATAGCAATTCTGAAATTACAAACCTTGCTTTACATTCATGCTCAATGTGCAAAAATGACATCTGATCAACAATATGAGGTTGATTTAGATCAATGATTAACATCTTAGTGCACAGAGCACTATTGCTCTGTGCTGCTGGATGTAAATGGCTTGCAGGATGTCTATATACAATTCAGCCCATTTCAATTGCTCACCTTCCATAGTCATCACAATTATCAACTAAATCATCTGATTATTATTGCTATTATATGTCTTTACATAAAACTGATATCTGGCTTTCCTTGTTTTTCACTTTACTGTTTATATAACATCCTCCCCCTTCCTCTTTGTAAAATACTTATTTAAATGAGAACTTGTAGACAGATTTTCTCAATTTTTCACAGTACCTAGACGACTTATGAATGCCTTATAAGCTGGCAAATATTTCTACTATTAACGACAGGCATAAATGAAGTCATTGTTTTGCCCCACCCAAGAGCACAACATCTGTTCTTTCACAGCTGGAGAATGGTAACGACTTTCCAAAAGTCATGTTAACTTCAGAAGAATAGAGGAGGGGCTCTCTCCAAGGCTGCACTGAACCTTGCAACTTGATAAGCCATTAGTCTTCATGCTGCTCTCTAAGCCTCTAAGACAGGGGTCCCCAAACTTGGCAACTTTAAGACTTGTGGACTTCAACTCCCAGAATTCTCCAGCCAGTAGAGACATCGTAGTCTTCAGAGGCTGAATGATTACTTGTCAGAATGATCTACTGCACTTTGATCTGTTGGTTGGACTGGATAACTTCTAAACTCTCCAAATGTATGATTTTAAGTAGAGTATTTTTGTATTGTTACTTTAATTTTTTCTTCATACATTTTTATAACCGCAGCTTTGAAAGATGTGTGCTTGGAATTAAATATTTCCAATAAGGCTGCCATAAAAACTGGAAATGTATCCATGCCCACCTGCTTAGCAGCTGCTCTTTCTAGTGAGAATGGATCTGACTCATGCTACAGCAAATAGGACATCACTAACACTGGGGAGACACCAGAGAGCACATAATATAAAACCAAGGCCATTTATTGGCTGCAAGTTAGCTACTCTGGTATAATTAAACGTGAACATGTTGCTTTAAACAGAACCAATTCTTTTTTCAGCCCAGCCCATTTGCCCCTATTTTGAGAATGACTTGAAGGACTTTTAGCAGCAAGGGGGCATTCTCAACTAGTTAAGATCTGTTTCACTGGAGACCTGGGGAAATTATCCCAGGATAAGGGCTGGCATTCAAAGGATGTGCTCCACCACTAAACTATGGCTCCTTCCTTCCAATAAAAATACACGTACTATTTAAAACCAAGGAGTTTTGTTTCATTTTTCCAGGAGACAGCTGTTCAATGCATGTTAAGAAGAGTTTGGCTCATGCCAATGTACCAGTATGATACAGTGCAAATTATGAGACTGTTCTTCCCTAGGTATCTTCAATCCATACTCTGTTTTGAATCTGAGGACTTACCTTAGAACAGGCATATACAATGGAATGAAGGCTATTGCTGAGCGCATTGGGTTGTATCCCAAAATTGTAAGGCCCTGAGTCTTCGGAGAAGGGCGGCATATAAATGTAATTTTAAAAAAAACTGGGAATTCTGAGAGTTGAAATCCATGCATCTTAAAATTGCCAAGGTTGAGAAACACTGCCTCAGAACCAGAGGTGGTATTCAGCAGGTTTGGACCAGTTCTGGAGAACCGGTAGCAGAAATTTTGAGTAGTTCAGAGAATCAGCAAATACCACCTCTGACTGGCCCTGCCCCCATCTATTCTCTGCCTCCCGAGTCCCAGCTGATCGGCTGGGTCTTCTTTTGTTGCCCTGCGCAGGATAACGGAGCTGGAAAGTAGGTTAGTGGGGTGGAGAGGGAATGGGGATTTTGCAGTATCCTTTCCCCGGAGTGGGGAAGGAATGGAGATTTTGCAGTATCCTTCCCCTGGAGAGGGATGGGAATGGAGATTTTACAGTATCCTTCCCCCTGCCACGCCCACCAAGCCATGCCCAAGCCACACCATGCCCACCAAGCCACACCCACAGAATCAGTAGTTAAAAAAAATTGAATCCCACCACTGCTCAGAACCTGCCATTATCTGAGATATAACAGGTAGTAGTAATACAGGAACTCTGCACCATATCTCTAATTTCCTGAGACACATTTCCAGGATCTTGGTGTATCCTCTCTACAAATAGAGGCATGCACAGGTAATTTCTCTTTCAAGAAGTATTGTGATAGGACATGTTGGATCCTGATTTATCATGCATACATCTGTGAGACAGAGAACTAACACCTTCTGTCAAAGAAAACTAGAGGTAAACTATCTTTCTAGCCTGTAAAAGGGTCTTTTCAGTGGTGGCCTCATTTTGTATTGTAAAAGTATTGTATTATAAAAGCCATCAACCCTTTTTTAGTTGATGACCATTTCCTCATCCTTTCCTGGAAGTTTTGGCAGCTTCCAGATTAATTGGGACTATAAATCACAGAATTCCACATAATTGTGGTACAAGAGATTCATGAATGAGGAATGTTACATATAGTCACCAGCTTAAAATCTGGTTTTAAAGAATGAATGAATGAATGAGTGAGGAATGTTACATATAGTCACCATCTTAAAATCTGGTTTTAAAGAAGGACTTTAGCTATCTTTTGCATGAATTGATCTGGACTGCCATTTGCGCTGCTTGCTGAAATGTTTATTCTCTGGATTCATTGTATTTATTTTATAACTATCACTGTTTTACTTGAGCTTGTTGGGGAAAAGGCTAAGATAATTATTTTAACATAAAGACAGAGGGGCTAACTTGCTATAATTGTTCTTTAAAAATTACAACTCATATGCTGCACCCTAAGAGAGTCCCAATTGACTTTGAGAGTCCCATCCTCTCTGCATATTAAAGCTACGTGAGCTGTTTACTCTTCTTCAAGCTGATATAATTGGCAATGCAGCAGCCACAAATGTCTGAAATATCCTAATATTTCTTTCTATGTATCACTGGTGTTGCACGTTACAAAGAAAATCAGGATATTTTTCACACTTAATAGCCTGAATGTTTCAAAAATCCTCTCCTGAAATCTTCTCTCCATCATTTATCATTTCTCCATTTTTTAATTCTTACATTGCCAAACCCTGTACAATCTTTGTTGTAAATTTGTACACACATTTCTTCAAATATTCTGCTGAGTCTGGTACTGGAGCTTTTGGATTGGAGTTCATCTGCTCCATGTGCTGGGCTATTGGTAGTTTGACCCAACATCCTGGCAGTGAAGCATTCTTAGGTCTGGCCCCATGTGCCCCTTAGGTCAATGGGCTTTCCTGAGAAGGAAAGGCTATATCAGACTTCCAGTCTGACCTAAGACTTTTCCAAAGCCACGAAGATTTCTAAGCTTAAATGAGTCTATTTCCTTTGGCTTCTGACATCTTGGCTCAATTTCTGGTTTCTAACTCTGCACTGATAGCTCTGCATTGACAACTTTGCCTTGACGAGATCCACTGTGAAAAAACCCAAAAGGAGAAGCAACAGCAACATAAAGAGAAAAATACATGATGTTGACTGAAGAGATTAAGAGCTACAGCAAATGACATATACTTCGGATTTGAAATTAATTTTAGAAATGTGTCAGTGTCAAGTTAACCTAAAACTAAAATGAAGTGGAAGAGACAGCAGAACAGAACGCTGGAAAAATAATGGAATGGCAATTTACTCATCCTTCAAACTCCATGGGGAACTGAAGAATGAAATCATGTGGGCCACTCACCCACACTAAAGCAGGCAGGTGGCACCTGTTCCTCCCAACCACATATATTCTTTTGTAGGGACCAGCATGGGCTGAAGCAATCTATACACACTTGCCTACATCAAGAGTCCCATGAATGAATCCACTAAATCATCAAAAGCTTAATAAACATTCCATGGGTGTCATACCACCCCTCACATAGATTATAAACCTAGAGCAGACACATCTTTAGAAGCTTTCCTTTGTTACCAAATTTCTCTCCTAACTAAAATAACCTCTTTGAAACTACATATCCAAGATGAAAGGAAGTGGTGAATATGAGAGTGACTGGACATTCCCACCCACAAATCAATTCCAGCTGAGCCTCCTTGGCCATTTTGAAATTAGAACATTTGCAGTTATAGCTTTGAGTAACATCAGATCATTTCATATCTCAACACTTAAGGAGCACATGTTTACTTGGCAACCATATGGAAATAGTTGACTTTGGAATGTTCTTCTGGAATGTTTTTAATTTTGCTATCCTGTACTGACTTATTCCCATCCAACACTGCCCAAGTCCAAATCTACTCACCATTTTCAAGTTCAATTAAATCACCTAGGTGCAGACATGAACAGATAGTCCTCTACTTACCACCATTAATTTAATGTGACTGTTCGAAGTTACCACAGCACTGAAAAAAGTGATTTATGACCATTTTTCACACTTAAGACCATTGCTGCATCCCCACGGTCAAAATTTGGATACTTGACAACTGGTTCATATTTATAACAGTTGCAGCACAGTGGGCTCTATTGTGGTTATAAGTTGAAGACTGCCTGTACTGTGATTTCATATTGTCCAAAATGCCTCTGCTCGATTGTTTTATAACAGTTGTCGGTGATAGACTGGGGTGACAGTTTGAAGAACAACTTAATATACCTCACTCAAATCAATTGCTTTAAGATTCAATAAAGAACACAGTTAAATATCATTTGCTTAACTTATTGGGACTGCAACATTCAGCCTTTGTTAATAAAATAACAAATGTTGGTGATTTTTCAAATTAAAATAACAGAAGCAGAATGGCATCCAAAACAAAAACAAAAAAGTAAGGAAAAAGAAGAGGGTCAGGCAACTGTGTAAACAGTGTTATATTGGGTTTTTTTAAAAAGTCTATTTTTAATTTTTCAGCCCAAATCTTTCAAATAAAAATAAATTTGCTTTTGGTAATGAGGATTGGAAACATCCTTTTCCAAGAAAAATAAACATAAGCCTGCTGCCTTGGGCCATAAGCTCTTGTTTCACATTTTAGTTTTAGCATAGCACAGACTCAGTCTATACATAATATGCCATTCCATTCATAATAGGATAGTGTTAAAATCCACCAACATACATTCCTGTTTTACTGGATAAGAACACTGGCTCTCCCTCGCTGCATTCTTCTCTCCCTCTGATAAACCAATGCCATGCTTTCCCTTATTTAGTCAGAGACATCTCTGCTGACTGCAGGCTTTCAATGCGTCATTTACACCATGCTCCACCCGTGTCTCCCGAGGAGACTCCCATTGCTGTCCATGTCAAGGCGATGTGAAATGCTGAGCACACTGGAGATATAAGTTGACAGTGCTTAGGAGTGTGATTGGCCAGAAGTGCCTAGGAAAGTGATACCAAGGCTCCAATTCAAGGCTTAGCAGCTTCGTTATTTTAAGGGAGAGCTTGGTGTGCTCCGTGACACATGGAACACAAATGCACAGAAAAGTCACTTTAGAAGCAGGACGATAAAAGAGACAAAAATGAAGTATATGAACTATGGAAAGCTAAGGTTTCAATTTTTTTTCTTCCATTAAGTTCTGTTTGATTCTCGGAGAATGCCTGGACAAGTCCTTGAAGTTTTCTTGGCAAGACTTTGCAGAAGTGGTTTGCCTGCTTCCTAGGGCTGAGAGAACATGACTAGCTCAAGGTCACCCAATGGCTTCATGCCTAAGGTAGGATCAGAACTCAGCTTCCAGGTTGCTGACCTGATGCCTTAACTGTGCACCAAATCAAACCTCTTAAGATTTTAATAATTCTGTTTATTTCCTGAGGAACAGAAAGCAGTAGGTGAGCTTGGCTCACTGTAAAATGGCTTGTATTTGATGGTTCCAAATGGAATAATTCTGGCTGGTTTTGTTTTAATTTCCTTAATGGATTAATGGAAAGGTAAAAGACCAAATGGGATCATGTGGAAGGCTATAGTGGTAGTCCTTAACATGCAACAATTAACTTAGCAACCATTCAAAATTACAACAGCAGTGAAAAAAGTGACTTATGACCAGTCCTTGCACTTAACAACCATTGCAGCACTCCAATAGTCATTTAATCAAAATTAGGGCAATTGGCAACTGGCATATATTTATGATGGTTGCAATCATGTGGTCACCATTTGTGACTTTCCCAGCCAGCGCCTGATAAGCAAAGTCAATGAGGAGGGGAGTTCTATGTGATTCACTTAACAACTGCAGTGATTTGCTTAACAATCATAGAAAAAATATTATAAAATTGGGCATGACTCAGGTAACAACATCACTGCTTAGCAACTAATCCTAACTGTAGTCATAAGTCTAAAACTCCCTGCACTGCCTAGTAAATGTCAATAAAGTCTTGTTCTGAAAAACAACTGCGCTCTTGTAAAATCTATATTATGTAAACCCTACTGTTAAAAAGAAGAAGAAATAGGAGTTTCTATCTCCCCTTCAATGGGGCAGGTCCTTCCATCTTTAAACAGAGAGATCCAAACTACTATACAGTCCTTCACATGAACTCTGAGAAGCTAGACAAGTGCATGCTAAATCTATTTTATTTGTTAAGGTTTTTTTAAAAAGAGAAATAAGTAAAACAATTTTTCAAAAAGCCTTAACTGAGAAAGTGCCCTCCAAATATGTTCATGTGTGCATGCCTTTGAGTCAGTGTTGACTCCTAGCAACTGCCAGGACAAGTCCCTGCAGTTCTCTTGGCAAGATTTCAGAAATGGTTTGCTGTTGCCTGCTTCCTAGGGATAAGAGAGAATGACTGACCCAAGGTTGCCCATCTGGCACTGTACTTAAGATAGGACTATTATTCAGGGTTTCCCAGTTTCTAGTCTGATCCCTTAACTACTACATCATTGGTTCTCCGAGTTTGTTATACAGCTATAGTTAAACCCATCTGGAAGACATGATAAAAGAAACATTCTTATTGTTATAATTGCTTTTGGATTATGCAAATATATGCCACGAGACCTCACTTTACAAGGCCTTAATTCTTATTGTAACTATGAAAAAAATTGCCCAAAGGAGAGCAACAATGTTTAATTAAGATACATACTGAAACTAATACCCAAAAGAAACAAATTGTTTAAATATACAAGGTTGCATTTTAGGTGTTGAGAATTTTATTTTTCATCAACATCTTACCATAGCTGCATATCTTTTAAAAATATTTCAGCAATTCAGTACAGTACTAATTATAGTACTAAGAGCTAGCTTGGTTAAGTTGTTAAACTAGAAACTGGGAGACTATGAGTTCTATTGTTCTTAGGGTTGACAACTGGGTGACTTTGAGCCATTCACACTCTTTCAAACCAACCCACCTCTCAAGGTAGTTATTGTAGGAAAAATATGAGGTGAGTTATGAGTTGTTGAGTTCTACAACATAAAGATAGGATATAAATATAATAGTTGAATCCAAAATGCCTTCAACAGGTAGGTTTTAAAAAAATCATTATTATTCCATAAGACAGTTGATGAATTAAGAAAACCAAAGATAGAGGCTTTTATCACTGGCCTCTATAGGGCAAGTAAAAAATCTGCATGGTGGCAATCATAATGTACAACCTAATCCTTATATTTTTATATATATATCCCTGCCATCTTGCAGATTTTGATCTACAACTCTTAACGTCAATGCTTTTGACTACATTTATAGGACATATGCCTGGTATTAAGACTCAGAACCAATCAAGGGTCAATTTAGTTTAGTTTCTGTCCACAGAGAGAGTAACTAAACCAGTCTAGAAAGCCTCCAGCTGCCTAGGACATGTTTGCTTACTTATACACACAGTAATTAAAACTAAAATTTAATATAGCTCTATTATCTGTATTTTTTTCTAATTCCACTTTAAATTGGTGGCTTCTCTCCCAATGTGCTAAATAGCATAGTTCATTCCTGGAACCTTCTAGGAATGAATTACATAGTTTTGCACATCATTAGCTTTCATTATATCTAGCTTTAATGAGTTCTAAATGCTGAGTGAATCAGAAATCCCAACTCTGTTAGAATGTATGTTCTGATGCTACCAAACAAAAGTTGTGCCACATCATTCATTATTTTATACAGCTGTAATTTTCTTTCTCTAACTGATGTTAACATTGTTCCACAGCTTTATCATTCTGCTTCTTTTCTCATGTTCCTCCGTTCTAAACATCTCTTTTGTGGCACAGTGATTAGAACCATATATAATATTCCAACAGAGGTTGTATCATGCATTTACATTATACTGGCAGTTTTATTTTCAATATCTTCCCTCATGATCACCAACATAAAGAAAATTATTTTTTCCACCATAAATATATATTGTGTCACATTTTCATTAAACATTAAAACCACAATTCAGCCACAGCAGCAGCACTTCTGATTCCCATCAACTCATTGAAACTTAGTGGATTTTCCACTTTCTACTTTTTTACACTGAATGACTTTTTCTATCCCTATTCTCATTTCCCAAGATTGGAGATAAACTTTTGATGCTCCCTCACCAATTCTTTCTGCTTTAAGCATTCTCAATGATTTGGTATCATCAGCAAGAGTGATAGCTACACTGCTCCCTCTTAACATTGTATGAAGAAAATGGAAGACCTGATCTTGCAGAGTATCTCTGCAAAGCCTCAAACAGCTGCATTTGTGCAAGACCTATGGAGGAAGAAAATGGCTCTATGTATCTCCTTTCTTTTGCTCAAAAGTTTCCTTAATAGGAAATTATGTCCAACCAGTGCTAACAGAGAGAAGCATTCCAATCCCTGATGTAAACCACTCAGAGTTCCCCCTTTGATTTGAAATGTAAATAGTGCCTTTTATAAAAAGAGCTTTTTATAAATGGCCCAGTGCCACTCCAACATCATTATTCATAGCCTTGTAGCTGCTGTTCTTGCACATGGAAGTTATTCACAGCAGCAGAGTATCCCCTGTATTAACATGAATAGAGTTTTGTTCTTTCTACAAATGTGATCAACTCTTAAGCATTTTTTTAAACTCAGCCCACCTTTACATTACAATGTTGTTTCAATATAGATCTATCCTGAGGCAATATAATATAAATATAAATGTTGTAGGGTCTCCTGCTTGGGCAGGGGGTTGGACTAGATGACCTACAAGGTCCCTCCCAACTCTGATTATCTGTTATCTGTTAAATCTATCCCTGAGACACTGGAAGCCCAATTTCAAGGACAAAAATACAGATGGGGTAAAGATGTCTTCAAATGGGTCTTCTGTAGTAGAGTAATTTTTCTGCTTGTAAATCTAGGTTTGTTTTGTTTGATCAATACAGAACAATGTCCATCATGTTTTGTGTAAAATAAACTACAGAGGCCAATGCTGTAATTATGTTGCTATGGGGTTGAGGGGTAGAGTGCTTTGCATAAATCTCTTTTAAGTTGCTGGTCCAGACAGCCCAATATGTCTTTGTTCCAATGAACTGTTGCACCAATCTGACCAAACTCTTTCAAGGGCTTGTTTTCTGCAGTTTTAAGAAAAGGAACATATGGAACATTGCTAGTTAATCAACATAGGATGTTGCAACTCCAGGAGCTCATGCTTAAGACACGCAATGCCATCTTTAAGATCCAGTTGATCTGCAAATACATTGATTCTTGTGCCAATTAAACAATCCATGTATTGCATTCAATTCAGAAATGGATAAAAAAGAATTCTATTATGGATTCTGCTGAGAATAAATTTGGAAGCTCTATCCTTAGCAGATCCATAGTGAAATTAATAGTAGTAGAAATGAAGTTGCTATTTTAGTGTCTCGGTTGGTCTTTAATGAGGGGAGGGGTTGTATTTATTACCTGGTCTTATTTTTTAGTATAAATTGTCCATGTTGAGCATCCACATAACTGTTTCAATTAAAGACAACATTTGTTCTTCCACAGAAAAACATACAGGATACACATAGAGATTATACTTGCTTTATAATGCAAACTACAAGTCTTTTCTATTTTTCTTTAACCTTTAAGATATTTTGTGTATTTAAAACTATGCCAGCCCTTTGCACACTGTAGGGATCTTCCCTAGCCATGTTGGATCAGCCATGTGATTATTCAATACAACATTCTCATGATTATTCCAAGAAATCCGAAGGAGGCAGGGATGGTTGCATGGAAGCAAATTAAGTTCTTTATGGTTAGATAGAAGAGATATCTTGACCCCCTCATGCAGTTTTTAAAAATGTAAATGCAGTCCCATAACATATTTATCTAATTTAGGGGAAATTTCTGAAGATCTGTTTTTAAAAAATCCTTGGAAAATTATATCAAAGCAAAATTCTGCTCTCAAAGGTGAACAGATAAGAAAGCAGACCCACACCAGTATATCACCAGGTTGGCCCTTGACCTCCATTCCTTCTGTCGCGACCTGAAGACATGGCTTTTCCAACAGGCCAGCCTGGACTGAGGGGGGTGGGGTTTTTTATACGTTTTTATGTCTAGTTTTCGTATGGGTTTTAGATAATTGTTTGGCTTTGTGGTTTAATAATTTTTAATAACTTTTAAATTTTGTATTGTGTGTTTTTATGATGTGAGCAGCCCTGAGTCCTTCGGAAGATAGGGCGGCATATAAGTCCAAACAATAAATAAATAAATATCCAGGCCTAACTTTAAAGTAGTTAATGTGCTAAATATAATACTAATATTTAATGATGGGTAAGTGACTACCTAACAAAAATGGTAAATTTATTTCATGTGTGTTCAAATTTATCTTGAGAATGCTATTCATAAATACTTGTTCAAAATGAAATTGTCCATCTCCATATATTTATGAAAGAGCAATGTGGTGATCTTTCATGTTAAAAATGATTATATGGATATTTAATAGAATAATAGAATAAAAGAATTGGAAGGGATCTTAGAAGTCCCACTGCTCAGGCAGGAAACGCTGTACTATTTCAGACAATAGTTGTCCCAATCTCTTCTTAAAAATTTCCCATGTTGGAACATCAACAACTTCTGGAAGCAAGTCACTCAACTGATTAATTGGTGTAACTATCAGGAAATTTCTCCTTAGTTTTAGGTTGCTTCTCTCCTTGATTGGTTTCCACCACTGCTTCTTGTCTTGTTTAATTTAATTTAATGTTTTAATTTAATGACAATACTTTGTAAGTGTTTATTCTTTAATATCCCAACATTCATTCTTTTTTCTTTGCAGTGTTGATCCTGCTTTCTTTTACATATTATGTACTGTACCCCACTCTTCTGCCAAGTCATGCATACAACATCTACCCTAATTTCAATTGAAGAAAGCAGAAAGCATTAAAATATATTTCACGATCATATTAATAGTATTAAATTACTTGAATTTACAGTAATTTTATATAAAATGGAAAGCAATTTTAATTTCGGTTTTGTGGTAATACCATTATCTTTCTTCTTTATTCTGCCCTTATACAGCATGTAAGTCCTAATTAAATTCCAAGCATACTTGATCTGTGATGATAGGATATACTCATTGATGCAAAGGAGTTGACTCCTCTTAAATTGAGCAGCGCTGCCACTGCATTCTGTTCTAATGGCAGTAAGGCAATTACTTGAGCCTATAGAGAGGTGAACATTAAAATGGCTAAGCCCTCACAAAGTCTCCCTTGACCTGAACCTTGGCACAGCTTGCATATGGTTTCATTATACTCCTCTAAGAACAATTCACCTGCATATTTCTATTCCATCCTTGTCTAGTTTTTGAAATGTAAATTCCCCTTAAAAGGCATGTGAACCACTGGCTTAAAAGGCCTTGGACACTTTTGATTTTCAACATCATGATGACTGAATAGCAACCATCCACATTCTTCAAAAATCTTGCAAGCAGGGTCTAAACTCTTCTTTATAGTTTTCTGAACTGCTGATCTCTATAAATCAGGGATCTCCAACCTGGCTGAGGAATTCTGGGAGTTGAAGTCCTCCAGGATTAAAGTTGCCAAGGTTAGAGATCCCTGCTATAAATGGTGGTAACACTAAAACCTAACATTCAGTTTCTGACATATTCTATTACTGTAAAGGATTGCAATAACCACTAAAAAAGATTCGTTAACCAGTGAAGCAGAAAACAACTAACAGTTCCAGGAAAAAAAAGGCCAGTTCAAAGTTCAAGTTATGCAAACTAGTGAAAAACAAAATGATTTTTCTCAAATTGAAAACATAAATTAAACTGAACTTCTCTAAAAACTTTCATTTTTATTCTATTTGATTCCAAAATGACTTCAAAATGACTCTGGAAAGCTCACAATTTCAAACTGCCAGCATTATAAAAATAAACAATATAATATAAAAACCATGTAACATCCTCCCAAACAATACACCACTGTATAGATACAGAACATGACTAACAAGGAGGCCAAATCCACCCTATCCCAAAGCCTAAAGAAGAGCCAAGTTTTATGGAGCTCCATCAGGATAGGAACCACATGAATCTCTAAACTTCTGGAACTCTAAACTTTTGAATCTCATGTCAAAAGGCAGGTATTGTGACAGAGAAGGCATATTTTCTGGATCCTAATAGATGGCATTGTTTAATCAAGAGATAAACCAAATCCACCAGCTCTTACTGGATGGACATACACTATGGAAGATAGTTCATCACTCAGATAACTTGGCCCTTGCCATGTTTGGCTTTGTGTAGGTGATAACCAATACTATGAATTGCACCTACAAGTCTCCAGTTCCAGGAAGAAATGCAACTGGTGCACACAATGAAGCTATGCAAAGGGCTTATTGGCCAAAGCTGCCCCTTACTCTTTGAGTAGGAACTGTGAATTCAAGATAAGCCCAGGCTGTGCACCAATCTTAAATGGAGAACTACAATCCCATCTATGATTCAAGATGGAAAATCCCCAGATCAAGAGGACTGTAATAACCATAGTCACTCATAGCCTTACTAGAATTAAGATAAAGGTGATTTCTCTCCATCCAGACCTGTCCATGCTGGCTGGGAAATCCAGGAGCTGAAGTCTATATATGCTAAAATTGCCAAACTGAGAAACGATATAAACTGATGCTGTGAAGATTATAATTGCATACCTCTGTTTAGTTCAAAATTTTATTTGAAACAAATCTGCTAAGATCTTTGTTTAAAACATTGGAAAAATACTGCTAGTATTTTCTAGCCTTAGCTAGAAAACTAAATAATTTGAAATGTTGGTTTGTTTTCTCCAAAAGCCATGTTCCCCTATATTAAATACATCTTGACCTGGATATAGGCAGCAGTGGCATGAAGCTGACATATAGATTCTCCTTCTATTATCTTTCCAAATTTCTCTATCACTCTTTATGGGCGACATATTAAACACTCTGGATACAAAAGGCTTTCTTTCCTTTCCTAGATGCAGATATTTAATTTCTGGAAAAGTTATATTTTCTGAAGATCTCTAAGTTGAAGCCACTACAAATGGAAGCTCAGTTTCATGAGTATTTTAGGTTTGATTGCAAATAGAATTCAATTATAAAAGTGCACTGGATGGTGTTTCTACTCAATAACCATCCAAAAATTCCAAGTTCGTGATCCTTACCTAGAAGCCGCAATCTCAGATTTCTGTCTGGCAATGGCTGCTGCTCTCTGAGCACCTTCTATGCTCCGGTCCACTTTCTGCCTTATCTTTGCACTTTTTAGAGGTATCACCCGTTTCTTCATGCCTTTGATCAATACGTTCATGCGGTATTTTCCTTCTTCCTTCTTCCCATCAGGCAACGTGGTACAACCATATCCATGCCGCACATTATCCAGCCACTCGCCCTCATACTTCAGGCCACTTGATCTCTCACTTATGCCAAACCCTGAACGCTTGTCATTCTTCCACTCTCCCATGTAGGATTCTGTGGTGGTGGCATCAATATCAGCATCAAAAGGTGGGAAGTCCTCTCCTTCTACTCCTTCTCCCAGACTGGCGGTGGAGGTAGCATCACTACCTGTAGAACTCATCCCACTCTCACTCTTAAGGAAACTGAGTCGACTCCTTTGGCTGGACAAAGAGGTCTTGGAGTCAGATTTCTTGAGTTTCCCAAACAAGGAGCTCCTCCTGAAGAGTCCACCTTTCTTTAACTTGCCAGCATCCGCATCTGCATACAAGCTGAGAGCAAAGCCACCCCGAGTTATGGTAGGTGATATGGGAACATGTTCCTGGTTTGCTGATGGCAAATCATGTTGTAGCAGTGTGCCATTGCTATGCTCACTCCGTAGGGATGTAAGGGAGGTTCTTAGAGGGTTGCGGACCACAGCTGCAATACCATATGGGACACTTTGACGAACTCCATAACCGTGGCGCATGCCATTGGTGAACTGGCCCTGATAGGTACCTGAAATCAAAAGTAAGGACTAAGTCAAATACATCAAATTTCTCTGGAATGCATATGAAAGCATAGCTATTCAGGTAGTCACAGCCTCTTCTCTATCTTCTCATATAAATGGTTCCTTATTGCAGAAAAACAAGAAGAGAGCTGTATCTTCCTTCCCAGTCAACTAATACAATTTTTCCATCCCCTGAGATTAAAGCTAACATCGTACACAGTTTCTGCTGAGGGTGATATTCATTAATGGCATACATAAAAGACATCACTAAGGAGGACAAGGTTTGCAAATCTGACAAATAGGTGGTGATTGTTCTAACCCTTTTCTTTTTTATATAAAAAAATATCAGCATAAAGAGCTTGATTTCCTATTAAACAATGAAATTGTCTAACTAGATCTTCAGTATTAAACAATACTACAATTCAAATTGACTTACTATGACATGGCAAATATGGATTATGGGGAAAATAGAGTGTATTGACAATTTGTCTTCATACGTGTATATTCAAGCACGTACACTAGGACTAAAATAGAGTTAGTCAACTTAGATAATTTGTTTTTAAAGCATAGGAAAAAAAGGAATTAATCTGAAATGGGAACTTTTTGAAAGTAAATCATCTCAAAATAAAATAATATTTTATCACATAGACACAATATTACTTGCTCTTCAGTTCATTTGCAATATTACATGCAAGGATAGAGGAAAGCTGGAGGTTTTCACTTCATTCATTTGGTCTCTGAATTCAAATAATGAATTTTACTAACTTCCATTACACGGGAATGAAGTGGGATAAAAATAAATAAATTCTAAAGTTTATTTCTGATGTCAAAAGAAAAGAGTACTGGCTCCAACAGAATGTCTACTTATTGTTTCTATATATTGTTTACTTTTGGTCTTAATAACTTAATACTTTTATATGAGTGGACTTCAACTCCAGAATTCCCAACCCAGACATTCTTCTGGAAATTAATTCCACTCATTTTAAAGTTGCAAAAGTTAACAAAATAATACATTAGACTCACTGTTATGCCCTTCTACCTAGAGGTGGCCTTCAAAAATTTTAGTAATGGGATCTCTGCCCTGTTGCTGGGTGGGCATGGCTATGGTGGGCATGGCCTAGTCAGCCTCCTGCACCACAGGGGGGTGTTTTTGCCCTCCCTGGGCTCCGGAGGCTTTCCTTGAACCTCCAGGAGAGTGAAAATGGCCTCCCTGGGCTCCGGAGGCTCTCTGGAAGCCAGAAATGGGCCCGTTTCCAGCCTTCCCAAATTTCTGGGGGCCATTTTTCACCCTCCCCAAGCCTCCATGTATGCCCTGCACTTACCTGCATCCAAAATGGATTGTGTGGGGACTCCTGGGAGGGGCTGGTGGGGTGGGCGGGGCCAGCCAGGAGTGGGATTTGGGGGTTCTCCAAACTGCAAAGAATCGGGAGAGCTAGGGGCTCTCCCGAACCCCTGAGAACCCCCAGCAACCCACCCCTCCTTTTACCTTTCTCTTCCAGGAAAGCAATTGCCAACCTTCCTATAGGAGAGGTTTACTTAATACTTAATCTTATATTTATAATTAAAGTGTGTGTGTGTAGTATTTGGGTGGGTTTGTTTGTCAAGATAGATGGATGGATAGATGGATGGATGGATGGATGGATGGATGGATGGATGGATGGATGGATAGATAGATAGATAGATAGATAGATAGATAGATAACGCTCCTATATATTACATTGAAATAATAAAAAACAAACAAAACATCATGACACATATAGACACAAAAACAGCTTTAAAATTTCCTTCTTTGCCTCTCATTCCATTGTAATAGGTTTTGTACCTCCTTTTACTAGCACTGCTGAAATATGATATCGATAAAGATTTCAGCTGTAGAGAGAAGATTGCTAGTGCAAAACTTGACAGATTTTTTTAAGATTACTGTTTTTATTTTACATTATTTATTATTTTACTTTCCTTGTATAGCTAGTTTTCTCTTGGACTTAAAAAAATAAGTTCAGGGGGAAATTAGGTGCTTAAAAACCTATAATTAAAAATATTCTATTGAAATGAAATCAGCAATGTTCTCTTAAATTAAGGATCATAACCACCTTATTATTTCAACAATACAGGAAAAAGGGTATACAGAATTGGAAGCATTAGCCCAGCTCAACGAGCCACTCTTCTGCAAAGCTGTCAATAAATAGCTGAATCCCACCAAGTAAAGTGCTCTGGCTCAAATGAACAGGAGACCCACAAGCAAACAAAATACAAAAAGAGCATTTTGGAAGTGGAACAGAGAAACATAATCTGAAATTAATATGAAGGTGAATGGGGAATTAATTAATGGACAACAATACCATCCATTTCTGCCCTCCAGAAACAGTTGCTTTTCTATTATAGTGAAAAGGCAACCTGGCTGTGTAGATAAGCTCTAAGAGTCGTCCTATGTACAGTAAGCAAAGTCATTCAAATTCTATATAAAAAATAGCTGGTTCAGAGAATCTGCAAAAGTTGTTGAAGTATGAAACATCTATTAAACAGCTATTGAGATGAACTAAATTTCATCTCAATATTTGCAAAAGTTTTACATATTTGACTAGAGTGGCTAGCATTTCTGTCTGACCTATCTCTCTACCTATCTATCTACCTATACCTACCTACCTATGTACCTATCATCTACTATCATCCATCCATCCATCCATCCATCCATCCATCCATCCTGGATGACAATACTCCATGCTTTATCATTCTTTTGTTGTATATATTCTCAGTTGTAAACTATTTAAATGTAACAAAAACCTTCTTTTCCACAGCAAATTTGAAGTTTTCACAGAAAAAGATTGGTCCCTTTCCCACTAATTAGCACAAAACATTAATTTTCCTCACTTCACAGATTCTATTTTGCTTCATTGTCCACCTTTTGTTGACATGGTTACCTCAGCAACGAACAATACTACTCTCTCACCCCCGAAACTTTTCTTCTATCCCTCACACAGTTTCAAATTCCATTCCAAAATTAGTAAGCTACCCTCCCCTACTCCCCATTCAGCTTGGGTATCCTGGAATGAAATATGCTAAAGAAATACAAATATTTATTCCCAGTAAAGAGACACTAGCTCCCCCAAGGATTTGCATTCTCATAGGCAAAGGGCCAAGAACAAATGAAGAATTTTTATGGACTCTGACCTCCATAGCTCACCAATGAGGTCTATCATATCAACAAAGGACAATAATCTTTAAAGATCTTTAAAAAAATACTAGGAAGATAAGGAAGAGTTCAGAAAAAAATACACAAAACACAGTGGACAAGACTCTGGAATGAATTACAATAGGGTGTAAACAAGTGAGCACCTTATAGACAAGATTATTGACTTGATCAATTTCTTTGTTATTAATTTTCACTGCCATCCATTATGCTGTAATATTAAGATAAGCCCCAGAAGACACTTTACATAAAAATATCCTTACAAGATTGTTCCCTTTCTCTCAAGTATATGTAAATTTAACATTTAAGCTAAATTGCTAATCAATGCTATAATTCTTGTAAAAAGGTTAATATACAAAAAACATCACAAGAACAGGGCAAGGAAGTTAGGTACAAAGTAATTACTGCATTTGGACAATTAAAAAATGGAAATATTGATATGTCAGGATTCTTTTAAAAAGGAAACAGAATTAGGAAGCAATTTTGCAGAATAGTTATGTATGGTATTATAAAGGTGGATTTAATATTACTATAGAGTGTAAGAAAGAGCTTCTGAAACACAGAAAAGGATAATTCTTTTCCTATCTTCTCCCACCAAATATGACTTAAATAGTAGCATCAAAGGTTGTATTCCAGGATGTATCTCTGAATTTTGATTTAAATATTATACATTAATAGTTTGTTTAAAGTATCTATTTTTCTCTTGCTCACTCACTTTCTCTCTCTCTCTGTATATATGTATTTATGTTTGTGGGTGTCTCTCTGTGTGTGTACACATATGAGCATGCGCAGGCACCAAGTTGTATACCTAGTTTTGCAAACTATTCAAAAGTGAAGAAGAGTTTAATTCCAGGTATAGTGGTACTTTAGAAATTGTGGTGTCAGTAGACAATAGTCTGTACTAAACCACATTCTGGAGGATTACATGGCATATTAGGTGCCATTTACTTTGGTACTGGGTGGAAAAGCTCTTTGATTCATGGTCTGTTATTGTAATATTCTCTTTTCCATAGATGGATGTAAATTAGCATCCAAAGGCAGCAGATATCTTTGGAGAAATTGGGAAATGAGGTGGTCTTGATGGATCACAAGTTGAGTATGAGCCATCAGAGTGATGCAACTTTTTTTAAAAGCAAATTCAGTCATAGACTTCAAAAGAAACACAGTGTTCAGATCAAGTGAAATATGGTTCTTCTCTGTAAGACCAACATAGAATCCAGTTCTTGTTCATATTTAATTGAAGGATTTTAACCAACAGAAACAGATCAGTGATAGCAACCAAGATGATAAATGGGCCTGGAAAGAAAACAATTATGAGAATCATGGGGAGATTTGGGATATGTTTAAGAGAAAACTGTGGGAAGACTTGATAATTCTCCACATATCCAAATGGTTGTCATAGCACAGAATTGTTCAAAGCTGTTTCAGAAAACAGATTAAAAAATAGTGGGTTTAAGTTACAGATTTTGGATGGACATCAGGAAAAAAATCCTATTGTAAGAGCTATTTACAATGGAACAGATTGATTAAGAAGGTGATACTTTTCTTTGCTGGATGTTGTGTTTAAACAGAGGCTGGATGGACAGCTATCAGAGTAAGAATGGTGCATTAAGCAGGAAGTTAGATTGGATGTTCTCCAAAGTCTCTTCTAATCTTTAATGCTATGATTATACATGCAGGACCTCATAGAGTGGAACAAAAATTTGTATGGCTGTCCAAATCACTTTCAGTGATTCCAAGTGGCTTGCAAAGATAAAAACTCAATATAAAGATAATAAAGAAGCAATAAGCCCCTTTCCCCTGCTGACAACTATAAGTTAAGCCATTTGATAGCATCCCACTCAGATGTCCCCAAAACCAGGTCTTCAGGCCCATTGGCAAAACCAGGTCTTCAGGGCCTTGCAAAAGAGTGTCAAAGTGGGGCCAATCTTATGCATGTAGTATCTCGATTTGAATGGAGATTCTATAGTCCACTTTATACTATTGGACTCATCATTTCTAATCCTATTCTAACATCTGAGGTTGAGGGATGCTAAACTCTTCATTCCATAGCTTGTTTTCATTGTCTTATTAACAGTACTAATAATGAGCTCCTATAAAATCTTTCTGCTGAATCCACACCATAGTTTAACACTACTTGAGGTAACAATCTTTGGTTGGGTTTAGAAATTCCACTATGACATGTTTCTGTCCATTATGATTTATTGAATAAACCACAACTGTCTTTGTCTGCAGAACAAGCTAAGCCAAATCCAAACAAACATGATCATGCTAAACTGTAATGTAGTTTCCTTGGGCTAATTCAAATTCTGTATGGACCTACTGTTGATTTGTTAATGATTGAGTGTAAACCCAGCCATTGCGGAAACTGCCTTATAATACCATGTAAAGACTTCTGGAAGAAATGTTTCCATCTCAAAGAGATTTTGACATTTGTGCAACTAACAATGGGCTAACATTCATAAGTTGATACCTTTTTTCCCCCAAAGGTAGTCTATTAGTTTATTTCATGATGAATTATTAATTAAAAAACAAGGAATTGCTCTTCAGACACTCCTTGGAAAGGAACAGAAAAAGGGAAATTGGTAGCTGTAAAATATAAAATAACTTCATGACAGAAAATGTAACTGATGCACTCAGGTGTGAAGACAAGCACATTCATCATCAGATTTAGATAAATTTTTTCCCTAAAGCATAGCATATGAATTTTCTTGCTCTTGCTAATGACAATCTGGAATATCCTGGAGATTTGGAAGCAGCTGTGCAGGTAAATTCATCTTCTGATTTCTGGGTGGCACAGCAGGGACATAACTTACTAAGGCAATCTTCATCACAACTCATGCCTTGAAAATGCTTAATGTGAGTCAAGAGATATTGATATAATACTAGACAGCTTTGTGAATGTCAGTAATATTATAAGAAATGTCTCAAGTTTTTTCCCATTACTAATAATTAAGTCCTACATATATTCCATATATTGTAATTCAGTCTCATGAAATTCAGTAGCACTTATTAAATTTCATACAGATGAGTAAGAGATTACAATTTATTTATTACAGCTATCATTTGAACATTTTGTTCAAAAAAGAACAAAACTTTTTCATATTTCACTTAGAAATCTATTTTTTTCATTATTTTCAATGGAAAGTAGTCATAAGCTGCTCACCCCAGTGATATATAAGTCAAAAAGTCCTAGAGTTTCAGATAAACTTACATAGCAAAAACACCTGCATTTTTTTCATTTGTCTCTAATGGCTATGCATTTATCCAAGCAGCGCCTCACTCTTTCTCATTGCTTGTCTGGTTTTGGTTTTTGGTTTTGCACCTCAACTCTGAACCACAGAATTATTTGTGGACACTACTAAGCATTCATTATTTTATTAAATAAATACAAAAAACTAGTTAGTTGGACTGTCCATAATCCATCAAGACTATGTACGGAATACCTTAAAATGCAAATAAATGCATAAACATATTTTAATGATTTTTTTCAGTTGTTCTAAACTGAACAATCTTCTTCCTTATCAACTCATGACCAGGTTATGAAATATACATATACATAACTGCTTGAAATTTGCCTTGAACTTTCCAGAAAAATAGTGCAAATATCTGAAGTTTCCTAATGAGCCAGTTATATAGTGGCATGATTTCTAACCACAAATTATTTAACCATAATATTGGGTTGATGCAATATTCCAAACAAGTCGCATCATGGCACATCAAAAATTGTCTTGCACCAGTGTAATTTTTGCAACTGGTTATGCACAGAAACATACTTGGTACACTGGGTTTTATTAAGTTGTACTCAAGATTTTTGATTCTGTGGCAAGCATCTCATTGTTCACCACCTCTGCTGGATAAGAGCTGGTACCTACTTCTAGATACTTTGTGAGTTGCATGGTGGATGTTCAACAATCAGCAAAGATTGATCCATACCATGAAATAAATGTTTATCCTATGAGCTTCGAGTTGACACATCCTGCACTGCAAAGAAGGGTAATCAGTGATGGAGTTATATCAGGAGTCAAATTGTAATTGGGCAGCAGACATCAGATAATTAAGCAGTAAAATGCATGTAAGATGCAGATACACAGAATAATTCAGAAATGGTGATGGGAAAGCCAGGTATGTGTGTGTGAGACATGTGTAGGACATATATATAAAATGCAAAGTTTGCACATACACATATTCATTTATATACAGAGGGAGAACTATGTACATGTTCAGCTGCAATTTCATAAATAAGACACACATCTGGAGATATTAAATATTACATTCTATTGCAAGGCCTTCATGTCACCTCTTTTCAGAAATAAGAACTGAATTATTTCCCCTCAAGATTGCAGCTTTGGGATTCTTAGCCTACATAGCACATTGCCCATGCCCCATCTGGGAAGGAACTGGCAGCCAACCACATCTTAGCCAGTCTTACCTCCATCAGCATAGGTCTCTGTACCATATCCATCTTGTAGCCCGTTATTCCAGGTACCTTCATACTTTGCTCCGTTGCTGATATTTTGCCTTATACCATATCTTCCCTTGAAACCATGGGTCCATTCACCTTTGTAAAGCCATCGTCCTTTGGTTTCAATCCCTAAGCCATGTCGCTTTCCTTGAGACCAGTAGCCCTCATAGGTATTGCCACTGGGCCATGTGTATACCCCTACCACTTCAAAACCATAGTTCCAAGAGCCAGAGTATTCACCCTGTCCTTTGGGGCCAGTACAGATGCCATGCCCGTGGGCTTTGCCACCTTCCCAGCCCCCACAGTAGGCTCCTCCATCATCGAAGTCAAACCTTCCGCCACTCATGATACACAACCAAAGTCAGAAAGCCAGAGAATTTCCACTCTTCTCTTTTGCTACTCTTTTCCTTCCTCTTCTCTTCTTCTCTTGCCTATTTGGCCAGATTATGGCTCCATTAATGGAAGTATCATAGCCTGATTCAGCTTCTGCATAGCCAAGTTCAGCTGAACCATTTTCTAAGAGCCCAAGAAAAGGAAGTTGCTGTGGGATCCAAGTCCCTGTTGAGGGAGGGAGGATTGGGCCAGGGAATTCAGAAAGTTGCCTTGCTTGGTTCTATAGAACCATTACCAGAGAAGGCATGGAGATGTTGATTAGAGATGCAAACTAGTCCCTCGTCTTGGAAAGAATAGGATTGAAGTTCCCCCTCAGCTGTACAGTTCTAAACTTTACATCCTCGATCAGAGGCCGGACAAGGGTTGTAATTTTTTTTCCCCTCCACTACAGTAGTTGTACTGGCCTTTGCATCATCCTTGCAGTCTCCTCAAAAATCCCCCCACGATCAATTTCTTTAAGAGTCCATGCAGCTCTCTTTAATCTTCTTGCCGGGCTGTACTTATCCGACGGTTTGCTTCCTCGTTGCTTTCCCTCCTTCCCTTGGTTCCTATGCCCTCCACGAGGTCCCGGCCCCGGACGATGCCAGCGGTTTTACTGCCCCATAGACTGTGCACGGCTCCGAATCTCCTCCAGAGTCTCTTCCTATTTTTCGCCTCCTCCTCCTCTGCCAAGGAAAAGGTCAAAGCTGCCCTAACAAGGCCATCGGCTCCCTAGAGCTGCTCCTAAAATAGACCCCCCTCGCCCAGCCCCCTTTCTAGGACCCTTTTACGGAGGAGAGGAACCACCCCTTCGGGGCCGGAATAAAAATTAATAATCCTCGAGGAGGAGGAGGCGAGGGACCGAGGAAGCAAGCGTGTACTTTTAAAAATAGCAGCCTGGGAAGCTCTGGGAACGACGAAGCGGGGGAGGCGGAGGAGGGGGTCGCGGTTCTGACCGGCTGTTTGCGCCGAAGTTTTTTTCAATAGGGCTGCGCCAGAAACGGCTTCTCCTAAGCCCGAGGGTGGGAACAAGGAGAGCATGAATGGATCCCTGAACGGAGAGGTTAGGAGGTAGGACTGGAAGGGGCACAACAAGCCGTAAATCTGGATTTTGTGGATTTGGCTGAGCATTATTTTGACGGGCTGTGAAGGCTGTGGGCTCTCTTCGGAAGATTCGGACGTCGGTGGAGTCGCTGGGATGCAAGCTTTCTTCGAAATTGCCGGGGAAATCGTGACTGTATTACTAGCTCTTCCCCCGTTGCCCATTAAGACGGTTTCGCCGCTGAAGGAAGTTTGTTTCCCTTGGCAAGCACTGCGACCACAAGGCGTGCTTCCTCCCAGCTGACCTTCTCTGCGCTGAGGGGAGCCCGGCCAGGTGCAAATCGGCAAATGGCTTTGAAAAACCATCGCCAGTCCTTTTTTGCCTTTAGCCGCAGATTCTGCTCGCTGTAGCAACTGTACGTGCTATATAAATGTAAACTACGTGATTAATTCGCCGTGCGGGTATGAGCACTTAATATGCATTGGCTACTCAGAAAATAACACTGTGCTCCTTGCTCTTATGGAATATCTCTTCCTCTGCCATTAGAGCTGCAATCACAGGCATACTTAATCAGGATTCAAGTGTTGAACTAATTCCTTCCTTAATGATAAGGCTCAGGGATGACTTTGGGTCAGTTAATTTCTCTCAGTCCAATTTATCTTGCAGAAGAGTTGCTGTACATTTCCTTGAAGACTGACTACACAGAAGAGTGTTGTTCAGCCCTGGATACTTGAAGGTGTGGGGGCTTCAACTCCCAGAATTCCCCAAGCAATTGAAGGCCATCCTCCAGTTTGAGAAACACTGATGTAAACACAACAGCTATGAAGTGACTGAATCTGAGTCCACACAACATTATGATCAAGAGATTAGACTTTTTTTTACTAACAATTCAGCCAAGATACTTGGGGTTAAAATGGTCTCTTTTCTGACCCTAAATAACTGGTTTATGAGACATTGGGTCTAGAAATGATGTGGTTAAGTTTGTTTTGTGAACAGTTCACGAGAAAGCTTTGTGCAACAATCATTTTTCTCCTCAAGGAAGGATTTTGTTCAGTAAAAATACATGGTTTTCCCATTTGAATAGGCAGAATTAAACTTAATTTACATGACCTTAGGTTAAATAAAGTACACAAAGAAATATTCTAATTGTAATTCTTTAAAAAGTCAAACAATTACAATTATAAATAACAAAATTGTAAAAGAAAACTATTTAGAAAGTTTTAAAAAAACAATTATGGCAGGAATACCAAACTCCTTGGGACAGAGGGCATATCTGAATTTTAAAAGCATCAAAGTTGTAATCACAAAATGAATGTTAGAAAATTTCTAATGGATACAGCCAGTCTAAAAACTTTCACAGTAAGAGAAATGGGTAACACTAAAGGAGAATAATTTGTTCAATATCTTATATGGGAGAAACAAGTCTGAGTTCCCAAGCACAAAATCACTATTTTTAATTCATAATTCTCCTCTGCTTAGGTTTAGTATTTCACACATGACACATATTGTCAATTTGGAATATAAATCAATTTCAGCCTTCACTTAGAAATACTTCAAGTGGAAAGTTGGCTAAAGCTGATATTTGATCAATTTATATTGAGGGGTTTCATTATTAAGCACCACTGTGCATTTGCCATATTTGCTATATTTATTTCTTTTAATTGTAAAGCTAACCTCATAAACCTTCACTTGTAAGCATATCTTTATAATTGCAGAATCCAAATGAGAAACTTCTATTTCTATTGCAAAATTTTAGTACAAAATTTGTTAAAGAAAATAGGTAATCTTAATTATCTAATAACCAAAAGATTGCTTTTTTCACTTAAAAAAGCAAATCATTACTTAAACAAGCAAATCATTTTTCAGTGGCTGAAATCAATTTCTGAAATACTCAACCCACAGAACTGTATTATCAAGCTGAAAGCATGCTTATTTCCTGAGAATGTGCAGGAAACAGGTGGTCTTATACAAGACCAGAGGAAAATGTGGAGATGTTACTTCTGACACTTTATATAGCTACTTCCAACAGTTAGTGCCAAGAATTCCACATTAGTTTCTATCCTGTAATTGCTTGCACAGTGCAAAGTACACTACAGAAAATGCTCAAAGAACTTCATATACTATATTTGCAATGAATTGCCATCCACAAATTTTGTTTGTCTGAGTTGTGAAAAAAAATCATTTCAAGCATTGCCAGTCACCTATTATCAGTGATTTGCAATTGTTTTTTTTTGTACAATCCTAACTAGAGTGTTGAAGCTGCACAAAAAACAGCTCAATAATGTTCATATAACAGAGAAGCAATAAACCATGGCTGACTCAGTACAGTTCCAAATAAATGCTTATCTCAAGAGCAGCATCTTCCTAGGGAGTTATTAGATCCTTGCTTAGTTAGCAGTGTAAAACATAGGGAATTCTGGACCAGAAAACAAGAGACTTCAGAATAAAGTAGTGGCTGCCTTCCCCATGATTTACAATTCCTAGAATCTCTAGCTAGTATTCTGATTGTAAATTCTGTGGATTTTATTCCCAAAACATCTGGATGACACTAAACTGAATTATGAGAAAACATCATGCAAGCATTAGCCATTGCCACATTAGGTATAAGAAATTGGATAGACTGCAGGTAGTTCTCAATTTGCAACCATTCATTTAGTGACTATTTGAAGTTACAACAGCACTGAAAAAAGTGACTTGTTTTTCACATGATTACGTGACCATCTGGTCACTTGATCAAAATGTGGATGCTTGGCAACTGGCTCTTATTTATTCCAATTGCTTATTTATTTATTTATTTATTTATTTATTTATTTGACTTATATGCCGCCCCCTCTCCCAAAGGACTTGGGGCGGCTCACAACTAAAATACAGTACAACAATAAATTACTTAAAAATTATATTAAATGAGTTACAAGCCGAATAAGCAATTAAAACCCCCAAGTTAAGAACAAAACCCCAAGAGTCAACATAGCCCAGATTGTAAAACAGCCAGGTTTTAACTCGTGGCGGAAGGTGCGAGATGGGAGCCAACCGAGCTCCAGCGGAAGAAGATTCCATAGAGCGGGGGCCGCCACAGAATAGGCCCTCCCCCGGGTTCCCGCCAAGCGACATTGGGTCGCAGACGGCACCCTGAGGAGACCCCGTCTGTGCGCCCGTACAGGGCGGTTGGTACTTGATGCTGGGAGGAGTCATTCTCGTAAGTATCCTGGACCCATGCCATGCAGGACTTTGAATGTTAAAACCAGCATGATATGATCATTATTTGTGTCCTTCTGACCAGCAAAGTCAATGAGGAATCCAGATTCACTTAACCATGCTACTAAATTAACGACTGCAGTGATTTACTTAACAAATGTTGCAAGAAAGTTCGCAAAATGGGGCAAAACTCAACAAATGCCTCTCTTAGCAACATAATTTTGGACTCGATTGTGGTCATAAATTGAGGACTACCTGTACTTATGTGACAAAATGCTTTTAAGGTTGGTTCCACTAGGATGGTTATATCAAGGGAGAACTGGATTCTTTCATCTTTGAATTAATTTCTGATTTTAAGTTATAAACATATCTGTGAATTGAAGTAGAAGGTTAACAAATAAACCAAGACTCCATGCATATGACTGTGCCTTGAAAGTAGTTTTCTTAGTCTTAAGTTTGCCAAAATACATTGGTTTCTTTCACATATAATTCTATAGGTTAAACATATTATCTCTAACACATTGTCACAGAAATAAGTATAGAAATTGGCTTTAGAGTCATATTTGAGATATAAATTGCAAGGAGAATGAACAGAATAGTCTGCATAAGTACAAAATGTAGTTAAAATTGTGCTACTCTGATATGGAGCAAAGCTGACATCTAATGGCCATATATGTGATTGAATATTAATATCTCCCCATTATTCATTAACCACAAAATCCAAATATTGATGCTTTGGAAGGATTTCCTTTAGAAAGTGCACAAACATGGAATTTAGGCTGTATTTAAAGCAATACAGAGAAGAAAAACATTACTGACTTCTACAATTGATCAGGGAGGCCTTATGTCCAAGGGAGGCCACTGTCCCGCAGATAGTCAGCTGTGAGTCCCTTCTCTTGAGATTGGGCCCTAGGGGTCAGTTGGGTCTGTTGCTTGCGTACCTATATCCCAGCTGCCTGCCCTCCTTGATGTCCTCTCGGGGGTGGCAGTTGAGTTCCCTAGACTCATTGTGCTGGGGGATTTCAACCTGCCTTCTCTGGGAGAGGTATCAGGGGCAGCACAGGAGTTCATGGCTTCCATGGCAGCCATGGACCTGACTCAGGTAATACAGAGCCCGACTCGAGAGGGGACACACGCTTGACCTTGTTTTCATCTCGGGACAGTGGGGAAATGATTTGGGGGGGGATTTCCAACTATACAACCCCTGTCATGGACGGATCATTTCCTCCTTCGACTGACCTTCCAATATGCCACCCCTCGTCGCTGGGAGGCAGAACCAACAGAACCAACGAAATGGTTCCACCCCAGGTGCCTAATGGACCCGGAAGGGTTCCAGACAGCGCTTCAGTCAATTCAGGCCTCCTTTGCCCACAGCTCGGTGGAGACCCTGGTGGACGCCTGGCAGACAGCAGCTGGCAGACCGAGTTGTTCCTTTGTGGCCTCGGACCCGCTGCAGATCCCGATTAGCTCCCTGGTTTTCTGCAGAGCTTCGGGAAATGAAGCCGGAAGAGAGGCCTAGAGAACTGTTGGAGGTCCAGCAGGTCCAAATCTGACCGATTGCAGTTAAGATCCTATATTAGGTCTTATCTTGCTGCAATGAGAGCAGCGGAGCGGGCATACTTCTCTGCTCTCATTGCATCCACAGATAACTGCCCGGCCGCCCTGTTCAGGGTCTCCTGCTCCCTCCTTAACCGGGGAGATGCTTTGCAGGGACGTGCTGAGTTTAGTCAGCATCTGACGGACAAGATCGCTCAGATCCAGACAGGCTTGGACTCCAACTGGGCAGAGTCCGACAGGAGTATAGCAACTGGTCTTAGAGATATCATCTGGGAGGAGTTTGATCCTGTGACTCCAAATGAGGTGGACATGATCATGGGGAGGCTGAGTGCTGCCACATGTTTATTGGACCTGTGTCCCTCCTGGCTGGTCTATGCCGCCCGGGAGGTTACACGAGGCTGGCTCCAGGCAGTAATAAATGCCTCTTTGAGTGAGGGTTCCTTCCCTTCCGCCTTGAAAGAGGTGGTGGTGAGGCCCCTCCTCAAGAGGCTTGCCCTGGACCCGGCTAATTTAAACAACTCTCGTCCAGTCTCCAACCTTTGCTTTATTGCGAAGGTTGTTGAGAGCGTGATGGCCTGACAGCTCCCATTGTTCCTAGAGGAAACTGACTATCTAGACCCGTATCAATCGGGCTTCAGGCCTGGGTACAGCACAGAGACGCATTGGTCGCACTGGTGGATGATCTCTGGAGGGCACGGGACAGAGGTTATTCCTCTGTCCTGGTCCTGTTAGATCTCTCAGCGGCTTTTGATACCATTGACCATGGTATCTTACTGCGACGCCTCGAGGAGTTGGGAGTGGGGGGCACCATTTTACGGTGGTTCTCCTCCTACCTCTCGGGTCGTACGCAGGTAGTGTTGGCAGAGGGGCAGAGATCAGCCCCGAGGCCCCTCCTTTGTGGGGTGCCCCAGGGTCGGTCCTCTCGCCCCTCCTGTTCAACATCTACATGAAGCCGCTGGGCAAGATCATCTGTGGTTTTGGGGTATCATCAATATGCTGATGATACCCAGCTTTTCATCTCCACCCCTAGCCAACCCAGTGATGCCCTGGAAGTGATGTCCCGGTGCCTGGAGGCGGTGCGGGTTTGGATGGGGTGGAACAGGCTCCGACTCAACCTGCTAAGACTGAGTGGCTGTACATACCGGCATCTCGAGTTAGCCAGGAAATCCCATCTTTAGCTATGGGGGAGAAGTGTTGCCCGCCATAGATAGGGTACGCAACTTGGGTGTCCTCCTGGACACACCGCTCAGTTTGGAGGAGCAGATGGGAGCCATGGCCAGGGGGGCATTTGCCCAGGTTCGCCTGGTGTGCCAGTTGCGTCCCTATCTGGACCGAGATGCCCTACGTACAGTCACTCAAGCACTCGTTGTCTCCCATCTGGACTACTGCAATGCTCTTTACATGGGGCTGCCCTTGAGGACCACTCGGAGGCTTCAAATTGTCCAGAATACAACAGCACGGGTTGTGATGGGAGGATCCCGATACTCCCATGTTACACCCCTGCTGCGTGAGCTGCACTGGTTACCGGTTGCCCTCCAGGTGAGTTTTTTTTTTAATTACATTTATATGCCGCCCTTCTCCAAAGACTCAGGGTGGCTTACAATTTTTGAGATACAACCCAGTGTGCTCAGCAATAGCCTTCATTCCATTGTATATGCCTGCTTATTACTAAGCGGCATTTTTACAAGGTCAGCTAATTGCCCCCAACAATCTTGGGTCCTCAATTTACCTACCCCGAGAGGATGGAAGGCTGAGTCAACCTTGAGCCTGGTGGGATTCGAGCCTACAGCAGTTGTAGGCAGCTGGAACTTAAGTGCAGGCAATTAACAGCCTGAGCCACCAAGGCCCTGGTGATTCAAGGTGCTGGTGTTGACCTATAAAGCCCTTCATTGCATTGGACCAGGGTATATGCGGGAGACCCTGCTGCCACTAACAGTTTCCTGACGTCCTGTGCGCTCTCACCGGCAGGGCCTTCTCCAGGTACCATCAACCAGGCAACGTTGGCTGACGGTCCTCAGGAGTAGGGCCTTTTCGGTGGGAGCACCCACCCTACGGAACCAGCTCCCCCTAGAATTCCAGGTGGCCCCTGACCTCCGCTCCTTCCACTGTGGCCTAAAGACATGGCTACTCCAACTAGCCTACCTGGACTGATGGGGGGAAGAGGGTTTTTAGTATAGTTTTAATTGGAATTGTTTATGAGACCTTGAGTTTAATTGCTTTTTAATATTTGTATATTTGTATTATTGTTTTTACTTTGTAAGCCGCCCTGAGTCCTTAGGGAGATAGGGCGGCATATAAGTCAAATAAATAAATAAATAAATAAATAAATAAAATTACAGATAATGTATTCAACGGATTTCTGGAAAAGACTAGTGCATTAGCAACAAAAGTCAAATTGAAATAATGCTATGCTTTTGATAATTTAAAATGTGTGCTTGCGTGCAATTACAAACATAATGCATATACATAGTTACATATACATGTAACATGTAACAATATAACATGTAACAATATGCAGTACTTAGCCTCAGATGTGGAAAGTGCTTGAATTCGCTCTAGATTGTCTTATAATTCACTGTCTGTAAAAATGTTAGCCAGTTAATCCAAACAGCCAATTGTGGCCATACCTACAAAAATGGCATAATTTCCTAGGCTTGCTGTTTGCAGTCCTGATTTATAATTTATTTCAATTGTTGATCTATTAAAAACAAGAAGCCTGAAATGCAAAGTGGCTTTATTATAAGCACAGAGAGCAAACTGCTTCTGAGATGGAGCATGATTCAGGGCAGATATCAATGCCCTTTGTTGGCTAGGGTCAGGTATACATCATTTCCGCCATGTGAGACATTTCCTTAGGGATATGCAGGAAGTATTCCATATAACCTGAAAGGTCTTCAATAGTCACATCATCTACATGAGCTCTGGCTTGCTCAGAGCAAGATTTGAGAGAACTGGAGGAAATTCTTGATGTGAGCTGTGGATTGTTCTGCACATGTGCTGATCTTTCAGATACACACTGGAGGGAGTTCTGTATGTCAGAAAACTTGTACACATTCAGGTTTTGCCATTGCTTACACTGGCATTCATTCTTTACACATGCACAAAAATTCCTTTTATTTTGTTCAGACAGGGACTGGAAATCGGAAAGATCTGAGACCTTTAGAATTTCTGTGGGAAGAACACTACCAATATTTTCAGAAATATTCTTTGGTATTCCAATCATGGATGCCTCAGAATCTTTGACAACTGATTCTTTCTTGTCAAATTCTAGAGGATGACTGCCCAGTTCATTTCCAGAAAATTTCTTTGGCACATCCAAATCTTTGTTGCTTTGAAAAGCATCTGTTAGGTTCTTGTGCATGGATTGGCTACAGGAAGGCATTTGTTTAGTGCAGTGGATGAATTTAGGAGGATGGAGTACTGGAGACTTCGATTGCCGGCAACGTTGGGTTCGAATTGTTCCTCTCAAAGGTTTTCTCAAACACCTGCAGGATGAAAATAGAAAGAGATAAGTAATTCACTCTGCAAAAAGGATAGCCATTTACAAGTGCGCAAAATGTCATCAAAGTTCCAACCTTGAAACTCCTTCTAAAATGTTCAGAAAGGACTTTTATTTCAAATTCCAGAAGTGGCCCAATTTATGAAGGCATCTCAATTACTTCAGGGCATTTAGAACAGTCAGGAACATTCTATGACTCACTGCAATCCACAGGGAAAATATTATTTTTGTAAAAATGTGTTGTATTCTCAGATATTGGACAGAAATATTTTTCTTGCAGCTGATAAGAATAAAATATTGAACAATTACTAAGATCACAGATGATTAGCTGTTTCATGCAACAAAAACAGTATGAAAACTGAAAATAATTCATTTTAGTAATCACACTGCAATGCTTCCATACTGTCCAGTCAAAAACATACCCATCAGTGTGATGGGGCCTTGGTGGTGCAGGGTGTTAATAGCCTAGCACTTAGTTCCAGCTGCCTGTAATTATTGCAGGCTCGAATCCCACCAGGCTCAAGGTTGATTCAGCCTTCCATCCTCTCGGGGTAGGTAAACTGAGGACCCAAGACTGTTGGGGCAATAAGCTGACTTTGTAAAAATGCCGCTTAGTAATAAGCAGGCATATACAATGGAAGGAAGGCTATTGCTGAGTGCATTGGGTTGTATCCCAAAAATTGTAAGCCACCCTGAGTCTCCGGAGAAGGGTGGGATATAAATATGAATTTAAAAAATGTATAATGCAAAACATTTTTATTATCTTTATAGTGTTTAAAATATTTTTCACAAAGTCTAAAATATATGCTTAATTTAAAACAGTGTTTTTAGCACAAAAATATAGGTAGAATTTTTAAGAAAACTAGGAATGTGTTTATCCTTTGAGAGAACCAGTATCTAATTACTATAAATATACCAGATTTGCATCTCTTCAATGACTTTGATATTTATACAGCCTGGAGGTACAATTGCTGATTTCTAAAAAATGTCTTCACAAAAGTAAGGGATGCAGGTCACATAGCCTTTATAAATGCTGATCACCACAACATTTTACTAGTTTGGAGGCACTGCTCTGGGTTCTTTTAGAAGCAATTGTGTTAAAATTAATGAAAAAAATAAAAGCTGGGCTGGCATTATCCTAATATCCCATTTAATATCCCATTTAATCTTAATATTTCCGAAAGTTTTTCTATCATAGAAAAACTAGAAAATTCATTTATGGACAGCTCATGGTCTAAATTCAACAAATGGATGGAAAAACTGTCCAAACTATGAAAGATTATCCAACCGCAATATTTCCTAGATGTCAACTAAATGATCCTCTGGCTACAATGTAGAATATCCTCCATTGCCTCATTTTATTTGAACAGCTATTGCTTTTTCTAAATTAAATCACTATTTAATTGATTGTTTAATTTTCATTGCTGTTGTTTTTATGGTAAAGTGCTGTGGTTTATTTTGAACAGGATATGCACACTACTTTCATACTGTGCTATCAAACCAATGTTGATCCTTAGCAACCACATTTTCTCCATGAACACCAGGCTCAAGACATTATTGCAGTAAGTTGATTTTAATACAAATCAAATCTGGCTATCTTGGAGTATGTCCAACTTTTAAAATTATATATTTGGAGATAAACTTGAATTACAACAAGCCTAGTTAAATAGCTTGTATGTTAATATCTGACCCCAACCTTCCATTTCTAGGATTTAAATTCATGACATGGTCCTATAGCTTCCTTCCCTAGGCAGCTGAAGTAGTAGTTTTACATAAGAAAATAGGTTTCAGTTTTGTAAGAGAAAGGTATTGTTTATAGCAATTTCTCTTCTTTTTGTCTCATCTGGAAAGCAAAGAACCTGTTATGCCATGCACAGCAACTGAATATAACCCAATTGCAACTTTCATTAAAAAAACAGTAAAACTACTAAATCAAACTGTTGCATCTTTTACTGCTTTCATTTATCCTTTTTTCCCCAAATTGATTATTCTTACTTGGGCCAGGATATTTAACAAAACACTTCAGCATTTATTCATCCCAAGTATTAGTCAAAACCAATTCCCCTTACCAGTGCCAACTTTCTTTAGATCCAAATGTCATCTTTACTTTGGATTCATCTGTACTTTCTACAAATGTTTGTGGAGATGCCCCCTCACTCACAGGGAGAGAAGCAGTGGATCTGAAGCATGAAAAAAATATGTCAAAATACATTTATACTCTAACCTCAATCAATATGCTTTGGATAATTCACAATATAATTGCCACTGCAAATATATACAATATTTACAACCAGCTTTCTCAGTGCTGTTCTTTGTCTCAACAGCATTCTGAGTTATTCTGAATTTTACTGGAAAAAATGATATCGGAGGATAGCTGCCTATTTTACACAGAAAGTTGCATTTATTTTAGAAAATGTATATGCTGCCTTTTATGAACTTTGGACAGCTAACTATAACAGCAGTAGCACTTAGACTTACATATACTGCTTCACAGTGCTTTACAGCCCTCTCTAAGCGGTTTACAGAGTCAGCATATTGCCCCCAACAATCTGGGTCCTCATTTTACCAACCTCGGAAGGATGGAAGGCTGAGTCAACCCTGAATTGGTGGCATTCAGCAGAATTAGCCTGCAATACTGCATTCTAACCACTGTGCCACCACAGCTCAGTCAACTTGTACTAATAATAAATTAGTAGTAAACATAATAAAACCTTTATAAATCATGCAAAAATCTCCAACAGAAGTAAAATAACTGTAATACAATAACGAAGAAACCAAACCACACATATTTTGGCTTATCTAACATCCTGGCCCAGCAACTGGGGAAAGGCCAGATCTTCAGACTTCCAGAAGGCTGTTTCATATGTAGCCCCAGCAGAAAAAAAGGCATGACTCCACATGTTTAATAAGGGGACTTAGAACACCTACCCTGTCAGATCTGATGGGATCAACAGTCCTACCAGTAACTTGCCCCAGATCTCAAATGGCTTTAAAGACAGCATCTTGAATTATATTGAAAACATACTGGGAGATACTGCATTTAAAAGTGATATCACTGAGTATTTCCATTTAAGCTTCCCAATTGGCAATCTACTTGTGAAAAGAAAAAGGTAATGGATGAAGAAACAGGTGTTTGAGATCACTAACCTTGGGGGCTTATTTGGCATTTTATAAAAGGATTGTGGAAAAAAACAATAAAATAGCTGTTTTAGGGAAAGGGCCAGAGAAGCCAGGCACAAAACATTGTAATGACACCACTGTTCATTTTATTTAGGAGTTTGATGGGGCAGTGGTTAGAATGCCGTCACTCAGCAGAAGTAGCCTGCAGTTCAGCAATTTGATTCTCACCAGGTTCAAGGATGAATCACCTTCCATCCTTCTGTTTGGTAAAATGAGGACCCAGATTGTTGGGGGCAATATGCTACCTCTGTAAATTGCTTAGAGAGGGCTGTAAAGCAGTATTTAAGTCTAAATGCTATTGTTATTTTTATTTATGTATTCATTTTATTCAGAGGATGCCACCTGATCCAAAAGACTCTACCTCACCACATAAAAATATTATTTATAAATATACCATAAAAAGCATATGACAAGTATATCACAAATGACAGATTTAGACAACAACAGCAAACATATTGTGTAATATAACTGTATTATATTCAGTTCCAACTACCCTAGCCCAAAGCCTGGGAGAACAGCCAGGACTTAAGGCTTCTGGAATGCCATCAGGGGCTTAGCTACCCAGGGGGGATTCAAGAGGACAGGCATAGAAAAGGCATGTTTCAAGTCTCCTGATAGCACTGGTTAATTGAAGGAATCTACAGCATGCCATCTCTGTTGGAGTGAACTGGCTGGACCAACAGCACAGGAAATAGGCAGTTTCTCAAATACAAGGAATAGAAACAGCCTCATTTTGATAAACAGTGAGTTGGAGGGTGGGTGGATATTCCTATGAAAAAGCCACTACATAAAATATTTTATACCTTTAAGGAAAGCATAGATCAGAATTTACTAAGTGCTCTAAACCCACAAAAAGGATATTATACTTGGAAGCATAACAGAAATGGTATAGTTTTGAGTAGTAGGTATGGAAAATAATCTGATCACATATATTTTACTTCTCCTCAAGATCAAGGTAACAGGTGACAAATCTGATCCTTCTTTTATATTTTATACTGCAAAGATACACTCAAGTTCTTACTAATTAATTACACTGTTACTTACCGTTCTGGATCAACTCTTAGTTTTTTGAAAGCTGCCCCGAGATTTTCCTCATTTTCCAACATTGTTAAGAGAACAATCCACTGCACTCTCTCCCCTTTGCAGATAAATAGAAAAATGAACTGGGATGAAATTCCAGGCATCATTAATGTAAGAAATATCATGCTAAATTTGACTCACTGTAGATTACTAGCTCAATAATTTTTACAGGTAGTCCTTGAGAGTTGGGACCAGAATCTTGGTTGTAGAGCTGTCATTAAGCAAAATGTCACAGGACCACTTCACTGAATGACCACAATCCCAGCTGCAATCGTTAAATGATCATGAGAATTGTTATATGAATGGAGTCCCTGTTAAAGAGCATAGGAATGCCTCAGAGGGTTGAGGGATGCCTTGGGAGCCCAGTACAGGTCGCACACAAATTTTGGGGGTGCTGCAGTGAAGTCTCAGTCTCTCTCCCCCCCACACACACACACAAGAGAAATTTTGAACAGAATGTTGTAGGGTTAAACTATTTCAGGTTTCTCCAAGCTGGCACTTTCCAGATGTGCTAGGACTAAGTTCCAATTCCTACTAAAGGTTAGGAAATGATGAATGAGGTTTCTTAGGCTTTGCATTCAAATCTTACCAAGCCTTCTGTGAGATGGAGGTTTCTAAATTTGTTACACACGTATAGAATATAAACATATACATAAACACATACATAAAACATACCATGAGAATGCTTCCTACCTGAGAGTTAATCATATTTATATACAAACCAGTATCCAGAGTATGTATGTATCTGTATAGGGCATATATCTCCTAGTTGATGAAATGTGACTATCATTAAGTGTTGTACTTTATGTTTCTTGACTCTTGACAAATGTATCTTTTATGTATAGAGTATTTGCACCAAGACAAATTCCTTGTGTGTCCAACCATCCTTGGCCAATAAAGAATTCTATTCTATTCTATTCTATTCTATTCTATTCTATTCTATTCTATTCTATTCTATTCTATTGTATTGATGAAATGTGGATGAGTATATTATCTTGTAAGGTAGTCTTTAAAGATTACCTTATGATGTCCCATTGTCTGGAAGCGGTACGGATCTGGATGGATAGGAACATGCTTCGACTCAATCCAGCCAAGACAGAGTGGCTGTGCATACCGACATCCCGGTCCAGTTTGGAGGTTCCATCTTTGGTCATGGGGGAGGAGGTGTTGTCCCCCGTGGACAGGGCACGGAATCTGGGGGTCCTCCTCATGGCTCAAATTGGAGGAGCAGGTGGGGGCCGTGGCCACCAGATTGGGCCACGTTCCCCGATCACTCCTCACTCGCCTTACTGCCTCCTTGGACTGCCCTTGCGGAGGCCTGCATTGCTTCCGGTTGCCCTCCGGGTGAGATTCAAGGTTTTGGTATTAACATTCAAAGTCCAACATGGCATGGGTCCAGGTTACCTACGAGAACAGCTCCTCCCAACATCAAATGCTAACCGCCTGTACGGGCCACAGGCGGGTCTCCTCGGGGTGCCGTCTGCGACACAATGTCGCTTGGCGGCGACCCGGGAGAGGGCCTACTCTGTGGCGGCTCCCACTTTGTGGAATCTTCTTCCGCTGGAGCTCTGTCTGGCCCCCGATCTGCGCACTTTCCGCCACGATTTGAAGACCTGGCTCTTTTTACAATCTGGGCTGTGCTGATTCTCTAGGGTTGGGGTTATTTTAACTAAGGGTTTTAAATTTTAATTCGGCTTAATATATTTAATATTCTTTTAATTAATTTATCTATCGTTGTATTTTAGTTGTAAGCCGCTCCGAGTCCTTTTGGAGAGGGGGCGGCATATAAGTCGAATGAATGAATGAATGAATAAATAAATAAATAAATAAATAAATAAATAAATGATCCTTGTTTGCATAGAATGGCGTAAGTATGCATGGGGTACAATTGGCCTTTCGTTATCCTTGTAGTTTATTGGCCAAAGTATTCAAAATCTGACTGATACACTGCTGTTCTGTAAGCAAAGAAGACTGCATAAGACAGATAATCTAGTCTCCATCTTTTTTACTAAAAGACATTATGTAAAAGCCTCAGCTGATCCAAGATATGTGGCATAAATCAATATCTAAGGACCAATTAGATAATGTCCACTATTTAATATAGAATACAGGTAATCCACAGCTTATATCCATTAATTCAGCAACCATTCAAATTTAAGGTAGTGCTGAAAAGATAGATGTAGGATAAAATTCAAAATGTCGCAGCACCCTCTCAGTGATCGTAATTCCTGGTGCTCAGATGCCTAGCTGTGATTCTGATGTTGCAGGGAGCTCTGGTCACGTGATTACCATTGGCAACCTTCCCTGCCAGCTTCCCATAGGAAACATCAATGGGGAAGCCAGCAGGGAAGGTTGCAAGTCACTCCAGTAAGTTGCTCCCATGTTTCTCCTCCCTTCAGCACCCCTCTGCCCATGCTCAACCACCATTGATCCTTCTAGATGTTTCCCCTGGCCTCCCTCAATTCACATGCATCTTGTACTGGCACTCCAAGGACTTCCCCCAGCCTCTCAGACTCCCCCACAGCCCCACCACATCCCTAGCCTCTTCCCACTTAACAATCAATGCTTCTTATGGTTATTATGGCAACCAGATTTACCATCACTAAGAAATGCAGTTAAGTGATGTTGTGCTTTATGACCCATCACTTAGCGATGGCAATCCTAATCCCAGTGCCATAACCCAAGGACTACTTGCATATACAAAACTCTTGAATTTTTTTTAAGTATTTAGGTTAACAAAATTAAATTTTTAAACAATAAAAGTTAAAGTATTAAGTGTTTATCACCCTTAAACTGGTACAAAAGAAGAAACCTGCCAGAAAAATGCTCACTTGGACACAACTCCCTCCCTGCTCCACTCAGTTGATGTTCATTTGCTCAAATTGTTTAACTGACACGTTTCTTAGTTGCCTGTTTGATGTCATTATGACACATCTGGGATGGATATGTCATAATGTATTTGAAGTACATACTAACTCTTGAATCAAAGAACAAAGAAAACACAAAAGGAAGTGATAGACCAAGACTGCTTCCTGGGATGTTCATCTGCCAAATGGATGATTAACAGAAGCTACATTAAACAACCTGTTTTTTTTAAAACTTAACTGAATGTTGAACCCAGACTTCTGAAAACTAGGCAAGTTTTTTTTAAGTTTATTTTTATATTGCATACATAAAAACCTGCTACATATACTTGTGCAAATTTCAGAAGACTTATATTATTTTAATACTGAACTGCTTAATACGGTAGTGCTTATGTAACCTGGCTATTAATCTCACTGGGTGAGTAGTTCAGTCTCTTGAATGTCTCTTGGTTCAATTCCCATTAGTTGAGTAATGGGACAAAATTCAATTGCAGCATAAAGCTTGGTTAAAGGCAACTTATTTGGTGGTGTAGGGTGAAGAAATGTGTGCTGATCTGTACATTTCCTCTATAATGTGGTGTTTATGTATCCATTTTTTTGTTTTATTGTGACATCGAAAAGTAGACATTCTATAAATAGGTGAAGCTATATTGATGGTGATGTAGATGTTATTGAGGACTTGATGGAATCTGATGATAAATTCTTATCCATGGTTTCAGATGGTAAATATGTCATCAATAAATCTCAACTAATGGGGGAGAGAGGGGACTTTCGATATAAGAATTGTTATTCTAGTTCAGCCATGAAGATACTAACGTATTGTGGAGCATGTGTATATCTATGGCTGTGCCACTGATTTAAAGATATATGTTTTTCCAAAGGTAAGATAACTGTCATATGACCTAGTGGCAAGACATCTGCACTGATCATTTCCTGAAAAAATCAGATTCCTTGTTAAAATGAAAAGGTTAGAATTACAAAACATAATTTACCAATTGAACTACTTCCTATTAAAAGCCAATTTATTGTAATGATATTACTATTTATATAAATTTATTTCTATTTAATTTATACACACATAAATACTAGGAGGAACTAGGAGGATGTTGAAAGGAAAAACCAAACTGGTCCCAGTAGTGGTAGGAGCAGTCCAGGTTTACAAAATTGTCTCCTGAATCTTTATCAGCCTCAAAACCAATCCTTACCTGATGGACCTGAAGGCTAGAAACTGAAAGAATTAGGGACCTGGAGATAGTTATTAACCATACCACAGAATGCATGGCTAATTAACCAAGCCTGCACAAAATAAAGACTTATTTTGTGAGCTGATGATCACTAAACACACACACACACACACAAATATTTTGGGCATGTGGTATGGATATGATCAACTACAAAACAAAATTGATAAGGCTGAAAAAACAGAAAGGGTACACTGGATCAGGGGGGTGGATGTGAGATATAAAAGATGATAGAATTGTTCTTGAAAGAGCTTTAGAATGTTAGTGGAAACAGGTCAAATTGATTTGCATTTGTCCATGCAGTCATCAAAGTCCTTGGTGGCTCAGGCTGTTAATTGCCTGCACTTAAGTTCCAGCTGCCTACAACTGCTGTAGGCTCGAATCCCACCAGGCTCAAGGTTGACTCAGCCTTCCATCCTCTCGGGGTAGGTAAATTGAGGACCCAAGATTGTTGGGGGCAATTAGCTGACCTTGTAAAAATGCCGCTTAGTAATAAGCAGGCATATACAATGGAATGAAAGCTATTGCTGAGCACACTGGGTTGTATCCCAAAAATTGTAAGCCGCCCTGAGTCTCCGGAGAAGGGCGGCATATAAATGTAATTAAAAAAAAAAGGTCAAGCTCTTCTCAGAAGGGCAAGATCTCAGAAGACTAAAGGAGCATAATTTATGTTCCTTTGGCATAAATCTATCAGTTTAGCATAGATCTATAAACTTGATATTTTGGATAACCTATTATAAAAGATAATCAATCGTGCAGTGTGTTTTGACTTACGTATGCTACCAGTACAATTAAAAACAGTTGATCTGCTACAATTCATAGCATATTAATCTTACTGATCTTTGACAGTAATAATAAATTTAATTTCAGCTTAAATGATTGAAGAATGCAGATACAGTGTACTTGGACCTCAGAAAAGCCCTTCATATAGTGTGTCATAACATTCTCCTTAATAAAGTGCTCAAAATTTGAGCTAATGAAATCTTAGTTTGATGGACTCAGAATTGCACCCAAAGAGTGACTGTTAATGCTCCAATTCAGTATGGAAGACAATATCATATCACAAGGACTACTAGAGGGAACTGTTATGTATCCTGAGCTGTTCACCATTTTTATAAATTAATTGGATGGGGAAGTTGAATGATGCTTATCATGACATTAAGCTGGGAGGGGCAACAATACTTCAAATAGAGATAAAATTAAAAAAAACTAGACAGGCTTGAAATGCATACACTATTATTTAACAGAAGGATGTGTATAAAGCTGTGCATTTGTGTTGAAATAATGTAAAGTCTAAGAATAAGATGACTTGACAAAAGTCTAAATCATTTCCTTATTCTTGCTATCAAATATGGGATATAATTTAAAATGTGTAGTTGGGACAAAAATGAAACTTACACATTATCAAGCAAAAGCATATCCTACTCTATGTTTAATTTCACCTTTTGTCAGAATACCTTGTAATTTTGGATGAGCTTGCATTCATCCCCACCCCCCAGTGGCATTACTTAGCTGGTCTAAAAAATAAGTACAGCTGCTGATAAGTTGGGAGACCACCAAATATTCCAGAAGCAAGCAAGAGCAAAGACTCCAGCATTGGGGGCAAGGAAACTATCGGTATATAGCCTATGTATATGTAGTCACAAAGAATGGAACTCAGAATCCTTTTCAGGGCAATAGCATTATTCAGTGAGGTACAAATAACAGCCGTAACAACAACAAAACAATAACAACTAAGCATTTATGGAGGAGTTTATTTATTATAGCAAATCCTTCCTCTTTGTTTTACATCATAGGCCACTTGCACCAAAAGAAGTCTATGGGGCCAAACTAAAACTCAAGTCGTGTTTTCCAACCATGGCAATTTTAAGAGGCGAGGTAGACCCAACATGCTGGTTGGGAAATTCTGGGAGTTGAGGTTCACACATCTGAATTGCCAAGGTTGCAAAAACATTGACCGAGATTATTAATCTATGCGTTAGATCAAAAAGTGCCACAAATCTTTTGCTCCCCGCCAAGAAACGAAGTTCACCTGTGGGATTTCTGCCTGCGACCCGAAGCCCTGAATCCGAAAGAAAAGCCAGGTGGCCGAAAAGGAACAAAAAGGGATGCTTCGTAAAGCAGCCGGGAATGGGGCGCCTAGCGCGGGGACTCAACACAAGACCATCGCTTTGACGGGTAAGAATCAGCTGCTCTGCTCCGGTGACAATGAGCGGACGAGGAATCACGCCACTTCAGCGCTCAGGCGGCTCTGCGCAATGGAAGCGGCGGGCACAAAATGTCAAACGTTCCTTTCCTTCCCGCGAACAACCCCCCAACATATGAGCGGAAATAAACGAGTGACCCGGATCTGGAAGCACCACACCGAGGCAGAATCCCTATGGAGACCGTTTGGTTACTTAGTGCGCATGCGTTCTCCTAAGACCTCTTGTAGGGTTTCGCGCGCCAACTTGGAGTGGATGAAAAATGTGAACAGCGGCGATAGAGAGCGCGTGGTCCTTCAACGCACGCGCACTGCACCGTCACTTCCTGTTGTTTTTTTTTATGTTCACTTCCGGCAGTGGCTCGTTGGGCTGATTGGGTCTGCTTTGTCAGGTAAGTTGGCCCTTGTTTTCTTAGGATTCGTTCATTCTGAGGGAGAAGAATGGAGAGGGTTTTTTTATATTATTATTATTATTTCCGTTTGGATAAATTGATTTGCCTTCTGTTTTAGTGATGTCTTAGTCTCCCGCGCCTTCCCTTTCGAGGCAGATATGTTTCGAAGAGGCGAAAGTGAAGGGCTGGGCCGCTTCTTCAGCTACGCCATTTCTACTAGTTTGTGCGCGGACGGATTCCTTATTTAATACGTAGCCCGAATTCTGGGTCGTCCGAAGCCGCGGTGACATTCCCTTCTCGAGTTTCCTTGCGTCGGAAGTTTCACGGCGCCTTACAGGCGAACATTTCGGGTTGTTAGGAGACACGTTTTCGCCCTTATCTTCCGTAGTGACTCAACATTAAAAGTCTTGGTCACTTGACACATGCAGAATTTCCTAACCCCAAAATTATCCTGGAAGTCAAGCAATTATTAGACTGTATTATTATGTTAGTGTTTTTTAAATAATGCATTTATTACATTTTCAAACTGCCCTGCCTATGAACACACAGGTTATATAAACAATATAGCATCACAACCCACACGGAATGTGTTACCCCCAAAATTATTTTCTTTATGAAGTGTTATAATTTTGTTTGCCAGTTATTCAATAAGATTTTTTCCTGATTCTTTAAAACAAGGTTTTTCTATTGCTTAGAGTAATCATATAATACTTATTAGTCATATATATCACTGTAATTTAAAATTATTTCAAACAGCAAAAATGTAGTATTACAGTATAAAACACCTATAATGGTATCAGCCATCATTTCTTCCAGTTTGCTTGGGCTGATCACTTGATTTCTGAATTAAGTGTGAATTGTATTTGTGTATTTACCGTACATTTTTATATAAGATAATTCACTAGTATTTGATATAAATAGTCACATGCAATGTCTATACATATATATTTATAGTAGATATAATTTCTTGCAAAAAGTTTTAAAATTAGAATAATTATGCTGGAGAAGAGTTAAACTGAAATGATAGAGCTTGATAAATCTTACTGATTTTCTCTTATAACCATATCATTACTTTATTTTAACTGCATGATGGAATGTACACCTCTGGATGAAAGTACTATATAAGTAAATTATAGGTTTGTTAGCCTTATCAGTTGAGCAGATTAAATACTGGTTTTGATATTCTCCTTTAAAAGAATGTTTCAAAAGTGCTATGTGGATGTTATTTTGTATGGGTGAATTTGACTATGCTTTGTCAAAGCCTCAGTCAGATGAATTTTATTCTGTCCCACCTGTGATGTAAATACAGACTGCTTCAATTTACTGTGAATCTCCAATCTATTGTTCAGAACTATTCTTATCTTAGGAAGTATCCGTCCTATGTGCATAGTATGATATTTCAGTCTTAGTTGAAAGGTATCCATACAGAGGACTATTAAGTGAAACACACATAGTTGTGATCATGCACTGAATCTAAAAAAGTTCTAATAATCAGCTTGAATAAAAGAAGTCTCTTGGATAGAATTTGCTTTAGTTCCATTTAGACTGGATTACAGTAATGTTATTTTAGAAGCTTCCTTTAATAGAAATTGGAAGTTTCAGTTGATTCCAAATATTGCCATTAGGATATTGGCCAAAAGTATCTAAAGCTGGTGAGAGATTTAGGAGAGCCAGGACAGTTGCATCATTCCCATACCAATCTTAATCATGAGCAAGAATGACCAATGCCATCTCCACACTGTACCTCAGAATGAACTTAGATTGAAAACGATCCAGATGATCTGCTTTATCCAAGGTCCTCTGAAGCTGAGTGCCAACTTCCTTCTCAACCTTTCCCAAAAAGGAAGTTTCTAATTGGACAAAACTTCTGTAATGTATTGAGTTCAAGGATGGTGTATTTAGAAGGGGATACACCATTGCCACCTTTATGATGGCAGTCCCACTCCCATAAAGAGATATTAACTACCTCTTTGACCCAACCATATTCCACCATGGCCATAACCAACCTGGAGGAGTATGTGTCCGGAACACAGCTGGCCGAGCTTACGGCCATGAGGACCTTGTTGATTTCCTGAGGATCACCTAGCTGAAACTCCTCCCGGATAACAGGGCTCAAATGTGTCATGATCATTTTCAAAGGATCTGCCTAGCCAGAATTCAACTCTACATAAAGTCGAGTGACTGATAGAGTCCAAGAATATTCCGCACAGAGATCCTGCAAGATCCTCACCAGCTCCTTACGTAGGACATACCTTGTTACTTGAAGAGAGTGCTGGGTGGCTATTGTAAATGCAATAAGGACAGAGAAATAATTCTGTTTATTTATTAGGACCTATCACATAAGATAAGTGCTAATATAAGCTCTTATATGTGCTCAGTCAACTTCATTCTTTGTCTTCCTCCAGCAGTGATCTGGGCACATCTTGTGCCACTTCATCCCTATAGCTGCTCAGTAAACCATGGGGCTCTACTAAAAATGGAAGCACAGTTTATCCATACAGGTGCAGTTCAGCTCAGCATCCCCATCACAGGCTTGTTCCAAACAGCAACACGAACACCTGCCAAGCTTAATGTCAGAGTGTTGGGGTAAACCCAAGGCTCCTTCTGAAACTGCACTAGGTCCATGAGGCACCTGAGTGTGTATGTGGTAGTGTTACTAGGTTCCAATTCCTTTCAGGATGGGACAGCTGCACTATCTCAAAAGGACCTAAAGAGACGGATGGCAAGTATTGGTGTTAGTATCCCCCAAATCCAGATCACGACACCATTTCCCAAAGGTAAACTCCAAATCCATTATGTTATCCCCTGGATGATAACAGATAATGGATGAGTCAGACCATAAATGAGTTGAGCTAATCCAAGGCTGCCATGGTGGCCATAAACACCTGTGCTAGTTTAGTGCTCAAGTCCTGAGATGGCAGGCTGAAGTCTCCCAGAAGCATAAGCCTGGGGAACTCTACTGCCAACCCAGACACAGAATTCAGGAGCACAGGCAGGAATACAGCTATGCTGCAGGGAGGAAGATAAATGAGCAGCAATTGTCCAGGCAGTCTCTAAAAATCCAACGCAATTGAACAAGAAGGGGAAAAAATATCTACATAAAATCAATATCAGTATGTTTTTCTTGGTAGCATTCATTATATGGCAGGCAGAAGAGCATTCTAACAACCTGCAGATGGAATCAGAAGCTAAAGAAGGAGATGAAGAGAGCCTGCAAACAGCTTTCAAAAAGTTGAGAGTGGATCCAGCTGGGTAGGTAACAATTGCTTAAAAAATTTTTTTTAATAGCCTTGCTGCTTTTAATGCTGTATTGCTTCCTTTTTGCAAGTTTAAAATTGGAAGTGAAGAAAGTTTTCGAGCTCATCATTCATGTTTGCCTTACTCTAAATTTTGTAGAAAATGCTCTTTCTAGTGTGGATATTGGGAGGTTTCATTCCCTAGCATTGATTTCAAGTAATAAAATATGCATAAGATACGCATGTATCATTTAGTTGGTTCAGGATCTTATGTTTGTTTTTACACAAACTGACCATTTGCCTCATCCTTTCAGAGATATTTCCTTACTAAATTCCTCAATGCTTTCAACAAAGACCAAATTTCTAATGTACTTCCTTCACTGAGAAAACTGGGATACATTCAGAGATGTATCTGCCTTGAAAAGAGCCCATGCTGAACTATATATAGCACAGTCAAACTTCAGCACAGGAAATGTTTTATGGCTTGTTGTATTACAGGTAGTCCTCAGCTTACGACCACAACTGAGCCCAAAATTTCTGTTGCTAAGCAAGACAATTGTTATGTGAGTTTTGTTTCATTTTACGACCTTTTTGCCACTGTTAAGTAAATCATTGCTGTTACTAGGTTACTAACACAGTTATTAAGTAAATTTAGCTGCCTCATTGACTTTGCTTGTCAAAAGGTTGCAAAAGATGATCACAGGACCCAGGACACTGCAACCATCATAAATATGAGTCAGTTGCCAAACATCCAAATTTTGATCATGTGATCAGGGTATGCTACAATAGTCAGAAGTGTGAAAAACAGTCACAAGTCACTCTTTTCTGTGCTGTTGTAACTTTGAATGGTCACTAAACAAATTATTGTAAATCGAGGACTACCTGTATGTCATAAATGTTTTTATGATAATGTTTCTGTCAAAATGTTCTACATAAGTACTTGTTCCAGATAGTTAGGCTTACATGATTTGCTCACAATTCTAGCACTAATCAGTTTTAGAACTAGATGTTCACTTTATTGAGCCATGAGTCTTATCCCTAATTTCCTATTTACTTTCTGGGGAAGCCATCATGGAAATTTGGAAATGGCAATTGTATCATCGCGATGTGCTTGGTAAACAATTGAATGAGTTCCCAAGTACCTAGATCACAATCATGTGACCACCTTGGTGCTAAAATGACGAGAACTCTGAAGATTGGTCATAACCACTATTCATTCCATGCTGCTGTAGCTTGGAATGGTCACTGACCAACTGATTCTAAGTCGAGGGCTACCTGTACCCTATTCCACTTTCTTCTTACCCATTTTACAGAATAGCATTTTAATATGTTATCTGTTCCTTAAATCAGATCTTCTGTTAGTGAAGGAACAGGATTGCGACCTCCAGGCAGAGCAACTATTGATGGAGGCTGGCATCAAATTGTCTGTTCAAGAGAGATTTGGCACCGGTAAGGAAAACTACCTACTCTTTCTTTGAAATTTCTTTTTTTTTAAGTGTCAGTACTTGGCTAATATAAATATGCAAAACTTAAGGTGAAGCTTTGCGATGTTGAGTTTTGTTTCTATCTTGTCTGGCTGGGAAATTATCTGGAAATAACTGGGAGAAATGCAGTAGCTTACTTTAATTACATCAGATGTTCATAATGACATTTCTTTCTGATATAGTTGGCAACCCTTAAAATTCCAATCTGATCTTTTTCGTGGACAGAAATCAAGGCACATGACATGAAATTACTTCATAGAACTAGAGCAAATAATATAGTACAAAATGCCTATGTTCTAGAACAAAATATATTCTAGTTTCTGCTAACATTACTGCTGTCTGTTACAGAAGTGCACGGAAATCCTTGAAAGGGACAACAAGACCACAACGACGCAGGCGTTCCAAATCTCCTGTTCTTCACCCCCCAAAGTTTACATACTGCAGCATGAAAGCATCTTCTGTAAATAACCAACTGAAACACAAAAGTCAGATTGATGCTCCAAAGAATAAAGTTGGTTCAGATCCTAGAGTTTCAGAAGAGCTGTTCCTAAACGGAAAGAGGTGCCCACTTGTAGACAGCAGCAACTGCAGAAAAAGCAGAGCGGGACATCAGAAAACATGTACTGGTGAGCAGCCTTCCAAGAATTTAGGAAGGAAATGCCATACTTTTTCTCTGACCTTTGAAACCAGCCTGGATCCTAGCCAGCCTTCAGATTTCCAGTCTCTCTCCAAGATGAGTTATGAGAAGCAGTGCCCATACATGGACAAAGAATGGCAAGCAATAGAAACATATTCCTTTTCTGGTTTGCGGAGCGTCTTATCAGAGTGCGAAAAGGCAGTCCTGGAAGTGCGTTCACAATCCTTACCAAATCGATCACCTTCTAGTACAGGTTCGTCTGGCTCTGCCCGGTCTTGTTCAGAGCAAGCTCGAGTCTTTGTGGATGATGTGACTATTGAAGATCTTTCTGGGTATATGGAATATTACTTATATATTCCCAAGAAAATGTCTCACATGGCAGAGATGATGTACACTTGAGATGAGAATTATGGGTTTGAAATTCAGTGGTGGTAGTGAATATTTCTCAGTGCTGTAGATGGAAATGTGTCCATTGTCAATGCTGCGTATTTGATCAAATGTTTATTTGCACCATATAATGTAGTTTTTTAAATAAAGTTAAAAAGGCAATATCTTATGTTTAAAGGTGCGTTGCATTAAATCAGAGGTTTAAGAATGTACCTGTATAAAATTTTTGTTCTCTTGATACAATCTAAATTTCTGTTTCCTAAAAGCTCCAAACAAGATTTGTCTTTAAATAAGAGTTTTCCCTAAATGCAGCAAATTCTGTAGATTTCAAATTAAATTTATCAAGTTAGGTAAAAAAAAATTAATCAGGTCTACTGATAAATTTGAGGTAAATTTGCATGGATTTTATTTTATTTTATTTTTGTATTTTTTTCATAAAAATTATTAATTTTCTCACTCTAAAGTGAAGAACGCTTGGGCTGAACAGAGTGGATGTTTTTGTGAAAGAACTTTGAGCTCATATCAGTTCTGATAAGGAAAAGAAATTTCTAGTTCAGGAGATCATGCAGATAACTAGCGCTGTTAGTATAAGACTTTGGTTAACTTATGCTAAGCCAAAATGCTGGGGGCGGGTTGATGAGTATGTCTTTTGCAACTGTCTCCAAATGGTTGGATTTCTTACTAAGAAAACAAAAATAGATCCAACAAGCCTAAAAGTTACTCAGTCCTGCCCTAGTCAGATATTTCAGATAAGTGAAAAGTTAAAATAGTTTTTGCAGTTCCTTGTATAGGATTAAACATGAGTCTCTGCAATTTTTAAAGAAACAGTTAACTGATTTAGCATAATTAATGTTGCCTCCTAAATAATTTTGCTGACTTTCTTAAGTATCTCAGCTTCTAGCAAAAATTATATACCCCTAAGTTGATTTTAATCAGATTAATATTTCATTGATAAATATAAGCATAGTTTTTCTTCCTGAACATCCAATAATGAGCTTCTTATATAGTTCTTATTAGTTTTCTTTTTTCTTAATAACCCATTGTGGTAAGTATAATCATCACATTAAGTTACCAATATATGGAAAAATGCAGTATGTGAACTCATCTTTTTAATAAGCTGGCCTTGGTCTTGTTTGCATAACACACACAAATTAGTCATAACTGCTCTCAGTTGATTGATCTTCGCCCCCAGCACATGATCTTGGATGGCTTCATCAGTCATCTGATAGTCATATTTTCAGTCTTATTTGGTACCATAAAGGAGGCTGGAAACTATCCCTTTCTGCTTCACTTCCTACATTTTTATTGTTCCCAACTCCAAGAAGAAAAGTTATTATGGCAGTATGGGATTGAGAACACTATTATCAGGTTTGGATAAGTTGGGCTGTTTCCCAAATAGTACCAAGATTTGTGTGGTCACAGGGATCTTAAAGGATTATATAAACAGTTCAGAACAGAGGTCTCCAAGCTTGGCAACTTTAAGACTTGTGGACTTCAACTCCCAGAATTCCTCAGCCAGCTGGCTGAGGAATTCTGGGAGTTGAAGTCCACAAGTCTTAAAAGTTGCCAAGGTTGGAGACCCCTGGTTCAGAAGAAGCACTGCTTTCATAACACCTTTCTAGAACTCAGTTGTGGCTGTTGGAATAGTCAATTAAATTTGAAATTCACAGGATATCTTAAAGTTACTTCAATGAAGGAATTAGTTTAGCCCTGAATGGGTTGGGTCATTTGGGGCTAAATCCAGCTTGCTAAGATTGTAGCTGTGTCAGTTAACCTAGTTTTATGACTTCACATGACATGCTTGTTCTACAAACAATTTAAGATGGCATGTGAAAAGGGCCATTGACTGCCTCTAAGCACTACTTTATCTTTGAAGATGAATGCTTTCAAAATGTGTACGGGTAGTCCTTGACTTACAACCGGTCACTTAGCAACCATTCAGAGTTACGATGGACCTCCCCAGAACTGCTTATGAAGTTTCTAAGTTCTGATGGATTCCCCCACAATCATGTGATCATATTTTGGGCACTCAGCAACCAGTCCACATTTAGAGCTGTTTATAGCATGCCACAGTCATGAGACAGAATTTTTAGTGTTTTGTGCTGGAAGCTACCATTTACTTAATGACTGCAGTATTCATTTAATGAACAGAGTATGTACTTAACTCACACCACAAAAAAGGTCATAAAATCTGGTCTGGTCACATGACTCAGTAACTTCCACAATTTATAACTAATTCCAGGCTCAATTATGGTTCTATGTCAAGGATTACCTGTAATACAGTTGCATATGCCACACAGATCTAGCTTACTTTCTCATTAGGTTCCTGCAAGTCTTGACCTCTCTTCATTTAGGTTAGGGCCTTTCAAAAGAAATAATGTTAATATCAGTTTACAAGTAAGCAATTTCTATTCTGTATGTTGCACAAGCTTAAATTGAGGTCAAGGAAGTGCTATAAATTTTAGATCTTTTGAATAAGCTTGACCTTATTTGCCTAACACAGGCAAATTTGTTTTTTATGTTTAGTATGCATTTAAATTAAATAACATATTTGAATTAAAACAAATGTGTGCTAGTTATGGATTTTGTAGTTAGTCTTGTCCTTAAAACTAATTACTGAAAGCGGTTAGATGAGCCATAAGCCAGTAGATAAGGGGAACCTTAGAACTATCTAGCTGCCTCCAGGAAAAGAAAGCAAAAAAGACTTCCACTGTACAACATCTTTTTTTTATTCTGCAGAATTTTGAAGAAAACCATTTGAATAAGCAAAGCTTGGCATCCCATGGAATTAAAAAAACTTTTAAGATATATGAGCTTTCCTTGGAGCATAAGGATAAATCCATTAATGTACGATGGAAATATTGCAAAATAGGCTAGCTCATTTTGCTTTTTTTTTTGTCCCTATGAAGCAAAATGTCCTTAAAAATTGTCCCCTGAAGCAAATGGAGCTGTTTCTGAGTATAGTAGCTTGCTTCAATTAAACCTTTGAATATAGGAATTTCCCTGCAGATTGTGTATTTGCAAATTAATGTGAGGGTTGGTTCTATTCCCATACATAAATACTTGTGATTATGAAAATTCAATGCATTGCAGGCATGTCAGAAGTAGCCATTTTATACTGTAATTATTAAATGATACATATATGTACCATTTACTATATGTCAATAATAGAAATATTGGGTAGTCCATGTATGTTAAGTATATATACATACATATATGCCTTAATTTTTTTTATAAACGAAGCAATTAATGTTTCTGATTTACTTTTGATTAACAGATTCTCATATTTGAACCTTTCCTGCATTGTAGGAAGACTATACAGGTATAGTAGAATAGGTGTATTGCTATGAGAACAAACTTGAATTTGAAATCATGATAACCATATTGTTATGACCCAGGTGGTCGCGGTTAGGCAGGCCTCCAGAGAGTTCTCTATTTCTCTTGGAAATCATTAAACAAATGGCCCTTCACTGACCAGTAAGGTTCCACCCTCAGTCCCCCAAACAACAGCCCATAGATTACCCGGCAACTCTACAAGGCAAAAGTCCAGGCATAAGACAAAGGCAGTTTCAAAGGAAAAGTCTTCAAGGTGAGGGCAAGACAAGAACAGTCCTCAAAGCAAGGTAATGCAGCCTTCAAAGCAAGGCAAAAGCAGTCCTCAAAGCCAGGGGAGTGTAATCCAAAAACAAACACTTATTCCTGGCAAAAGCCTCTCCTCTCAGCACCTTCTTAACTTCTACTCTCCACGTGAACCTCGTGAGGAGGGGCGGGATGCTCTCCTCCAGAGTAGTCGGTTCGCCCTGCACTGACTGCTGCCTCTCCATTCTCTTCGCTTGGGGATCGAGTGGAGGAGGTATTCGCTTGTCTCCAGAGCTCCTCTGCTCCACTGCCTGCCTTTTCCATCTCTTCCCCTCTTCCTCAATCAGCCTGCACCCTCTCTTCCTCCCTGCCTACTCTTCTGAGGCCTGAGGGAGCCGGGACTGCCTCGTCCTCGTCCCCAGGTTGTTCCTCATGGGCCATAGGGACTTTGCCATCCCCCTTTGTTGGCCCAGCCTCCCACTCCTCCTCTGTCTCAGACCTTGCCTCCAACGGGGACATGACACATATGTGCTTACCATAGAGAGTTTGAAAATGAGTACATTATTTTTGGTTTGCTGTTTAAAAGACAAGTAATGCTACTCAAAAGGAGTTTTTGAAGCAAATTTATTTTTTCCCCCATTCTAGGACTAGAGGGCAAGAAAAGTCAGCGTCAGAGCCAAGAATACAATGGAACAGGGAACTTCCTTTTGGATGGTTAAATCCTTTTCAATGCTGATTTAATATTTGTAGAATCATGGAGTAAAGGATATTGGCACACAGAACACACAGAAGGTCACTAAAATGATTGTTTAAAACCAAACATCTTACAGAATGTTCAATAAATGGACCACTAGATGGAGCTTTGAATATTTTTTTAATGCTAGCAAATAATTTATTCAGAATTTATGGTATTTTCAAAAGGTCAATGTCCAGAAGTCTGACAGATACTGAAATTATTCCAATTTTCACATAAAGGAGAGAGAAAGATTAAACCGTATACCCATATTTTAATGCTATATATATTCCACTAATGCTTGGCAGAATTGTTTCAAAGCAGAAGCTTGATGGTGCGTCTTTGAAAAATGCTGAAAATAGTATTAAAATACAAAATTGGAATTTTTTATGAGAGCCAGTTTGATCTAATGGTTGGGATGCTAGAGTAGGATATTCTGGGTTCTAGTGCTGCCATAAGAAGAAAGCCAAGGCAAACCACTTCTGAAAATATTGCCAAGAAAACTGGATGGATTTGTCCAAGAACCTTAATTGATAAAAAAAAGGCACACAAACAAAAATACCCCTAGGAAAATAACAAAATTAGGTGGTTTGAAATTACAGAGATTTGAAAATGAAAAAAAGAAGAGAAAGGATAGTGGTGCAAAAAAAGTTAAAGTAAGAAAACGAAATTAAAAAATCACATTCTAGGTAAAACAATCACAGAAATTATTTCTGATGACAACTGCAATGTTTTCCAACTCAACATATCCTTTTAAACTTCATTCCATACCTTAAAATAATTGTTTCAAAACATAATAGTTCATGTCAGTCCAGGAAACATTCAAATATTTAACCCTTTTCTGAATTCTGAAAACAGATTTTTTTCTTCAGGTCATCAGATCTTTCAAAACTTCAGACAAAAAGGGCCAGTTTAAATTGTCAAATATATGCTGTGGTTTTCTAACATCTGATATATTTATAAGTACCAAAGTATTTCAGTCTGCCCTCCATACAGCTGCATAAGCTTTCTAAAGGTAGCTTCTAAATCTTAGATTCAAAACAAATTTGGGGAAAGTGGTAAACTCCCTTATTGCTATAATTGCATGAGGTGCCTTGTCTATAAAACTCAGGTTGGCATTCCATTTTACCTTTTCAAGAACTTGTAAAGCAAAGATGCTAAATGATGTGACATATCTCAGAAGTCATTCAATTGGTATTATTGCCAAACCAGAATTTAAACCTAGATATTTTTTGGAATAATTATTCTGATAATGTGAAAAATTCTTCATGATTTGTTTTGGAACTTAGTGGGTTCACAGGATTTCGTATTAGCCACTGCACATCTGATTCCATGTGATTGTGTTTTTTGTTGTTTGTTTCTTACATTTTATTAATATAGAAAACAGGGTCAAGCAATATAAACGTCTGCTTTCTCTTTTAGCCAGTATTCCTTGCATTAGGTTTAGTGGAGAGCTTGAAGTTGGGGAGAGCAGAAAAGGAATATTTTGGGCTTCGAAAACATTGTGGAACTGATATAAGCAAGGATTGAGAAAAAAAATAGCACATACCTAGAAAACCTCTATATCTATTTCTACTAATTTTGCATAGGTCATTATAATTTTAGTCTAATGTGCTTTCAAATAACATCTCATTGATTAAAAAGAGGCACCGTTTATTATTTTTTCTCACGCTAGATCAGGGGTCTTCAAACTTGACAGCTTTAAGACTTGTGGACTTCAACTCCCAGAATTCCTCCTCCAGTCATATTAGCTCAGGAATTCTGGGAGTTGAAGTCCACAAGTCTTAAACTTGCCAAGTTTGAAGACCTTGCGCTAGATGATATTTTCAACTCAGGAAATGGAGATGCGTTGAGACAAACAAGTCCTTAGACCTGCAGTAGACAAATCAGGCTATGTCCAGATCTGAGGAGCATTTGAAATAGGTTAGGCCAGGGTACTCCAAAGTGATCAATATTGACTCCCAAAGGCTGATGGAATTCTTCAAAGTTATTATTATTATTCTTAGTACTATTAGTTAAAGTAATGCTTATTATTTTCCTAAAATAAATGGTCAGTGAACAATCATGAAGGTGTTTATGAGCTGAAGAGTTTGAGGATTCCTGGGTTAAGCAATCCTTGCACATCCTTATTCTGTGCAGTTGTATATATCCTTATGGAAGAACCTGAGACCTTTATGACTATGCAGCTACTGTATTTTTTGCCATTTTATTGAAGTCACAAAACTTGCTGTGAGTAGCAAGACTTTAAAAATGTTTCTTGATTACAGCTTATTAAATCTCAGGTTGTACCCTATCCCTGTGCAGGAATTCAAGGTACAATTGTCCTATTTCATGCTAATGAACAAAGCTGCCTATCTGGAAGAGAAGATTTTCATTATGGTAGACAATGCATGACAGAGTTTAGGCTCAAAAATTCTGATTTAATTTGAAGTTCCTTGCAACTGCCATTTGGAAATGTTACTTTTCTTTTACAGTCACAGAACACACCCTGACTAGCTTCGCTCTGTGAGAAATCATATAGCAATAAAACACCACGATTGATTCCTCACAGTAATTTGTACTTATTCAGAGGAGCCAATGTGTCCCTATTACAATTTGTCATTCTGAACAAGTGGAGGCATAATGTAACTGGGAAGCTGGAAGTTGCAGTCAGAAGTGTGAAATTCAACTTTGAGAATTCTCCAGCCGGCCTGACTGTTGCTGAAAATTCTGGGAATTAGCTTACACATCTGAAGGACATCAAGTTTTGAGAATCTACCTGAGCCTAACCCTTGCCCCTAAACATTACCGGGGGAATAAAATGTGTACTGGGGAAGGGTGGGCATGGTGCTTCAAATTCTTGGAAAGATTGCAGGATATAAAATTTGGCAGCCTGTGTGCTCAGGAGTCAGCATCAACTTAAAGACCAGAAAAGAACAGGAATGTCAAATTCATCATCTGGTAGACGTAGATGGATGATGCCTCGACTTGTGTCCTAATTTCTATAGATGCTTATTCCTCCTACTGCAGAAGAATTCAGTGGGTTAGTTTCTGGAATTCTTAGACCTGAGAATGTGTAGACCTTAGTAAGTGATTGATGAAGAAAAAGGCAAGAACGGCAAAGAGAAATATCAGCGGAGTAAAGGAATTCTTAGTATGGATCCTGAAATAAGGAATGATCTTCAGTGGGTAGCCAACAACACTGATCAAGAGAGCTATGAATGCCCCAAATTCTGGGTTTATGTCTTTCTATGATATTTTGAGTATATTCTCCTTTTGATCTTGTTCAGTTGGATTAAGAATTTAGCTATCAAGTCAGATTTTCTAGTCTCCTCTCGCTCATATTTTGCTTCAAGAAGACTCTGACCTCAGCAGCAGAGAGTCCCCAACTATAGAAAACAGCCATTCTGATACCTTGACAATAGGCAGGGTAAAGTTGAACAAAAGAACTAGGCTGACCAGTTTTTTATTCAAAACTTTCCACTTGTATGTGTATGTTTCTATATTAGAATTGGACAGAGGAAGCTAGTTTATATTAGTTACACTGTTACCCATTCAGACCAGTATTTTACATACAGTATTGGCTGGCAGCAGCTCTTCATAATCTTTGGTCTTTCTCATCACAGCTTCTCTGGTTCATTGGAACGTATTTTATATCTTCCTGGGATATCTGGTAGTGAGCATGTGTGATACATATATTTTCCCTATGGGGTCTATGACAACTCACCAGGGCCAACTTGCCACAGCAAACTCGCTGCGGGATGACTCGCCGTGGGCCAACTTGCTCTGGGACGACTTGCTGTGGGCCAACTCGCCATGGCCAACTCGCAGGACAACTCAGGACAAGAATTACACTAATATTGAAAAAATAGTGGAATAGAATCATGAAAGAGAAGATGCCAAAGGAAGGACAAAATGAAATGTGAATGACAAAAATTAAAATTATTTCTAAATTATTTTAAATAATTAAATTGTTGAATAGTCCTGCCAGGAGTTGGCCATGGTGAGTTGGCTGCAGTGATTGATCCCATTCCATTCCCTATGAGCCATATAATTCCCCATTGTAATTTTGGTTTATGGCCAATAGATGGATGGCAAACAATTTCTGAGGAGTAATGCCAAGTTAGACCATTGTTATTTTTTAAAAAAATACAATTAATCTAGCCCAAGTCACCTCCTGTCTTGACTACTGCAGCGTGCTTTACATAGGGCTGCCCTTGCTGAGTATCTGGAAGCTTCAATTAGTTCAAAATGTGGCATATGGTTCTGTACACGTCTAGATTTGCATATTTGTCAACTCTTTTGCATTCATTGCTGATTTGCTTTCAGGTCCAATTCAAGGTGCTGGTTGTCACCTTTAAAGCCCTGCATGGCTTGGGGACAGGTAATTTGAAGGGTTGTCTTTTTCCAGTTACAACCACCTGACCCACCTAAGTGGAGACTCAGTGTATGTCATTGGTCCCCTCCATTAAGCAGTTCCATCTAATGGGCCCAAGAAGAAGCATCTTCTCCTGTGGAACACCATCCCCACAGAAATTAGACTGGCCCCTACCTTGATACTCTTTCAAAAGGCCCTGAAGACATGGTTTTGCCCCCAGGGTAATATAGAGCACATCAGGATTTATTAAGTTTTGTATTTGGGATGTTATTTCTTTGAGTTATTGTGAATGAGTTGGATGGCCATACAATATTTTAATAAATAAAAATAATATCCTAAACAGAAAACCAGGTTGGTATACTGGCTAAGGCATCAGGCAAGAAGAGTACCAGGTGACCATGAGATCTAGTTCCACCTTAGACAGAAAGCCAGATGGATGAACTTAGGCCAGTCACTTTCTTTCAGTCCTACAAATAAGGTAGACCCTTTCCAAAATTTTGGCAAGAAACTGCGGGGACTAATCCACATAGTCTCTAGGAATCAAGAGTGACTTGAAGGCACAAAATATGTCCTTATGACTAAGCAGACATTAAGATTGGTTGTTGAAACCAATCAATCCATATCTTATTTCAGATGCAGAATGGAGAACCTTCAGGGCCCTGAAGGTTCTCCATTCTGCATCTGAAATAAGATATGGATTGACCAGAAAGAGAGAAACACTCAAGGATTTTATTATTGAAGTTTAATTTCATGGATTATTTTCTTATGCAATTTTAATTCTGAGTGATCTTTAATATAGTTGAGAATTTGATGCTCCACTGCATTGCTTTGATTTTGTTAGTTTGGCTGAAGCATAGTAAATATACTTATCAAAATAAATAAAGCTTGCTGAGCATCTCTAAACCCTGCATTATCTCTTTGATTAGTGCAGCCATATTAGACTACAACTGCTATCCTCCCCAATCATGTATGATCAGACAGTACTTCTGAAATGAGAGGATATTTAAGCTAAGGACTCTCTACTAGCCCAGTAGTATTTGGTGGAGGTTTTTTTATACCCTTTTTGATGTTTGCTTATTAGAAGGTAAGGTATTTTTTTAAGGTAATACAATAGTAATACTATTGCTAAATTTGCAGATGATACAACAGTGGTGGGACTTACAGGTGAAACTCAAAAAATTAGAATATTGTGCAAAAGTTCATTTGTTTCCGTAATGCAACTTAAAAGGTGAAACTAATATATGAGATAGACTCATTACATGCTAAACAAGATAGTTCAAGCCATGATTTGTCATAATTGTGATGATTATGGCTTACAGCTCATGAAAACCCCAAATCCACAATCTCAGAAAATTAGAATATTACATGCAATCAATAAAACAAGGATTGTCCATAGCACAATATCGGACCTCTGAAAAGTATAAGCATGCATATGTACTCAGTACTTGGTTTGGGCCCCTTTTGCAGCAATTACTGCCTCAGTGTGGTGTGGCATAGAAGCTATCAGCCTGTGGCACTGCTGAGGTGTTATGGAAAACCAGGATGCTTCAATAGCGGCCTTCAGCTCTTCTGCATTGTTTGGCCTCATGTCTCTCATCTTTCTCTTGGCAATGCCCCATAGATTCTCTATGGGGTTCAGGTCAGGCGAGTTTGCTGGCCAATCAAGCACAGTAATCCCACGGTCATTGAACCAGATGTTAGTGCTTTTGGTAGTGTGGGCAGGTGCCAAGCCCTGCTGGAAAATGAAGTCAGCATCCTCATAAAGCTAGTCTGCGGAAGGAGGCATGAAGTGCTCCAAAATCTCCTGGTAGACGGCTGCGTTGACCCTGAACTTAATGAAGCACAGTGGACCAACACCAGCAGATGACATGGCTCCCCAAATCAACACAAACTGTGGAAACTTCACATTGGACTTCAAGCATCTTGCAGTCTGTGCCTCTCCATTCTTCCTCCAGACTCTGGGTCCTTGGTTTCCAAATGAGATGCAAAAGTTGCTCTCATCAGAAAAGAGGACTTTGGACCACTGAGCAACAGACCAGGTCTGTTTTTCTTTAGCCCAGGTAGGATGCTTCTGATGACATTTGAAGCCCATGTCCAGGATCCGTTTGTGTGTGGTGGCTCTTCATGCACTGACTCCAGCCTCAGTCCACTCCTTGTGAAAGTCCCCAACACTTTTGAATAGCCTTTTCCTGACAATCCTCTCCAGGCTGCGGTCATCCCTGCTGCTTGTGCACCTTTTTCTTCCACATTTTCCCCTTCCACATAACTTTCTATTAATGTGCTTTGATACAGCACTTTGGGAACATCCAACTTCTTTTGCAATTTTGAGGCTTTCCCTCCTTATGGAGGGTGTCAATGATGGTTTTCTGCACAACTGTCAGGTCACCTGTCTCTCATGACTGTGATTCCTACTGAACCAGACTGAGGGACTATTTAAAGGCTCAGGAACCCTTTGCAGGTATTATGGCTTAATTAGCTGATTAGAGTGGGACACTTTGAGCCTAAAATATTGCACCTTTTCACAATATTCTAATTTTCTGAGATTGTGGATTTGGGGTTTTCATGAGCTGTAAGCCATCATCACAATTATGACAAATCACAGCTTGACCTATCTTGTTTTGCATGTAATGAGTCTATCTCATATATTAGTTTCACCTTTTAAGTTGCATTACGGAAATAAATGAACTTTTGCACGATATTCTAATTTTTCGAGTTTCACCTGTATCTCTGGGGGCGGGGGATGAGTCTGCCTACCGAGATGAGGTGGACCGGTTGCTTTCGTGGTGTGGAGACAATAACTTGATCCTCAACACCAATAAGACCAAGAAGGTTATAGTGTATTATAGAAGGAACAGATCAGACATCCAGCTCTTGCTTATCAATGGAGACCGAGTGGAGCAAGTGGCCAGTTTTAAGTTTCTGGGTGTTACCCTAAAAGAGCACCTGACCTGGGATGCCCATATTGCAGCCCTGGTCAAAAGGGCCCAGCAGAGATTATACTACCTGAGACTTCTCAGAAAACAACAACTGAATGAAAAACTGCTGGTGACCTTCTACCACTGCACCATAGAGAGCATTTTAACATACTGCACCTCTGTATGGTTTGCCAATTGCACAGTGGCAGATAGGAAAGCACTCCAGAGGGTTAATGTCATTGCCCAGAAGATCATTGGTTGCCCTTTCCCCTCTTTGGAAGAGCTTTATAGCTCCCGCTGCCTTAAGAAAGTTCAAAACATTCTCAAAGATCCATCTCATCCTGGGAACCCTTTTTTTGAACTATTACCATCTGGCAGATGGTACAGAATAATAAAAACAAGGACAAATAGGCTGAAAAACAGCTTTTATCCCAGGGCAGTAGCTCTTTTGAGTTCTGCTGTATAGTGCAGTGTTGGTGTGGTGTCGTGGGTTTCTGTTTCAATGTGTGAAGGGTGAAGGATGTGTGTTTGTGTTTATTTTCATGGTCATGGTCATGATGTGCACTGAAGATGGTGTTTGATTTCATTGTACTAGGTGCAATGACAATAAAAAGTAAACTAAACTGAAGACCAGCCTATCAGCTTTGATTCATATAGTTAACTATGACCACAATACAGTTAGTATTCTATCACATTAATAATATCAATTATTTCACTTTTTTTAGTTAAGATGAAAGTCATTCTACAAGTGCTAACTCAGATGCCTCCAGAAGCTTTGAAGCATGATATAGGATAAATAACTATTCTTAATTCTTTCTTCTTCTCCATTTCATGATACATTGTTTCTAAGCATGGAGATTCCATTTAGCTTGCATGATTGGCAATTGCTGAGAATGTTTTGTTCAGAATTCCCTACATACAAGCTCATGCAACTGGAGTCCCAATCATTTTTATACAGAGCTTGAAATCTGAAGAATAAAAAAAAATCTTACAAAATTACATTGCAACTTAGCCAGACAGCATAATTTTCACATTTAAGCAGAAAGTATTCATAATCTGAATATTCAGTCTTTAGAATCAGACATCAGAATTCTGGATTTGGTCAGAACAGTAGAATGACACCCTACATTTCCAACAGTTCTATTTATTTGGACAGCTGCTTATTCAGACATGTTCATCTACATCCTCCACAAGTCATTCTGATCAAGAAGGCTTAACAAAATGCATTCTCTCTGGTTGTGTGTTGACTCCCTCGTCTGTCGCCAGGTGGCAGAGAGAGTCTATTGTGTTGTGATTGGCACAATGCAGCGCATCAGTGTTCCTTCACTGCATCCTTTTCATGGTTGTATAGGAGCGTAGAGAGCACCGCTTCACTCAGAGCGGTGCTGCTTTGGATCTTGCTGACCTGGGCTCCCTATGCCAGTCCAGACAGAGTAATGAAATTCCACCCTCTTGGCTCCGACAACAAAGGTGTTTCTATGAGCCCATCGGATGGTCTGACCACACAGCAGCTGCAGCTTTCTTTTTCTTCTCTTCTTCCATAATCTGGGGCTGTCATGGCGACTCCCAACAATATTACTGCCACAAACTGCAGCTGGTGGCCCATTTCAGCGCTGGAGAATGATGCAGGCAAATCCATGGAGGTTGAGGAGAATCAGGATCCGACACACCCTGCCTTCAGGTCTAAGGACAGGCTGGTTCTGTATCACTGGACTCAATCCTTCAGCTCACAGAAGGTAAAATGCTTTGCTGGACTGAAGAAGAGCTTGCTAGCCAATACGATTCCCTTCACATTCTAGGGTGTTAAGATTATGAGGCTGAGGCAGGGTGGGGTGGAGGGAAGCTGGTTGCTTTTTTTCCTTGGGGGAACAATTGGAGATAGGGAGTTTAAGCTAATGTCTATGTTTGGTCTCTGGGTTTTTACCATTGCAACAATATTTGCCAAACGTGGGTGGAAGGGAGCGAATGTGTCTCTGTCTGATTTGCAGGTCAGATTTCCATGATGTATTTGGAGAACCTTTGGTTTGACAGCTTGTTTGTTTAGGCTTCTGAATGAATGGAAAGAGAGAGAACAGCATAGAAAAAGGAATTGTTTGCAGGTAAAAGAATGGAGGCAGGCATGTTAGGACTGGAAATTCTGTATTTATTTGTGAAAGGGTCACACTATCCACAATCAGCCCTTTATTTCTGATACTGCAGTACTTGTAAATGCCAGGCTTTTTCTTGGACCCCCCAAAAATCTGCTCAGAGCTATTCTGTTGAGGCTTTTGTTACAAATGTTGAAACTCGAGGCATTCACCTTTGGGAATCCTGACCTTTATTCTGCACAACCAAGCATATCTGGCACACTGCAGCCATTTCACTGGGATTTGTAATATGCTGGAGCTGCATAAATATAAGGGCAGAGTTTTGTCCAAATATGAGGTTGCTCCTTTCCTCCTACAATAGGTTCATGCTTTGGAGGGAAGGGGCCAGCAGGCATCAGAGAAACCTTTGGACCTGTGATACTAAGGACTGTTTTGCACTTCCTGAGCTTCAAAAACAACCAAGGTGTTGTCTTCTTTTATTTCAGAGGATTTTGTCTCTTTTTCTTCCATTATAAAACATCTTTGTTCAAAGATTTGCTTTAGGTCTTTGTCTCTGTGCCTGGGAAGGAAACAGTTAAGGAGCTACTCATACATGCTTTTCTACAACTAATCCAGAATTAGCCCCACCTCTGTCAGAATTGATGGGGCTCCAGAGACAGCAGATTGAACAATTAAAGAGACAGTACTAAACATGCACCACTGATTTCTGACAGGCCTTCCCCTACACACGTGCACACACACACACACACACACACACACACACACATGTAGGGATGATACATACATGTATCTCTGTGTGTGTTTCTTTGTGTTTTTTTAATTGCTTGCCAAGAATTCTCTCTGTTCTGAAAAGCAGGCGCCGAGTTCCTGATGCAATCTTGGATTATGCTGCATAAACATGATATATGTAGTATATAATATGGATTTAGACTGTGTTTCATATTAGCATTCTCTTTATTTAATTGCATGAACAACACTATAAGAAAAGAAGTCCCATTCTTTTAGCCTATGAGCCTATGAGTGCAAAAGTTACATCCTGGCAGAATCAAAACATTTGAAGATCTTCTTTCTTTGTCATCCCCGCTCCCCACCTTTCACCCTTCACCCCTTCAGGGTGTCTGCTAATAAAAGCAACAGATCATGTTTAGGGATAGACATCTGAAAAATGCTATGAAATAATACATCCCACAAAACTCCTTCCTTGTTTCAGTACCATGGCCAGGGCAAAAAAATATATGAAATTTTCACTACCTAAAATGATGTTCTCTAACAAATAACCCTTTCTGTAGAAACAATCAATACATACAAAAAGAGAGGTGTGGGAGAGGGAGGGAGGGAGGGAGAAAAAGATAATATGTTTGTATAGCTGATTCTCTATAGCCACATATTGCAGCTGAATTTTTGTCTCAAAATGTTTAGTTTCTACAACCTCCAATGCCTGTGACAGAAATAAGCTATTCTAATTATTTTAGAACCATAATATTTATTTAAACATTTTATACTTTGTGGTTGTGCTATCTAACTTGTGGAGTATATATTTTGCAGATAAAAAACTTGGAAAGAAATGTGGTTACAAATAATGAGCTAGTTTTGTACATTTAGGAATTATAAAAAAAAAAAGACTTGAAAGCTATGTCATCTGAAAAGCCCAACACCGTTACTTACTTTCAAACTTGCCCAAAACATCTAGCAAGCTTTCAGGGAATTCCAGTAAATTTAGAACCTGGGTTTAAAAACAAGAAATTTGGTTTCATTTTTTTTTTCATAGTAAATGCCACATTCATAAGTAAGCAAGATGGGATATGCTGTGTTCAGGGAGATAGTGCAAAGCTATAGAGAAACTGGCCAAGGAATATTTCACATGTCCACATATATAAGGAATAGTGGGTGTAAGTTAGAGTTACCTAGATTTTCTTTAAATGTAAGGAAAACCTTTCTGATATCTCTGTAACAGTGTAATAGTCTGTTATGGAAGCTGTGGGTTCTTCATCTCTGGAGATTTTAAAGAAGAGCTTGGCCAGTGAACCTCTTAATTGATTTTCCTATACATGTGTTGTGGTCCCTTCCAACCCTACTATTCTAGAGGACCGTGATGGCGAACCTATGTCACACATGCCGGAAGTGGCACACAGAGCCATTTCTGCCAGCATGTGAACTGTGGCCCCAGATCAGGTCCACGGCACATGCGTGTGTGCCTCCCACCAGCCAGCTGATTGTTGGGTATCTGCCGTGCATGCGTGGGGGGCGGGGCATGCATGGGAGATGCATGTGCATATGCAGAGGTGCATGGCACATGGGTTGGGCACACATGCACAGAGGCGTGTGACACATGGGGGTCATTTATGCATGCACAGGGAGGTGGAGGGGTCATGTGCACATTGCATTATGGATGCAGGCATGCATGCACTTTCAGCACGCGAGGATAAAAAGGTTAGCCATCACTGCTATAGCAACTGTGCTGTACCAGAACAAAACCTTATCCTATCCAACAGTTTGCAGCAATCAGATGCCAATCAGAAACTCACAAAGATAATACAATTACAATAGCACCACATTTGTTTATATCCCTTGACAATGGATATTGAAACCTTTGTTGCCCTCCATTTGAAAAGCATATAACCAGTATGATCAGCATTTATTACCCCCTGTGTTCCTTGTGCCTTTAAAGCCATCCAAATTAGTGTCTTTTCTTATATCTTGTGCTATGGAATTCCATATTTTAATTTTGAACTGCGCAAAGAAGTCATTCGTTTTTCATGAAATTCCCATTATCTAACTTCATTGCACGATAGTGACAATAGTTACATATTTCCTTTCCTCTGCAAGTTCAATGAAACCTGGACAGTCTGTGGGATTTTACCTCCCCAAAAATCCCCCCCCCAAAAAATAGGCTAGGTTGAGAGAGAGCAACTGGTCCAAAGTCAGTCATATCCTTTTATGGGGCAAGCCCAATGTCTCAATCCACATCTGAAACAATTCTCTACATAAGTGTTTCTCAATCTTGGCAACCTTAAGATGTGTGGACTTCAACTCCCAGAATTGGAAATGAGAATTTAAATCTACACATATTGAAGTTGTTAAGGTTCAGAAACATTACATCATACATAAATTTATAAAACTATATTGTTAACCCCTTGAGACAGACCAGATTAGGAAACAAACTCTGAAAGTACTACTAAAGTTCTATTGTTGTAGGAAACCTGGCAGAGATTTTCTTTATTTCCTTCTTATACTGAAGAGAGTCAAGGCAAGCTATTCCCAAGCTTCTTCCTCAGCTCTCCTATCTTTTCAATCTAATTAGATGTCTTTGTAGTAGCTGAAATATATTTTCTTCAAAGCTATCACCATACTCCACTGCATGTTTTATGTCTTCTTAACTTGCCTTTCTTGATTGAAAAATCTTCAGATTGTAACATTCCTTCACAAAAATCCCAAACACTGTAACTTTTCTCCACAAAATTCTCTTGTCTTTTAACTATTTTGGTTCCATCCTTTGAAACTTCTTCAGTCTTGCAATATCATTGCTGAGAGGCAATTAAAGAATTCTAGTATGTTGTGTATTGTCTCTATAGATTTGTAGGATTTACAGTACAGTTGTTGCAGTGGTGATCTCCAGTGTGGGATTTATATTTTTCAAAGTAGCCTAATACTATTATCTAGCAATATATCAAAATAGGTTCCTTAGCTATTTTCTGCTAGCCATTCCATGACCTACTGATATCTATAGATAGGACTTGTTACATCAGTGTGCATCAGTTTATTTTTGGCTTACAATTACATTGTTGATGTCTATTCTTCTTGTTAAAATATTCCCAGAGGTGGTATTCAGCAGGTTCTGACCAGTTCTGGAGAACCAGTAGTGGAAATTTTGAGTAGTTCAGAGAACTGGTAAATACCACCTCTGACTGGCCCCACCCCATCTATTCTCTGCCTCCCAAGTCCCAGCTGATCGGCTGGATCTTCTTCTGTTGCCCTGCACAGGAGAACAGAGCTGGAAAGCAGGTTAGTGGGATGGGGAAGGAATGGGATTTTGCAGTAACCTTCCCCCAGGAGTAGGGTGGAAATGGACATTTTACAGTATCCTTCCCCTGCCATGTCCATCAAGCCATGCCCACCAAGCCATGCCCACAGAACCGATAGTATTTTAGGGTGATTAAAACATGGACCTGTTGGTCCATGTTTTAATCACCCTAAAATAATCATTATGTACACATGACAAAATTATTTCCAGGAGACATCCTTGGGGATCCCAGTATTAGTATCTTTTCAGTTCAAAAATTATTTGTTCCTACTCTCTGTTTTGTTCATAAGAGAATGTCTTCTTTTACTCCAAGAAGTTATTTGTTTAGATGAAGCCTTTTGAACACTGAGTGGAAATACTCAAAGTACCATAATAAAAGAGTTGTGAGAAAGGGCTTATGTTTACAGAGATCATGTTAATTTTGCTTTGTCAAGATTTATCTCACTAGTTTGAAAAATGCTTTCTACCAAGCCACCCAGAACAGAAATTAAGCTGTATGTTCCAGAATCTCCCAGATATCTTTTTAAAGCAATCATTTTACAATATTAGAGACTTCTGATACAGCACCATATTGTTCTTGTTCTTATTAAAAGATCAGCAATTTCATATTAGAGTTGCTTTAGAACTCTTAAGTGATTCATCTGGACTTGCTGTTTACTTGTTTTCAGTGGTGAACAGGCAGTGAGTATAGTTCTGCAACCTGGTGCCTTGTAGACTATAGCAGGCTCTCCAACCTTGGCAACTTTAAGCCTGGTGGACTCAACTGCCAAAATTCCCCAGCCAGCTTTGCTGGACTATAAGCATTTCTTTTACAGAACCATGTGGGATAAGCAGCATCAATGTTTCTGATTCTTTTGTCCCCCCCAAAACACCTGAAAAACTCTGGTAGGTTTCTTCATGGTGGAAAATTAAGAATTAAACACTGCTTTTCTCCTAAAGTCTGTCAACTTAATAAAATAGAACTCAAAATTATTGATTACCCCACTCTAGTGTGTTAATATATTAGCTGCCCACACCCAATAACTAGTCATAAGAAAGTTTCCAGATCTTTATTATAAAGTTTAAATTCCCTAAGATTATCAGTTTAGGTAGTGGTGTTATCTTACACCTCCTATGACAAAAAGAGACAAATAATTATTTTAATTTCTTTGAGATTTCCTTATCCTCCTTCTCATCCAGCATTCCAACTGTTTCAAATCTTTTGAAGTTTTCACCTTGTTTTATTGCTGATATTTATTAAATCAGCAATATGCTTCTTGTTGTAATGCTTTTCTTTGGTAAATGTTTAAATTCCTTTATGCTATTTTCAGTAAAGAAAAGCCTTATTCTTTTCTCATTAACAATTTTCTTGCGTTTTCAAGCCTCACACATTCAGACTTATCTCCCCATTACATTTTCTTTCTTGTCATTAAATATTTGGTTCATGTGAAATATATCTATATCCAGTACTGTATATCTATATCAGGGATGTCAAACTTGCATCGTCATGGCATTGTGACTTTTTCCCCTCTTCACTAAACTGGGCATGGGTGTGGCCAGCGTGTGATGCATCAGGCCCATAGGCCATGAGTTTGACAGCCCTGGTCTATATCATGCCTGCCTGCCTGCCTGCCTGCCTGCCTGCCTGCCTATCTATCTATCTATCTATCTATCTATCTATCTATCTATCTATCTATCTATCTATCTATCATCTATTTGCGCATGCCCCTAAATATGGCCACTTGTCTTTAGCATCCCAGGGGTGGTGTGGTTCTAAAGTGGTCCGTGAGGAGGTGAGGAGGTGTTTTTGTTCCCCCCGACCCCCAGGTTTGGATACCCAAGCCTGGTGGGCCAGTAGGTACCAACGTGGTCGACCCTGCCTGTTTCTGAGTGGCGGGCTCCAGCCACGAAGCTGATCAGCTGGCAGTCGGGACAGCTGGTGGCTGGAGAAAAAGGAGGCGGCGAATGAGGCGAGCGGCGGGAGCGGCGGTATTGCGGCCTTCGCCCTAGCGCCCGACTTTCGCCACAGTCCCGCTTGCCTTGGGGAACCTGTGGTCGCCGGTGGCGGTGGTGACGGCAGGGAGCAGCGGTGAGGTCGCCGGTGGCAGCGCGACAGGATTTCAGCAGTGGGAGCGTTGCCAGGAAGAAGACTGCGCAGGCGCAGAGGATACTAGCACCAGTGCCCATGACTCAGTTTTCACCCTGGCACCCATTTTCCGCAGCGGTCCTGCTTATTCTAAGGGTCCATGAGGTCTCTGGTGGCAGCAGTGATGGCGGGGAGCAACAGCAGCAGCAACAGCAAGGTTGCCGGTGGCAGCGGCGACTTGTCTGCGGTTGTGAGGGCGCCACTAAGAACTGGGCGACCTGAGCGTGGATGACAATGGCGCCATTGACCAGGATGGTGAGGATGGGGACGCGGATCAGCAAGTGGCCTCGGTGGGCCTAGAGGTGAAGGTGGTGTTGGCCCGAGGTTGCAGCCAGTCTTGGTCCCCTTGTACCATCAATTTTACCAACTATCCCACCACCTGGTGTGTGAGCAGTCCCCCCTGGCATTTTTGGCAATGGACTGGAGGCTTTGTCTCCCTCCCCGCTCCTTTATTCTTTCTGCCTTGTTTTCTTTGGCCTGTTACATCTTCGCCTGGTCATGGACTGTGAACTGTGCCTCCCCTTCCTCCTCTTTACCTGATGGATGCTGGCCTGGGGTTTTGGGGTATCCCCTGCCGATTTGCTGTGGTGAGAGGGCAGCATGGTGGGGACTCCTTTTCCCCATTAAATTGGCCTGGCTTGTGTCATCTGCCCTCATTGGCCTCTCAGAGAGCCCTGTGGTGAGAGCACAGTGGCCGCTGGTCCAAGCATGGGATTTTACCATCGTCCCACAGGACTTTTGCGAGAGGGTAGTCCTGATATATGACTTTGGACCTCCCGGTAGCTGGTTAATTGGACTTCATTGGGTGCTGCTATTACCATTTTTAACATCTTTAACATCTGTAATGGCCGGACTTTTCTTTCAACCACGAACTATTCCCCCAGATACTCCATCACTACAAGATCCACCGCATATTCTTTGACAGAGCTGCAGGTCTTAAGGGAGTGCCCTCTCTCCTGGGTTTGGCCTTCTGGACCTTCGACGGCCTATCTCAAGGATGGGTTATGGAACCCTGAGAGATGGTACAGCGCGGAGAGGGGTTGAGGTCTTGGGAGGGGCAATAAGAGGGCTGGCGGGGCTTCATTGATTCAGTTTCTAGACCGTTTCTTAAGGGGGTTAGGGAGGGGGGGTGGCGAGGAGGGGACTCAGTGCAGCCCAGATCGGGTCATGGTGGGGGTGCCAGGGTGCCGGGGGACCTGGAGGACAGGGTGGGAGCGACGATCTCCAGGGTGGTTGGCTTCGGCAGGCGACGATGAGGTGTGGGGCCAGATCAAGTTAAGGGAGCACGCCCCCGATGTCTTTATGCGGTGGCGTGCTCTGACCCCGATGCCTCCTCCCAATGCCCTGGGACCTGGGATCTAGGGCCCTGGACTCCGGCTGGTGTACTTTAATGCCAGGTCTGTGGCTAATAAGGCAACCCTCCTCCGTGAGGTAATCGAGGAGGAGGCGGACCCGCCTGTATCACTGAGACCTGGGTGGCCCAGAGGAGTTGCACCGGCCATGAGCCCAGGGAAGGGGTGGGGGGGTGGCTGTTGTTATTCGAGAAGCCCTGATTCCAAGGGAGGTCCCTGTTCTGGAGATAGGCAGGTGTGAAGCCCTCCTTTTGAGGTGCGGGTCTGAGAGTCAGATGGGCTTGCTGCTCACATACATTTCCCCCAGCTGTGTGGCAGCTGCCCTGCCTGGGCTGCTTGATGCCATCTTGGGTTTGGCGGTGGAGTTCCCAGGACTTATTGTTCTGGGTGACTTCAACTTGTCCTCTCTCGGGGCGGTGTCGGCTTTGGCCCAGGAATTCATGGCCTCCATGGCAGCCATGGGTCTGACTCAGGTGATTGACGGCCCGACTCATGAGGGGGGCAACATGCTCGACCTGGTTTTTGTCTCGGAGCAGTGGCATAATGATCTGGGGAGTGGTGATCTTATTATCCACCCCATACCATGGTCAGATCATTATCTCCTATGGCTGGCTTTTCGCCAAGCTGCCCCACACTGCTGGGATGAGGAGCCTCCTAGGTGGTTCCGCCCCAGGTACCTGATGGACCTGGAGAGGTTCCAGGCAGAACTGGGGTTTTTTCCTACATCCCTGGTCCACAGCTCTGCCGAGACTCTGGCGGCCGCTTGGCAACGTGTGGCCGCGGGGGCCCTCGACAGAGTTGTCCCCATGCATCCCCTTACCCGTCGCAGATCCCGTGTGGCTCCCTGATATACCGGGGATCTCCGTGAGATGAAGCGACGGAGAAGGGGTCTAGAGAGCAGGTGGAGGTCGACCCGCTCTGAGTCTGACTGAGCCCAGTGGAGAGCCTATATCAGGACCTATCTGGTAGCTGTGAGAGTGGCGAGAAGGGTCTATTTCTCCGCTCTCATAGCATCTGCAGGAAACCGCCCAGCTGCCCTGTTTGGGGTCGCCTGCTCCCTCCTTCAGCCGGGGGTTGCAGTGGATCCCTTGCGGGGTCGAGCTGAGGAATTTGGTCAGTTCCTGCAGGATAAGATCGCTTGGATTCAGGGGGGTTGAACTCCAATTTGCTGTGATCTGATGAGGGTGCAAGTGGTCTAGCTAATGTAATCTGGACTGAGTTCGATCCTGTTTCTGAGGATGAAGTGGACAGGATTATGCGACGACTGAGTTCCACCACATGTTTGTTGGACCCATGCCCTTCCTGGTTGGTTTACGCCTCCAGGGCGGTGACATGCGGCTGGCTCCAGGCAGTGGTCAACGCTTCCCTGGGGGAGGGTACTTTTCCCGCTGCCTTGAAGGAGGCAGTGGTGAGGCCTCTCCTGAAGAAGCCTGCCCTGGACCCAGCTGAATTGAACAACTTCCATCCAGTCTCCAACCTTCGCTTCTGCTGAGTGTGGTGGCTCAGCAATTTCCGCTTTTCCTGGAGGAAGCGGACTACCTGGGTCCATATCAATCGGGCTTCCAACCCGGGTATAGCATGGAGACAGCATTGGTCACACTGATGGATGATCTCCTGAGGGCTCGGGACAGGGGTTTTCCCTCTGTCCTGGTCCTGTTAGATCTCTCAGCGGCTTTCGATACCATCGACCATGGTATCTTATTTGCGCGTTGGGGGTTGGGAGTGGGAGGCACTGTGTTGCAGTGGTTCACCTCCTTCCTCTCGGGACACTCGCAATTGGTGTTGGCAGGGGGCAGAGGTTGATGCCAAGGGCTCTCACTTGTGGGGTCCCTCAGGGGTCGGTCCTCTCACCTCTCTGTTCAACATCTATATGAAACCGCTGGCGAGATCATCTGTGGCTTTGGGGTGAAGTATCATCAGTATGCTGATGATACACAGTTATACATCTCCACCCCAGGCCGCATCAGTGATGCCCTCTGTGATGTCCCGCTGTTTGGATGCGTGCGGATCTGGATGGACAGTAACATGCTTCGCTCAATCCGGCTAAGACAGAGTGGCTGTGCATACAGACATCTCGGCCCAGTCAGAGATTCCATCTTTGGTCATGGGGGAGAGGTGTTGCCCCCGTGGATAGGGCACGGAATCTGGGGTCCTCCTGGACTCACGGCTCAGGTTGGAGGAGCAGGTGGGAGCCGTGGCCAGGGGCCTTTGCCCAGGTCCGGCTGGTTCGCCAGTTACGCCCATATCTGGACCGAGATGCCCTGCGCGGTCACTCAGGCACTTGTCACCTCGGCTCGACTACTGCAACGCTCTCTATCTAGGACTGCCCTTGCATACCATCCAGAGGCTTCAACTGGTGCAAAATGCTGCCGGGTTGTGATGGGAGCTTCCCAGTTCTCCCATGTTACGCCCTCCTGCATGGCCTGCATTGGTTGCCGGTTGCCCTCCAAATGAGATTCAAGGTTTTGGTATTGACATTCAAAGTCCTACGAGACATGGGTCCGGGCTATCTACGGGAACGTCTACTGCCGGCATCGAATACCAACTGCCCTGTACGAGCTCACAGGCAGGGACTCCTCGGCGTGCCGTCTGTGACCCAATGTCATTTGGCGGTGATGTGGGGAGGGCCTATTCTGTGGCGGCTCCCGGCCTATGGAATCAACTACCTCTGGGGCTCCGCCTGGCCCCTGACCTCCGCACCTTCCACCACGACTTGAAAACTTGGTTATTTGAGCAGGCTGCGCTGTGCTGACTCCTCTTGGGGGGAGTTGTTTTATAATCTGTTTTAGTAATTTGGCTTGTTGGTTTAATTCTATTTTAGGTAATTAATTAATTTATTGTATTGGTTTTAACTGTGAGCCGCCCCGAGTCCGTTCGGGGAGGGGCACATACAAGTCAAATTATTATATTATTATTATTATTAATAATAATAATAATAATAATAATATCTATTTATCATCTATCTACTTGCTGTGTGTATTCACACACCATACACATGCATACAGTATTACCTTGGAGGGGGTGTTGATGGTGGTAACAATTCTGAGTTAAAGTCTGCCTCTTTTTACCTTTTTAGTTTGCTTGACAAATATGGCATTTGATGTACATAGCTACAAAATTCCCATATAGCTTACCTATATCAGATTAATTCTACATCCTGTCTTTCCTCCAGGAGATAAAAGTGGCGTACACAGAACTCTCTTTTCCATTTTTTCCCCAAACATGTTTGGGTTGAGAAACTGACCCAATAAATTTTCTTGATTGAGGACAGTCTTAAAAGTGGGTCCCCTTGGCTCCATTCCAACACTTTAATGGGTACATCATAGTGACTACATAGAATTTGTATCCAGAATTGACTGTGAACGCTTTTACATATCCATGGGTCTTGACACCCCCTGCAAATACATGCTGCTATGTTGCCTCACTGCTGGCACTTTATTTGCCTATGTACTCAGGTGGTGTGCCATCCATCTGCTCAGTGGGAGGGGCAAAAGAAGAGAACCAAGTACTGTCCCTCCCATCCCATACTCACTATTTCCACTCCTGCTGTGAGAAGATTGTGCCACTGCCCCTCCCCAAGCAGTTAGTTCCTGCAGGCAAAACCATCCATTGAAACAGCTGGAAGGATGGGTGAAACTGTGGGGGTTAAACTGGGGCATGAAGGGGTACACAACAGTACCAAAACAATAGGTATACATGGGTGACCAAAGCCCTAACCTTTTTTACATGTATGCAACATGTGTGTCACACATTAAAAAAGGATGGCTTCATCACCCAGTCATGCCCACCATTTTGAATCTGATGAAATGCCACTGCCTTTGGCTTCAGGAAGTAGAAGGCAGCTCCTTAGAGGCAGGATACAATAAGATGCCTAGAGGTAGGATGAAACTTATCTGCATACCCTGAAGGTCCAGAGGAAAAACTGAAAAACTGTCTTGATGGCCATTCCCTTGAAACAAGAGTTGAGCTGATGATTAAATGTCTCAGTTTCCCAAATTATACCCAAGTCCTACAGCATTGTGAGAGTCTATGGGTGATGGGAGGAACTTTTCCTGCAAGTGGAAGAAGCCACATTCTTTCTGTCTCCTCTACACAAAGTTGCATTCCCATTCCTGTACAAAATTCCCCATTTGCTTTTGTTGTTTGTTTATTCTGGATTCTAAATAGTATTAATAAACATATTGATAGTGATTTGGAAGTTTGTAAGTTCTTCATTTCCCTGCTCGATTTCTTTACCTTATAATTTCTAGTTAGGCTGGAAAAAAAATGAGATTAAAGTCCCTGAGGAAATTTTATCAGAGCTTTGTTGTATAATATTCTTCATGAACATTATTATCTGATTTGTGATACCTGAATTAACATGTTTTGGACAATTATTTTATTTATTAACTAGTTTAGTTTAAAAACAAATTAGTATGTATTATATTTTGCTTTAATTTGGATATTGCTAAATCTCCACAACTACTCCTTTCCTTTCCCGCCTTGGTGCCATCAACAGTATGAATTTCTAAGATGTAGATAGAATTATAAGAGTATTAGGATAAAGCACTAATGACAATCTCATTCATAGAAGTTTACACAAAGCTATGTTTTGAAGATTCAAATGCTTTTCTTGTAATCATTAGCACAACTGCAGATCTGATCTGGTTGCAAACATTTCTCCTGCTGGAGGGAAACTTTAGTATAGGGCTGGGCAGAGAATGGATATATTTATTATTATGTATTTATTTATTTATTTATTAAATTTATGTGGCTCTCCATCCATTTCTCAAAACTCTGGGCAGTGAATAAATGCAAACATCATTAATGGTGCATTGGCATATTTGCTAGAGATACCATTTGCCTACAAGAAAGAATTGGTGATGCCACAAAATACACAAAGTAAAAGAAAATGAAGAAGTTAAGTGCTCTAAGACTTTTAGAATTCAAACAGAGAAGCACCTGCCACATAACACCCCAGACTTAATTGTCCATAAGGCAAAAAATCTAGATAGTGGATGTGGCAGTCACCGGAAACAGCAGAATAGAAGAAAAGGTATTGGAGAAAACCACAATATATAAACATCAGCAAATAGAAGTAGAAAGATTATGGCAAAAGACAGCAAATATAGTACCAATAGTATTAGCCATACTGGGTGTAGTCCCAAAACATCTGGGGCATCACTTGAATACTACTTAATTGGCACTGAAAAAAAATCATCAATTGCAAAAGGCAATTTTACTTGGAACAGCTCATCATCTGTGATAATACTTTTTGATATTATTAAACAACAACATCTGCTTGTGTCAGGTCCTTGGGAAGGACTTGATAGGTGGCCAAAAATGCCTAATCTAGACTAAACATCTAGTTGATTGTTCAACCAACCATAATAATAATAGAAATTTTGAGACAAAGGCAAAGAAATCTACTTAACAGGGGGAAAACATACACAGCTGTAAGATGAGTTTTCCTGGCTTAGTAACAGTATTTATAAAAAGATCTTGGAACAGTAACCAATTGCAAACTTCATGCGTCAGCGGTGTGAAAAAAAAAGGCAAAGGCAGTGCCAGCCTGCAACACCAGAAGAATGTTTTTAAAATCATAGGAGAAGTGTAAATTCCAGTGTGTACTTTTATTGTCAGTTCAGATCTCAAGCATCGCATCCATGTTTAGATTTCAGAGAAACTGAGGAGGTTTGAGGATGAGCAATGAGGCTGATAAGGGACTAAAACCTCCTATGAGATAGATGAAAAAGTGGAGATATGATATCCTCTTCAAATACCTGAAAGAGAAGGTCAAGTTATGTATCATCTCGGTGTACCAAAGTATAATGGATTTAAGTTTCAAAAGGTTGGATTGTTGTTTGAATGTCAGGAAAATCTTCCTAACAAAAACACTTTCACAATGTAGCCTATTATTCCTAGGTGGGCTCCCCTCCAACCTAAGCAGGCATTCGTCTATCAGAGATACTTCTTTCACGAGGAGGCTGGGCTTGATTACTTAAATGGCCCCCTTCCAGTTCTAGGTTTCTTCTATTATTCTAAAATTTAGTTTGTCATTGTTCACATTTTCTAATGCTGTATTCTACTTAATCTGAGTAAAGGTAATGGATGAGAACCTGCCATTTCATGAAATGCTGTCAATTTTTTGAAGAAATAAGCTGCTGGCATCTAAATATCATATATATGTGTAAAATTAAAAACAACCTAGAAGAATAAATGAAGATTAAAATGATCTGAGGCATATTTATCAGCTTAAGAAATTCAGATGATTCCTGCTGGAGCCTATCAAGCACTGTCTACTCCACAACTCTATTTATGGCTGGTAAATATTTCAAAAAAGCCCTCAAAGAGATAATAGGTTTTTCCCCATTAGTTTCATAGCTATACTTTTGTGGGGACTAAGAAGTTCATTTATCTATCATGAACAATAGCTACTAAGGCTCTGGTCTTTGGCTAAGACCTTTCAAAGTAGCAAATTTCCATAATTTAAATATCTGCTAGAAATAGTTTTATTCATTTGAATTTCATGCAAGCCATGTTATAGTACACAAGTACTGCCAAAGGAAATTGAATGAGATTCCACTTGGAAAATGTACTTCAATCTTACTTTGGTACGGAACAATATTTCTCAACCTTGGCACCTTTAAAATGTGTGGGAATTCTGGCTTGTGAATTCTCAGAGTTGAAGTTCACACATCATAAAGTTGCCAAGATTGAGAAACACTGGAGTACAGGAATACAGAAATAGGATGAAATGAATTCTAAAATAAAATAATGGGGTTAGACCCAATACATGTCTCTTTCTCCCATTAAATATGTATGAAATATCTCTATTCAATATATAATTACAAATAATCTTCATGGCAATTGTCACCTCTCAATAAGGGAAAATGCAAAGAGGAAAGTACTTAATTAGTCTCTTTCCCTTATCCTTAATTATATCCTAAATTGATAGCTGTGTATAAATTAACAACTAATTTTATATGCCTGAATTAATTTTAGCTTCCTAGTAAATTAGCCCCTTATTTCCCATTAAGCAGCCTATCGTTTCAAAAACATTTGATAAACGTGTTTTGTTATCTATACCTTGATATTTTGGATTAAAATAGTCAATGCTACTTATTAATTGCATTCAGTGGGGTTTATCTTATACTATCACAGGCAGGTTGCTATGTTTGCTTAATACAAATAGAAAAGTGAAGTACTCATAGTATGCTTAAATAGTTGCCTTTTATTTCATTTTCTTTTGCTTCTGCAGATGCTTCTATTAGTTTTTGTGCCATATTACAAGGACATATTGAAGTTTCTTAGGAATATTATGATTATGTTTCTCAATGAAGCATTGAGAAACCACATTTTCTCTAATTTTACTGAGCCAAATACTGTTAATGTATCATCAATTTTTGGCCTTATCAAAATCAAGAGGGTCTGCAATGAATAGGAATCAGAATGTGAATATATAATTAGTAACACATATGTTGTACATACACAGCAGCATTGAATGTGGTTCTTAGAAAAGATTTCCATGAATGTCTGAAACCCTCAACTCCTAGAATTCCTAGTTAGCATCTGTCCTAGGAATTTTGAGTCTTGACATTTCAAGAAGGTACTAGATGTTAAAGACTTTTTCTAGAATGTAATCATTTAGTTATTTCTTTTAATTCAATTTGGACATTACCCAGCTCCAACTGACTCCGGCCAGTTTACAAATAATACATTAAAAGCTAATGCAAACCAAACTCAAGATGAGATCTAGACACAATATACAAACAAAAAAACAAAAATAACAAGCTTACCAAGGGCCACAATTGTCCCATCCCAAAGTCTGGGAATATAGCCAGATCTTCAAGATGTGGAGCCATGCAGATTTTCACAGGAGGGTCTCTTTTTAAAGAGCAGGAGCCATGAAGAGGAAACGCATACCTCCTGGGTCCCAATAGACTTGGAGTGTGCCAACTTTACCATCACAAGGAAGAAACCATGGGAAATGGAACCCCCTCAAGTAACCTGGCCCTATGCCTTGTAGGGCTTTATAAGTAATACCCAGAAATTTGAATTATATATAGAAGCATACTGGCAACCAGTGCAGCTCATGGACAACTCATGGACAGAGATGTCATATGGGCATACCAAGATATGCCATCACTGCCTGTACTGTTGCATCCTGGAACAGCTGAACACTTACAGTACTTTATAGTAGTCAATCTTTCAGATGACTAGAGCATGAATGACTACAGAAGGTCTTCTTGGCCTAGGAAAGGGTGCAACTGGTGTACCCGACAGAGGCCCCTTTAGCCACAGCTGCTTCCTACTCTTCAAGCAAAATCTGTTAGTCTAAGACAAGGGTGTCAAACTGGTGGCCCATGGGCTGGATGTGTCACGTGCAGGCCACATCCACCCCAGCTCCATGAATGGGAAAAACGCTATGAAACATCACGTGACGGCAATGTGATGCCATGAGTTTGACACCCATGGTCTAAGAGAACTCCCAGATTGCACCCCACTATGAGTGGAGAAGGGCCACCTGATCCAAAAGTATGAATGGAAAGTCCTCAGAACTGGTGGGCCCAATATCAACAGCCACTTGGTTTTGGTAGGATTTAGTTGGAGATGGTTCCTCCTCCTCCAAGCCTGCAGAGTTTCTAGGAACTGGGACTCAACAGTCCTATTTGGAAACAAACCAAAATCAGTTGGTTAAAATTACAAGGAAGGATATTTAGGATCATCATCAGGAGGAACTTCCTGATTGTATGAGTTGTAAGCCCATGGAATTGGCTGCCATATTAAGTGCTAGTTTTTTCTCATTAGACATCTTCAAACAAGCTAGATAGTAACTTATTAGAGATGTTCTAGTGGATTCTGAATAGGGAGTTAATTACATGAGCTTTAAAATCCCTCTGAACTATATTATTTTATTATATTGACTGGATTGTACACTGCTCAGAGCCCCTCTGTGAGGGAGATGGGCAAGACATTTTACACACACACACACACACACACACACACACACACACGTATGACTCTGTGATGCTATCACTCTTATTCTTCTATCTTTATTTATCCAAATTCTCCTGGACCAGGATTCTAACTAATGATTGCTGTTTCATGGATCAAGGATTTTTCAGTTTTCTAAAATGGTTAGCTATTCAAGCATTTATTCAACATTTTACCCATCTAATCATTTTCAAAGTGAAACTGGCTTCATAATAGAAATGAAGGACATCAATTCAGGGCAGCCCTACTATAAAAGAAAAGTCTTAGATTTAGTTGGCACAATGACTGACTATTCAATTTCAATTTCCACTAGCAGGTTTTGCTGAATTTTATTTGGAAGGAAAAATGTTGTGCAAAAAACCCCTTCCATAAGAGGGTTCAGCACTCCAGTGCTCCAACACTCACATGATCCTTAGACAATTTGATTCTCTAGCCCTAATTCTCAGAAAACAGAATTTCCTATTGTGATTTTAGATGTGAAGTGTCTCATATAATAAAACTGGCATCTTGTGGTGTAGAGGTTGCTAAACCTCTCCTTCTCTGCCTGGCTTGAGAGTTAGCCAAGTGAGTATTTCATAATATCCCAAACTTTTTGGGAGGTGGTGGTGAAGTTTTTACCAGATTAGAATGACAAAAAGCTAATCGTGCCTGTTATGTATGCAGGTTTGAATGTCATTGGTTAAGTTTGAACTGTTCTTGTAAAATGTCAGAAATGATTGGTTTAAAAGTGCGGGAAAACCCTGCACTCTGATTGGCTGGCAACTGCGGCTGCTGGCTATGAGTAGCAGCCGCAGCCCAGCCAAATCGGGTCTGTTATGAGCTGTAGTCACTAATAAACTCTTCACTGAAGCACTCCGCGTCTGATTCTTCATGCAAATCTAACAGTGCCCTTTTTCTAAACCCCTTGCAACCAATAGAATTTTGAATGCTCAATACTACGGTCACTGTATAAGTAACACTTTGCTCAGATAATATGTGCAGAGGCATTTATTTCATCTCATTACCTTTAGTCCAAATCCTCATAATTGGCTTACATTCAGAATGTCTTGAAAGCTCTGAGAAATAAACAGCATTGAAAAGCAGCTTCTGGAAAGGAGGGGGTAGAGTGACACTGAACCCTAAAGCATTTTAAACAGCCCATTTAACTTTCTATATTACATGGCAATAAACCATGTTGCACAATAACAGGATTTTCACTCTTGGACATTTGAAATCAGGATACACAAAAATATGGCAACCTTTTGCCATGGAAGCTTTAAGCAGAATTTAAGGTAGCTGGTTTTTGTGACTGTACAGATATGTCTAAATAAACCCACAGTTCCTAAATCAGTTTAGGAACATTTTGGGACAAATGAAATGGAATGCTTTAATATTAATGGTAGAATACATCCTCCATATACAAAATATTCCAAACTCTGTTCTCAGGATCTCCAATGAAAGATTATCAGTTCATGCCATTGACAAAGACCAACTGTTTTAGAGTTCAAACCAGGGTCACATTCCTTCAGCAATAATTTGCTGACTATTTCTTGTCAGTCAGTGGTGGGATTCAAAAATTTTACTACGGATTCTGTGGGCATGGCTGGTGGGTGTGGCGGGGAAGGATACTATAAAATCTCCAGTCAGAGGTAGTATTTGCCAGTTCTCCAAACTACTCAAAATTTCCGCTACGGTTCTCCAGAACTGGTCAGAACCTGCTGAATACCACTCTGTTGTCAATGATGGACAGGACTAAACCTAGTGTTTGGATCAGAGCCAAACTAAATAAAGTCACCTATTGTCTGACTCAGTGAGAGCCTTTTTCTCTCCCTTTCTTCAAGGGAGAAGGCAGGAATTTCAGAAAAGTTAAATGAATGGCCACAAGTGTGTAATCAAAAGCCTGCTTCCACTATAACAGGGGTATCAAACTTGATTTCATTGAGGGCTGCATCAGGGTTGTGTTTCACCTCAGGGGGCCAGGGTGGGCATGGCCAGCTTGACGTCACTCATCTCAGGGGCGCCTGTGGTGGCCTTAGTGCTCTGCCAGCAAAAACGGGCTCCCAAGCTCCGTTTTCGGCTGCCACAGCCTCCTGCAACCCTCTGCCACTGAAAACGGAGCTCCGTGTGCGGCCCTCCCGAGCTCTGTTTTCATTGGTAGAAGCACCATGGGCTGGTCCTTCTCTTTTTCCAGGATGGCCCTTTGGGCCAGATCTAAGTACCCTGTGGGCTGGATCCACCCTGAGCCATGAGTTTGACACCCTTGCTCTATAACATCTCTATAATTCAGTATGGGAACTGTAATTTCAATAACAATTGAGAAGATTCAATTTCCTTAAGGTAATGATTAAGATTCAGAGGCACTGAGGAAATTTCAGAAGTTTCAAGATGCCCTCTCTGTCTTCACACTCTGGCTTTACCTCCTAATCTGGATTAGTTCCCACTGCCATCATTCTGCACAGAACTGCAGGTTCCAGAACTATTTTGGAAAAGGCATTATCAGCCCAGTTTAAGTCAGTCACACTATTTATTTTCCAGCATTCAGTGACACCTGGAAGGAAAAATATGCCAGGTGCTCATGACGTATCAGCTGCTATAGTATAATAGCTAGAATGTAAGAAAGGAAGCCAGAATTGATATATAATTTCTCAGAAAGAAACTGAAGGGCCTATTGGAAAATACTAAATTATTTTATCTCAGAAAGAATTAGTGTGGATTAATTAGCAGTTGTTATGGATATATTTGTGGTTTAGGATTGCCTGATTCTTGTGGACAAATTGCAATTTATATCGCCTAAGAATACAAACTGGTTTTTCAAATTAAATGATCACCAGATAGAGGCATACTGAACTCTTGCTGTTTCCGGCTAATTAATGAGTGAGATCTTTGAACAGTACTTTGAATCTAAATATACTTTTCATCCTAATTTCTATTCAAGTGATTGGAGAGACAGTAATCAGAAGGATAATTTTGTAGCTTGCACCTCCAATGATATGCTGTGTGGATTATTTATGTGAATTGGTATCATGAAATTCAATAATGTTGTTAGTCTTGAGAGTTGGAAAAACAAACCCATAAGATCTTTCCCCCCAACTTTTCAATTCTAGATTCTAAAATTTCTGTGGTGAGGAAAGCTGTGTATGTCAAAAGATACTACTAAATTACAAGTATTAGCCTTCCTCATAAGTGGCCAGATCAACCTGAAATTGCTGGCCTTTAACATCTTGTTAGACCTTTACCCTACTGAGTAATGTTATCCTTTATTTAGAAAAAGAAACACAATTCCAGCTTAATATTTGTTATTTTCATCTCCAATCCCTGTCCTGCTTCTGGTACCAGTCACTAGCAAGTGACATGCCAGTTTCACAGATTGTGTGATCAGCAATTTGGGTCCTACAATAGGAATGGGGTGAGTCTCACTTCAGGAATCTGACTGCCTTCTCTAGGCTGTTTTGTCTGGATTCATTCCCAATGCCCATTTTGGTATTTCCCAGGTTAAAATAATATGAAATAAAGAAATATGTAGGAAGTAATCAAGACAGAAACAATCCTCAGGAGGAAGATAAGTAGTTGCTAGGCAAGAAAGTCACTTATTTTAGAGTAGGGAGTAGGTGGGAGATGATGGGAAAGAGTTGCATTCAAGGCAATTGGCTAATAACCATCAGCCTTCATTTTCTGGATACAGGAATGAGAAAAAGGGAAGGTGCTACATCTTTAGAGAAAGATATTTCAAAATAATTGAAAGTGAATTATTACAAGCATGTCTGTTTTTTTCCCAACTAAAAGAGCAGAGATCTGTTTTTTCTCTTATCTACTTTGTTGGAAGCTGAAAGAAAGCTAAAAATGATCTGCCCAAGGCATATACTATACTAGCTTCGTGTTTTCAGAGATCTCTTTAAGATATTTTAAAGAGTTATATGACGATTTGTCAGACAGTTGCATCTTGTATCAGGTTAATGGAGACAAGCAGAAAGTCAGAGGCGATGTCTCCTGTATGGCTTCTCCCCAGTTCTTGATCCTGGCAACTCCTTATGTTACTGAGCATTTTGTGGGATGAAGAGTATGTAGCAAGACTTTGTGCTGCAGATCTGGAAGTGAGCCTAAAAAGGAGGTGAAACTAGTTTTGTTCTCTGCCAGAAAGCTGACAACATTCAGTTTTCTCTTAGAGATTGCTAAGAAGCAGAAGGCTCTAGTAGGGCTCAGGCAGGATCTCTCTTTCAGCTCATGCAGATTATCTTTAATACACAGAATGACTTCTGTCTTCAGTAACAGCTCCTAAGGAATAAACTCTGGAAAAGCCTTATTACCCTTGAAATTTCTCATCCCTCTGGTGGCTCTCCTTGCTGCTTCCAGACTGGCATGATTATTACATTGACCACCAGAGCTAATGGCTTCTGGTTCTCTTATTGGACACAGGCATTTGAAACATGAGCATTGCAGCTTGGAGGCAGGCAGTGTCCCCTTAGATGACCCACCTTACTCTACCTTCCTGATCTTTGGTCCTTCCTTTTGCCTTAATCTGGAAACCACATAGCATTATGGTTTACTACAATTGAGCAGAGGGTACTGCTGCCTATTCTCATAGCTACTGGGCTTTTCCTCTCAAACTCTATGGAAAATGTCCAGCCTAAAAGAAACATGAGGACAGTGTTGGTAGGATAGTGGTATCTTTAATGTGTCAGTCAGAGAATGGTTCATCCTGATTTGTAGTTTTTGGCAGTGAGAACTATTGCGAGCATTCAAACAATTATTCTGGGGGTTATGGAAGAAAAACAATGGTTTGGGGAAGAGCTCTGGTCTGTGCATGATTACAGTGCAGGCAGCCCAAGCAGCAATTGCTCTTGATAGATTATTTTTCATTATTATTGAAAAGGAAAGAAAAATGCAAGAAATAAAAAAAGAGAAGAAAAGAAACAAAAGTTAAGGAGTATAATAATAACACCCCACCTTCTTTTCAACCGATAGTTACAATGTTATGGTCTCTCCTCCATCTTACATATTATACAAATGCTTTCAGCCTCTCATTTAATCTGCATCTTTCTTAATTTTCAGACCCATAAATCTTCATGTAATTTCTTTCCACTTTCAGCAAAAAGTCCTTATAAAGTTTCGGGTTTTTCAGAAAAGTTTTTGTTGTTTTTTTCCCCCTGACCAGAATCTTGCTAGATTCTTCCTGAGATGACTCTGTGCACAGATCTTCAGGACTCTATTTCCACCAGTCCTTGAGTCAGCGGAAAAGTATGTCGATATAAATTGTGCTGCCTATCTATAGGACAAACTCTATCCTGCCTCATAAATAAAGCTAGCAAGTAATGCTGCCTTTACAGTTTTAATGTGGAACAATTTATTGACAGGATCGCTGGATCCCCCCCAGCTTCATTTTCCTCTCAATGAGTACCGGCAGTCTTCAACTTACAATAGTTTAGTGGCTTTTGAAGTTACAATGGCACTGGAAAAAGTGACCTATGACCATTTTTCACACTTCTGACCTTTGCAGCATTCCTGTGATCATGTGATCAGAATTTGGACTCTTGACAACTGATTCATATGTATGATTGTTGTAGTGTCACAAGGTCCCCTTTTATGACCTTCTGACAAGCAAAGTCAATGGGGAAACCCAGATTCGCTTATCATGTTACTAACTTAACAGTTGCAGTGATTCATTTCTTGTGGCAAGAAAGGTTGTAAAATGGAGCAAAATTCACTTATCTATCTTGCTCAGCAGCAGAAATTTTGGGCTCAATTGTGGTCGAGAACTACCTGCATCCTCTGCTAGGAGGAAAAATGACTGCTTGTTAACACGGGGTAGGACAGACTTGAGTGAGTACAAACTATGCACCTGAGATATAAGGTTTAGCACACTTTCAAGTTGCCTGAATGAGAAGCCAGAGGTGTGGAGGAACTGTACACCTGTGAGTTGTTGCACAGGCTGTTTTTGGCCATGGGTCATGTGCTCTTTTTGAAAGAGCAGTAAATCTGTGTCCAGAAAAATAACCCAGATAGTTGCTATTTCCATGTTTAAAAGTGGAAGAGCTTCCTTCTCGCTTTCTTATTCCCCCTCCTTTACTGGAGACCACCGTCGTAAGTCTCTTGAAGAAATTTATCAAAGGGAGTAAAGTGCCTGCTCTCCAGAGCAAAAGTAAGATATACACCCAGAAAGATAGGTGTATGTGTGCATATCCACAGAGCAGGAAGTATCTGCAGAAACTGAGCAAGAGACACATACATGAGTTACACGTTCAAGGAGTAGTACTCCAGCAAAGCCTAGTGCAGACTTTTTTTTTTAACACAGGTCTACTTCTTTAAAAAAAAAAACCAGGAAAAATCCTGTTAAAAGGAGCACCAAAGTACTTTAGAAAATGCCAACGAAGTACTTTAGAAAATGCCAGTCAGGCATTATGCTGGCAGTTGATTCTGTGGAAACAAAGTCTTTTGTCCCTACATTCCAAGGCAAAACAGTCTGGAAGCCAAAAGTCACCAAACAGCATTCTACATCATATTTCTGGCCAAAATGGAGTCAAGAGAAAAGGGAAAATACTATTTTTAAACTGGAACGGCTAAAGAGAAGCGTAAGCTCTATAATGGGCTGAAGGTGAGATGAAGGCAGAATCAAGAGGACATGTCCTTAATGAAACTAGTTGCAGGGGCATCTTCATGCAGCAGTTAAGATGAGCCGATGATGAGCCCTCATTTTAGAGACTATAGGAAAAAGAGGCTGTTGTTAAAAGAGCTGAACGGTGCTCCCCACCCCCACCCCCAAATCCTCTCAAGCAGCGTGGGCGGTGAAAGAATGCACGCTATATCTTTGTTGCCTCTGCAGATCCGAGCCCTGGTGAGAAGGAATGAAGGAGCTGTGATCTGGCAAAACCAAATCAAATGCACCCAAATCTAGATAATCTAGCAAGAAAACATCAATCTAATAATATGTCAATTTAATTCATACCCATTGCTTTTGCCAGGTAAAGGTAACAAACCAGATGACTTGATTTTTTAAAAAAAGAAAATGCAGTGTAGGGAATTGGCAGCCACGACCTTTGGATGATGAAAGTGTTTAAATGAAATCGGTCTAAATCTCTCAGCAGATTTGTATAACATGCACATCTCCATCTGCAAAAACACACACCACTCAACACACATATTTAAAAATATGAAAAATCTTTTATGGGGAACAGTGCTAGTTCAGGATCCAGGGTAGGTACTCATTGATGCAGTTAGTAAATTACAACTGTAGATGGAATTGCCTTTCTCCTCTTGTAGCTAATATTATGTTTTACCAACTTTCTGCTTGTTAAAGCAAAGAATATTATTTATATCATACATATTAAATATATTTATGAATATATTTATGATCTATATTAAATAATAAATATATTTATATATTTAATATTATATATTATATTAAAAAGGAAAGCAAGCAAGCTTGGATATTTAGATTACAGACAGGAGAATTCGAAGAAATTTGTCCTCTTCCATGCCCATCTGTCAAAAGAGACTAATTCAAACACTGCCGAAGAGTGAGTCAAGGGTATAGTTCTTATTTCAGTGGTACATCTTTTTTTCCCCTTTTATCTACTCTCATGCATGAAGTAGTTATGTCTAAATGCTGGGGGCTTAGCCAGAAATAACATCGGCATCTTCTCTGACTGGCTAGAAAGGATCTTGCCTGGAAATACTATCATATTAAGAAATGAAGATTCTAGTTTAACCTTTTCCTTGAGATATTGATTTTGATCAAGGAATTTTGGAAATGGAAGAATACTCAGTTTTAGAATTTTTTCACCTGCATTTTAAAATGCAATCATTTGAGATCGGTTAATTTTTCACTAATGTAGAAAGCTGGAGTATAAATCAAATAAGTAAGTACTGCAAATAAGAATAGATTTTTAAATACAGGCTGTCATCCGCTACATGATGAAGATGATCAGTTGAATGAAAAGCAAAATAGCTTTAGTTCCTTTTTGAATAAAGGTATTAAATATATATGCAGTATTTCTGTAATGCTAGAGTAGCATTGGGCATAAGAAAAACATGATTCTTACTTTCATTCAGCTATCTTCATTAATAGGTAGAGCAGAGAATGCTACTGATTAATAAAGCATTGAAGATTGATAGATGGCAGAGGAAGAGCAAATACAGTTAATCTCAGTTGGCCAGAAATAACATGTTAAGTAATGAGCAAGGAAAATGTTGGAAGAGAGAATGGAGGAAGCTTTTTAAAAATATGGTTGCCAAGGTACTGGTATTCTCTTGATATTAGCATTCAGATAGCTAACCTAAATGTAGGCTTAGTGCCTAACATATACTTGCTTATTATGAATTGATAGCCACTATCATTGAGCTCGCAAATCCTTGGTTGGAGAATAGATAATGGGCAGCTATTTCTTTATTTTAGACCTCTGTTATGCTGTATAATTCATTATTTGCCTATTAAAATGGAATAGTGTGAAAGCAAAGGGCACTTCAAGTGGGACCTAGCATTGCTGGAATACAAATCAAAAAGTATATTTAAACTCTAGGTATTATGCACATCATATGAAAAATTAAATTATAAGTTACACATGTATTAATATTCAATAGAAATAAACTGCACACACACATACAATTATAGGAAAATACTATACTATTTCTTACGTGGTATCAAGTCATTGTCAACTCTTAACAATCACACAGACTAAACCTTCTCCAGGATGGTCAGTTTTCAAAC